>VCCN01004446.1:4953895-4994223 GCA_006491835.1 Architeuthis dux | reverse complement strand
GATTGAATGTTAATCAATACAAGAATGGAATTACTGGAGATCGAGATTTATATGTATCATCCGTATCTAAAGAGAAATAAAGAAAGTGTTAAGTATTTTGAGTTATTCCCCTTAGGCAGGAGAGTTCTTATCAACTTCCGGTAGGGGGCACTGTTTTATGTTCTGGTGAATGAGCAGCCATATTGTCATTGTGATTAGTAGATCAGAGAGCTCGAAAACACATGTGTGTGTCGTTGACCACGGTCATTACATGAAAATAAAGGATCTGTGAGTACGTCTTCTGGTCTTATTTTTTTCTTTTTCTTCTAGGTTTAGTTTTCCCTTTCCCCTTTTTAAAAAAAATGTTTTTTCATAACAAAAAAAAGGAGAGGAGGAAGAACCGTTGATTTTTTAATTTCTACCATCCTGGCTGGTGATTCAGAAAAGTGACCACTCATTTAGAAAACTAAATGAAACAGAATTCTATGCCTCAAAAGTAATCCACGAACTGGCCCAGAAAAGAACTTATATCGACAGAAATAAAACTGCAGATTTCCAATTGAAAATACAGAATTGTGTTGTCTTTCTCTCCATCCACATGAGTGAACCTTTTTCTCCGAAATTGATTTGCCTCCACAGAAATTTCAGCTCCCATCAACCCGCAGCCCAGGAATGACTCGTCATCATCTCTCCCAACTTATGATTATTTAGTAAAAAACAATTCATTGCAGTGCACAGCCACTCAGTAGATGCCCCTCTTTTGGTGAGGCAATCAGCCAGTTGATTTGAAGAATCAACCCATGAAATTTTGTGCATCTCTCGTCTCTTGATGATGCCCTGTAAAACTGCCAGATTAATTCTTAGTCTTTTGTCTTCTACATTTTTGCAAGAGCCTAGATTATGGACTAGGCTCTTGTTATCAACATAACAGTTTATTTGCAAATTAACACATCCAGGAAGTTGGGACAAGATGCCCTGTATGTATATCACAGCTTCTGCACATTCAAGCAATGCCAGGGTCTCAACAGACAAAGTTGACTTCACCACTCGTCTAATCTTCCTGGTCTGCCAATATATTAGACAGTTAGAATCCTTCGGAAAGATTAGAATCCCCCCTTGCGACCCACTACCAGGCAGGTTAGCAAATGAGGTATCTGAGAAGCATTCTATATGGCAATCTGCTAGTCGCTAAATTTTAGGAAAATATAATTTAACATTGTCGGTTGTTACTTGAAGAATTACTTTATTTAACCTCAACAGATCTCCACTTGTCACATTATTGCATGACATGCTCAACTCGCAGATGTCAAATGTAATATCTGGTCTGGTGTGAGTCGCAATACAGTTAAGCTGTCCTATCAGTGCTAGGTATTCAGTCCTCTCTGCTTATGATAATTCACCTGACTTTATGTTGGAACGCTGGCGGCTGATTGCGACTGGTCTCAATGAGGATGTGTATTGGAACTGATCCACTTCGATGCAGCAGCCATCACTGCCAGAAACAATATTTAGGCCAATATATTTAAAGGCCTTTGAAGCAGAGCCACCAACAAGAAACATTTCACTCAACTTATTTATTACTTTTTCCTCAAATTCCTGTGTACCCGCCCAAAGAAAGTCATCGACATGTATGCAGACCATGCCATCAACATTATGCCATGAGAAAAGCACTGAATCCAATGATGACATGGCAACACCCAATTTCAACTGCTCATTCCTCACATGCAAGTACCACTGTCGGGCAGAATCACAAAGTCCATACACAGTTTTTTTCAGCTTCCATATGTTACTGTTGTCATATTCTGGTGGCAGTCTCAAAAAGACATCTCGTTGATAGTCATTACCTTGGAGCTACACTGACGTCACGTCAATTGTATGACAATCCCATTGTTTGGAGAATACAATTGTGAGAAGCAATCTAACAGCTTCCTTAGAGCATATGGGAGAATCTTTCCAAAGATTCTAAATATATTCTTTAAATCCACGAGCAACAAGTCACGTTTTTATAACAGGCCTTCCATTTCTAATCTTCTCAGTTATGAGCCAACGAACAGTTATAGCATCCTGACCAACCTTGTCTACTCCATTATCACGCCAGTTTTTTTATCTCATTTCTTTTTACGACCATTACTTCATCAGAGTGAAAAAGAACAAAAGTATTTCAACATCATCAGCCACTACCACCCATTCACTAAAATCTTTGTTCAAGTCAACACAGCCAATACTATTATCTGTATCTCTCTGAAAGAAAGAACAATCTTTATATTTACCGGTTGATTTATCGGCTCGGATTATGATTTTTCCAGATATAGCTTCACCACTCTCTGAAAGTATTGCTTTGATTCTCTGTCCGGCTTTTACTTTTGACTGACCCCTAAGAGGTTCAACTGCAAGGATTAATGGTGTATCTCGCTCCACGGCTACTTCCTGTGGTGTTGCGATTGACTCTTCAATTGCTGATTCTTGTCTTGTTGAATCTTCAATTTTTACCTTCTCGTTATCAAATTCATCATCATCAGAAGCACTTTGAGGTATACTATATTGTTCTCCATGTTCAACATTTGTAGCTTGGTTATTTTCAAATGTTTTTGTATTATTTTGAACTGGTACATGTGTCAGCTGACATGCATGTACATGCACTTAGACACCTCCACGTCGCACTAAAAATTGTTTACCATCTCTGCCAATTACTATCCCTAGTCAATGCCACTGGTGACTATCATTTCTTTTGTGAAATACTTCAGCGTCACTCCGAATATCGCTAACCTCATTAGCACGAACATTATGATGGAGGGCATGTTTCAGTCATTCACATTATCCAACTCTAATGAATTCTTGCCTTGCTGAATGTCCCTCACAATTTTAAAAGATGATGTTGTTAATGGTTCTAATGCCGGAGGACCATTTACAAATACATTAGGCAAAGCAGGATTGTGACCAAGCACAAGTTGGTTGAGAGAAGAGCCAAAGCTATGAGTCAGAGCATTTCTCGCTGCTATTGTCCAAGCTCGAGACATTTCTAGATCGCATTTACAATCTGACATTATCTTCCAAATGCTGTCACCTATCACTGCATTTTGATGCTCACACACTCTGTTACTCCATGGAATCTCAGCTGCTGTTGTCATTATTTTAATGTTCAACGCCTTACTAAGCTCACGCATTTCATTGGTATTAAATTCAGAACTGTTATCAATTAAAATCTTTACAGGGTGCTCAAAACAAAACAATCCAGCTAACAAAATACACCTTTTATAATCGTTGAAGCTAACTTGTTATAAATCACGGTCGCTGTACAATATTGTGTTGCTAGGTCAATTGATACTAAAAAATAACATCTGCCCCAAAACTTTAATTCCATGGCAATTGCTTTGTTATATTTGGATACAATAAGAATACTAACTACTGGCCGAAGAGAAGGTCTCTTAAATTTAAAACAGATTTCACATGATTTAGACACATTAACTGTAGCATTTTCTAATTCAACATTGTCAACACCAGAATTTTTAATCAAGGCAATTAATTTTGATGATGTGGGATGGCCAAATTGTTTATGCAGTTTAATAGCAATTTTCTTTGTATCTTTACATTCTAGGTTCATCAAAATTTCAGAATTCAACACCATTTTCGCTTTTTTCATTGATTGTTTACTCATTAAGAGTAGAATCTTGCAATCCACTAGATCTGTTGTCATAACATCCTGTATCTCTCCAATATGACATGTGTTGTATAGGCAGGGGAAAATTTGTTGGATCCAGGAAAAAAAGAAGACTCGAAAGTTGTTTGTAAAAATATGAGAACATATTTGTATTTCTTAAGTTACATTTCGGCGGTCAGAGAATGAAGAGTGGAAGAGAGATAATGAGAACCGACAGTCTGTCAACAGGGACACCTGTCTCGTGCCTTCCGGCCAAGCATAGGCAGTCTGCCTCTCTGTTCTCAGTTCCGAGTTTCTCTCCGTCTCTGAACTTCTGTCCGAGCTAGCGGTCTGTGTCTTCTTTTAACAGGTTTGAACGCCCACGCTTGTGTGTGCAACACCCTGTTTTTGGACACCCATGCATATGCATATTTCCTAAGGTGACTGGGGTCACTTCCACTTCCGCACAGGTGTTGGCCCGGAAATGACCCCCTTGTGGCAATATATCATAACACATGGAAGGGTAACTCTTTTTAAAGAATTTACCATCACACCACCATCAAAAGTAAATGTAGAGGAGGAAGTTTTCTCCCTTATTATCGACTGCTCGTAATCACTAAGTTCTTTTAGATAATCAGTGAGCCAGTCTGAACCACATACGGTAGTAGAACAACATGTATCTAGTACAGCACAACCAGCAGATTCGTCAGCTAAAGTTTGTAATTTACTTCTGCAGGAACTACCATTTGTATAACCTATAAAAAGAGACAACTGCACAGATGCTGATACATCAAAATTATCATTTATAACAACGTTATTGTTTTTTCATATGCGTCGGGGCATCGGTGTGTCCAATGGAACCGCAAGCCACAAATTAAGCATCTAGAAACACTTCCATCAGGTGCGAGCGTTTCCTGGTCCTGCCACCACAACGTGTCCGCACAAGATTGACACCACTTAGAGGCGGAGCATAGCTACTACCACGTCCACGTGTTACACTGTGATAATATATCTGCCTGCTCCAGCTGCCTTGAGTATACATCATTTCTGCTTTCATAGTTTTTTTTTAAAAATAGGTTCACTTTTAGCCTCCCTCCACCCTGAATTAATTTTGGAAGAAATATCACCAGAAAAAATATGTTTAAGTGCCGATTTCTTGTTTTCATAAGTGACATCAGTAATGGTGGACATAAATGGTTTACAGGAGACTAAAAGCATAAATGCCATAATGGAATCCGGTAATGACATACCTCACTGGGTGAATTTGAAGTAGATATCTTCGAAATCTGCAACAAATTTGTTGATCTCTGAATTCTTGCTTCTCCGAAAATTATATAACTCATGGAAGGCTGCAAACTGCCAGTGTCCCTTGTCCGCTAAAAACAAGCCTTCAAGTTTCTTCAGTGTTTCAATGCTGTTATCATCTTAAAGTTGAACAACATCTATTTCCAAAGAAGCCACTCTAGTTCTTCCCGATAAAGACAAATGAATTGTAAGAGCTGGATTACTTTTCAGAATGTCTGTCACCAGTCACCAATATTTTTCTTCCAATTCTCAAATAATCCGTCCGCTAGTTTGGGAGGCCATTTCACATTACAGATCACCATATGCTCTGCTACCAGTGTTGTAGATCTCTAAACCTCGTTTTCACCACAATCACGTGCTATACCACAAAATAGTCTTTCCCAAATCCAAGGAGAGCAACTCGTGATTAGCAATGATTGTAAATCAACATATATATTAACATGATGTATGTCCAAAATCGCAGGTGATCACTTTGCAGGCTTTTGGCTAAGATCAAAGTGTAGTATCACTTCTTTGAAACCGCCATGGCCTCGAAGTTCAGTACTTGTGGCATGCACAGGTATCGTTCTGGGAGAAGTTGCACAGGATATCTTGGCCAGCTGTTCAGGAGGCGATCACCATTATTCCGGTCCTCGTGGCATTTGTCTCAGTGACAGGGATTTGGGATTCTCCCTCCTCAAGTCTCTAGTCTCGCGGACATGTGATCCCTCCTCCCCCGACTAAATTTGGCACTAAATGACCCACCAAGGGTCGATGTGCCATTAAACAAAACAATCAAATCAAAATCGCAGGTGTGGAAGCTGAAGAGATTCATCCATGGGTTGAATGATGCACCACGATCATGGTACAAGAGAGTCACTCAAGTATTGTTTGAGCTGAGAGGAGTGGTGAGAGGCAATGCATTATTTCTTTGTCATGATGCAAATGGGAACTTGATTGCTATTCTGGCGATGCACATGAACGATTTTCTTTTCTGCGGAAACAAATCGGTTGAGAAAGATGTGATTACAGTATTGAAAGAGAAATTTAAAGATGGGAACTCATGAGAGTGGAACATTCAACTATTTAGGATTGAATGTTAATCAATACAAGAATGGAATTACTGGAGATCAAGATTTATACGTATCATCCATGTCTCCAATAGAAATAAAGGAAGGAAGCGTTAAGTATTTTGAGTTATTCCCCTTAGGAAACTTCCGGTAGGGGGCACTGTTTTACATTCTGGTGAACGAGCAGCCATATTGTCATTGTTTTTAGTAGATCAGAGAGCTCAAGAACACGTGTGTGTCATTGACCGCGGTCATTGCATGAAAATAAAGGATCTGTGAGTACGTCTTCTGTTTGCATTTTTAATCTGTTAATATCTCTTATTATACCAACCTCACAGGAAGGTCACTGAGGAAAAATTATGAATTAAATGGAAATAAGAAGTGAGAGTTAAAAAGATTTGAGGGTCAGATGTGGGTGTCGACTCAGACTCATCCAAATATATCTTTTGATGTATGTAGAATGAGCAATACTGGAAAGCATCCTAAAGTGAAGATCCTGTTTGAGGCTAATAAAGCCTTATTAAAGCTGAAATCCAAGAAGGGTTCCATATCTTTTCCAAAGTTGGGAAGGCCTTTGGATTTGAACGTTATCAGCTATTCTGATGCCAGCCTGGAAGATGGATCATCACAAGGTGGTTTTGTTGTCTTTGTTGGAGGTAGTTTGGACAGAGCGGCTCCCATGCGTTGGTCATTAAAGAAACTGGATCAAGTAACAAAGAGTCCATTGACTTCAGAGACTCTTGCACTCTGTGAAGCAGCTGATACCAGTGTCTTAATAGTGGCTATGATACTGGAGGTATTCCAACAGCCCAGATTACCAGAAGTACTCTGCAAAACTGATAACTCATCAATTGTAGAGACTTTGAAGTCGACTAATCTTGTAAGTGATCGATATCGGAGGATTGATGTGGCAAGAGTTAAAGAAATGAAAATTAAGAAACAAATCCAAATAGAATGGACCAGGGGTCATGACCAGGTCTCAGACTGTCTGACAAAGGCTGGATCTCTGAGATTCTAAAAGACTTGCTGCATCAGTGATTACTAAAAACCTCAGATGAGAACACTAGCAATGGTTCTTCTATGCTATTGCCTTATAAAGACTAGTGAACGAATACATATTAAAATCTTTGTTGCATTAGGGTCTGTGAAGTTTTGTACTAGCTTAGCTTAGTACAGGACAAAGCCAAAGGGCCTCCGAGAGAAATTCTGCGCAAACACCCTCGTCCTTTAGCCATCCTGTTTTCATCTGCTATAACCCTTTTAGCACGCCGTATTATATTCACCCACAGTAAACAATAGTCAACCTATTTTATTAAAGGACTTATCATATCTGTTGATGTTTTGGTTATCTCCCTTTGCACTCTTGTTGATGCTGAGTTACAGCCCTTTTGTTTTGATGAACTATAAATGTGACGACCGATTCGGGGAATGAATGTTATCTTCTTATTTAGACTTACTAATACTTATTTACATTTACATTACTTATTTATTATTTCTATGCACGCATGGTCGGATTTTCTTTACACTCATTGTTCGAGAAAACTTGATCTAATATAGCTGTTTGTATATTATTTCCCACCAGTTCACATCCGGTATTTTATTGTTCCATGTACCAATTCAAACCCTTTGTTGTAAACACGTCTAAATAATCATTTTGCCTGACCAATTTTTGATCAATGGAATCTGTTGGAGAAAGAACAATACCATTAACCCAATCAATATTAGGCAAATTAAAATCCCCAACCATTATAATATTTTCGAACTGATCTGACGTAAATTGTACCTTATCTAATTGATCAACAATTTGTAATTTTTTGTTAGATTTGGCGATCTGTAAACACATATAGTTTCACATTTTTACATGAGAAATAATTATTTTTACTGCTACTGATTCAGATTTCTTAGAAACACTTTATGAGTGTTATGAACAAAAATTACTGATCCCCCAATATCTGATTTATATTTATTTATATAAATTGGGTATATAAATTTCTGCTTCTACACTCTCCACAGTTAAATGTGATTCTGTGATACATATTTTATTCAAATAGTTCTTGTTGTTAACATGACGTTTTGGCCGGTCCATTCTTTGGCCTTCTTCAGGTGTAATATCCAAATGTGATGGGGGTAAACAGAAGTTTTTTTTAATTTCAAAGGAGGTAACCCTTATAACGTAGGATTCAAGTGTTTCTTTGTCCTGGTCTTGTCGGGTTTGGGCCTGTTGAGCAGTGAAAGCCACATAGGGTTGAACTCCGCATGTGGCTTCTGCTGCTCAACAGACTCGTGTTAACAACATATACAACAAGAAGGAGTTCAATCGTCTGAAGAACTATTTGAATGTTAATGACCCTTCTCAAAACTATAGAAAATATATTATTTTATATTTATAAGCAATATGTCTTCATTCTGTCATTTTGTTTCTCAATGAGTTTGCATTGGTATACAAAATTGGTCATTACTTGTTTAAATTTAGGGGTTATTTCTTTTCTGCTAGAATTTCTTTCTTGTGATGACTGTCCAGTTCCATTGGTGTCGGATGTAACAATCAGATACTAATGTCAAATGTACATGCTTAGAATATGAGAAGAATCTTAATATTGTACCATATTATTGATGGCCATTGACACTCTACATAACAGATCAGACTTTGGCTGAAGGCATTATACATCTTTTGAATTTCAGTTAAGTGTGGTGTCGAATGTAATTTACACAAATGTTTTTTCAACTTCTAAAATGTATTGCTGAAGTTCTGGAATTTGGTTCTAGTAAGAAAGATTTCATGAACCTAATCTCAAATATCCCCAACTTATTTCATCATCATCATCAGCCGTTATAAGTCCACTGCTGGACAAAGGCCTTTCCTATCTCCTTCCATGACGATCTAGATTGTGCTAACCTCTGCCACGTCTTACTCGCAAACCTTTCTATCGCATCCTTCCATCTTGAGTCTGGTCTTTTCCTACTGCGTTTACTGTCCCATGGGCACCAATCTGTTAGTCTTTCCCCCCATATATTGTCCTTTCTTCTTGATAGGTGGCCAGCCCATCTCCGCTTTTGCTGCTTAATTAGTTGTATAATATTCTTCATTCTAGTCTTCTCTCTGATCCATGTTGATCTTTTTCTATCTCTTAGAGTTATCCCTAACATTGCTCTTTCCATAGCTCTCTGTGCTATTCTAAGTTGGTTTTCAGCTCATTTGGTTAGTTTCCATGTTTCACATCCATAAGTCATGGCTGGTATTATGCAGCCGTTATATATCTTACGTTTTAGGCACATTGGCAGGGTGCTCTTCAGAATGTCTCTATTCATACCAAATCGACCTCTTCTAGAGACACTCCTATCTTTATGGCCTTTATCGCTGAACATTCTTTGTTCTGTTAATCTTTGTTAATTTCCATGTTTCACACCCGTAGGTCATGGCTGGTATTATGCAGCCATTGTATACTTTACGCTTTAAGCACATCGGTGCTTTGAGAATGTCTATTCATACCGAATGCTTTCCAACCTATTGTTATGTATCGTTTTATTTTGCAGTCATGGTCTTTCTTTAGCTTTATTACCTGTCCTAGGTAGATATATTCATCAATCTCTTCTAGAGTCTCTCCTTTTTTTATGGTTTCTATGGATTTAAAAGTAACTCCACTGAAGCAGGTTAAAGACTGCTATTTGGTGTCAGACGTAACATTGTATGGTGTCGGACGTAACGCATCTGAAATTAACTTGTTTGGCAAACCCAAACGTAGCAGAAGTATTATTACATTTGGCATCAACAAAACTGACTAAATCTTCAATTTAAACCTTTCAACAACCTCACACTCAATCAATGACTTAATGTAAAAGAAACTAACAATTGAAAACTGAATTTTAATTCCATCAAATAAGTTCAAAACAAACACAGCTAAACAAAAGGGTAAATTAAACAGAAAAACATGGACATGATTGATTTTAAAAACTGATTTACATCAAAAACAAAAGAGGATCATAATTCTCGATTTGTATCTTAAGCCAAACTAGAAATGTCAAATTAGAAAGCAGCAACAGTTTTTAAAATTTGAATTCAAACTGTCCACGATTGCTGACAACGACAGGAGGATCAATTTTTATCACAACTTCAGAAGTATCAGAAGGAATCCGGTCTTGCTTGTCTATCGGAAATAATTTTCACACGTGTTCCAAAATATTTGCCTTAGAGATAGATAGAGGGAGAGAGAGACAAAGAGAGAAACATATATATAGAGAGAGAAACAGACAGAGAAAGAGAAACAGACAGAGAAAGAGAAACAGAGAGAGAGAGAGAAACAAAGAGAGAGAGAGAGAAACAAAGAGAGAGAGAAACAGATTGTTTTGTTTTGGAAATTGTTATTAGATTTTTTTTAAATACAGTTTAGTCTTTTTAAATGAATTGTTTTACTATTAATTTCAATTAGATTCCACCTCATTTAATTCTAGTGTAAACTAAAACTACTTTTCTCATAGTCTCTCTTTGCATTAAAGATATTTAAAATAAAAACATTATAAACATTTATATACTCTTGTCTTCTTTTGTAAGGGTTCAGAGATGATGAAAAACAGGTTGTATGAGAGAGTGAGAATGTTTATATATATGAGAGAGAGAGAGAACGTTTATATGTACAAGAGAGAAAGAATATTTATATGCACAGTAGAGAGAATTTATATTGTAATTAACATTTTTAATATAATGAAAACTACTTTGTTATTCTGCAGTAAATAACATTGTGGACACAGGAAGAAAACACCATTTATATGTTATATTTTGCTTGGGCAATGTAGGGGAGTCAATTTTCAAAGTAATCTTAACACTTGTACTAACCAAATAATTGTTTAAATTTGCTTCATTAAACACTAATTGAAATTAGTTGGTTATTAAGAATAACCAATTGTTAGATTAATCCACGGATCAAATTACAAGTGCATGTCTTAATTGATCAATATGAGCCACTGTTCTGAACTTTGGCTAACAAGCTAGTATTACAAGCAATTGCTAGGAAGTTCCATCTTTAATTAATACTCAACTATTAAGTCCTTGTGCCAAACTAGGCTTAGTAAATATTTTATTTAAAATATTGTAGTGGCCACTTTCAATAAATATGAAAATAGGGATATAAATATCGAGCTGGCTTTATCACCACGGCCAAGCCAGCCTAACCTATATGAAATACGAAACTAAATATAGCTTCCTTTTTTTTGTGACGTCTATAATATAAAAATCCTGTTTATATGGATTTTCAGGGTTGCCTGCTGCCCACTCTCCTGTGCCAATCCTTCTTGGTGTGTAAAACCTTTTCCTCATATACTTAGTATCCTATGTGCTTTCAAATCTCTACTTCTCTTTAATATGGGCATTTCTTAAAATGCAGATATTTCAAATCTTTGGTCATTCTCTCCACATTCCTTTTCGCCCAAACTAGGAATTAACACCTCAAGTATAGGGTCTCCGAGATCATAATGACCAAGGATCTATTTTTTTTAGTTTCCACCATATTAGGCTAGCGACTAAAAGTCTTAAACATTGTTCCTGATTAAGAAACTACTCATTCTATACCGGTATATATTTTTCCTTTCTGTCATATGCCTTTTTCTTAACCGATTTCTTTGTCTCAATAAACATATCTTTTGGTGCGATTATTACCAGATATCATGGTTCAAATATAACTTCTATATCACAGACAAATCCATTTTGGTACCACATTTGGCTTACGACAGAAACACTCGCACAAATCTTTCACAAATTCTTTACATGTTTTTTACCTCTCTTTTAGATTTGAATATCTTTTTCTTTTATATGTTTTTCAATTAAATGCAACATTTATTTCATTTCTATCTGACACCTTTGTTCTTCTTTATCCTTTTACAATAATCGTGTCTATGTTCATATTCACCCACCAAAAATCCAACATGGCGGACTCGCCTTTCTCTTCTTCACCATTGACCACGTGGTACATATTTTCCCCCCTCCTACTTCCATAGCAGAACCACTGCTACCGCTACTACTACTGCTGACGACCACTAATGGCTATGGATGCGACACTTACAGCCAATGACTATTTTGGCCGCTACTTTTGAATGGAGAATCCACTTACATTCTCATTCAACATTAACTCACTTCACCCCTTTACCAACTTTAACTCCATTTTAATTGTAACTTCTAATCTTACAATATCAATGCTTTAATATATGTTAAAGAATACTACAAACATCTTGGGAACATCCAGTGTTGAATAGTGGGGTTAAGATCTGTTGGATCCAGGAAAGAAAGAAGACTCGAAAGTTGTAAAAATATGTGACATATTTTGTCAGCCGGAGAAGGAAGAGTGGGAGAGAGAGATAGAGAGATAGAGAGAGAGAGAGATAAGGCTGCCAAGAGACATTTTCCCAACAGGGGAACTTGGTATTATGCCTTCCCAGTCCTAGGCGGTCTGCCTGGGTCTCTGTCTTCCGAGCTTCTGAGTTTTTCTGTCTCTTTTGTTTCCTTTTCGGCTCTGAGCTTTATAGGTTTCGAACACCCACGCTTGTGTCATTTCTGGTTTTCACATCCTGTTTTTTTTAGACACCCACGCATAAACATATTTCCTAAGGTCCCCGGGTCACTTCCACTTCCACACAGGTGTTTGACCTGGAAATAACCTTCTCGTGGTAGTATATCATAATACCAGTCAACTCATGGATTCAGTGTATTACAGAACATTGAAGAAACTTTTAAAGTGATGCTATGTTGCATAGTAAAGTAAATAATTTAAGTATTTTTAATCATTGTTTTTAAAACATGTTTTTTCGGATCTTTGAGATTATTAACAAAAAAATTAGATTTAATTTTTATAATGTGTTTTTCGAATCGAATTTGAAAAAAAAAGAAGTAAACTTAGGAATATTTGTAGCAATATCACCCCTATAGATAGATAGATAGAATAAGTTTAAATGCGTATATTCAAAATCATGCAGTGTATATGAAATGTGTTTGTTAGGCCAGAAATTAGGATGAGGGCTATATTGACAAATGGTAAACAAAATGAATTGTTTTTATTTGGTTGAAATTGAAAAGTAAGGAATGTTATTAAAATAAAGGTTTGGTTTTGTTAAAATAACAAACAAAGAAATTAGAAACTGAATCCTGATTATGAAATGCTTGTACAAACATTTAGAATAACAAAAAGAATGTCGGCTGATCCGGCTAAAGAATTTACTGACGCAAACAAAAGTATAATGTAATGTTTTAACGTCACGAAAAGATCACATGTTAAAAATGGGCATACCGATAAATAGGGGTGAAAACCCAAGGAGGGGAGAGACCAGGACTAGCTGTCCAAAGCTAGGACTTGTGTCTGTGGCCCTGCCACCCCCCTCCACAGGGGGCACAGTCAGTGTTTCTAGAGCTGCACAGCTTTTTGACGTGAAGTGTAAAAATAGGAGATACATGCAACTTACAGAGTTTAAAAGAGCAGCAGTACTTTGTCTGCTTATTGACATTGTTTGACAACTCAAAATTCAACAATATTCTGAATGAGAACTTTAACCTACAAAGAGGCATTGATAGTAGATTCTGTAGTATCACGTATCTTACCGTGCAGATTCCCAGAGCGCCACTACAAGTAAAATCGAATAAACAACGAACATAATATTTAAAATCGGACTTCGTTTTTCTCAATGAACCAGTCAACTTTCATGTCACTTCCTTTCAACAAAGCCACGGCACACGAACGGAAAATATCCGACCGTTTCAACTTTACACATCAGTACAACACACAAGTCGGTTGCGTATATGGGGTTTGATGATACCCCATAATGTAACATATTTACTAATCTTTTCTTTAATTGAAACTACAGTTTGGATTACCTCTTTCTTCAACTACTTTTGACAGCAATAAGTTAAAAAACAAACTTTCCAAATAAAGTTGTGTAGTAATTATCACCGAAATAATGAATTCTAAAAACAGAAATCTTTTTTAAAAAAATCAACAAGTTAACATTTTAAAATTAAAATATTTTAATTCTGTTTTTGCAGGGGGGGTAAAACACAATTTTCAAATTTGAGACTGTCTTGATTTATTTTTAAATACCTAAAAATAAAGTTAAGCTTCAAAAATGCATGATTAGAATAAAAGGTTCAATAAAAAAATTCGATACCATACAATTCAATTTGAAAAATATATTTTAAAAACAATGATTAAAAATACATACTTAAGTTATTTACTTTACTATAGCATCACTTCATAAGTTTCTTCAATTATAGTTTAGCGACATCAGATCACCGCAATATAGCCATTAATGTATATGGCTATGAAATGTTTGCTATGAATCATTTACTATGAATTGCTAGCGATTAACTCGCCGGATCCCGGATTCAGTTCATAGCAGCAAGGCCGGATTAAACTAGTGTGGGACATATGTTATAAAGGGGTCCTAAATTTTAAAAAAATATACATCAATATTAGGACACATAAATCTTTTACTTGCATAGTAAAGTAGTTTCAATCATTTGCTATACAGCCAGATAATACAACATTTCAGTGATAGTGTTACTTCAGTTTTGGTTTGATTTTGTGCAGCAGCTGTGACTTCAGTTTCAAATACTTGCATATTTATGCAATGTATATGTATCACACAGATACCACATTCACATCAATTACTGTTAAAATAATAACCCCAATTAAAAGGTGATAATCTTCAAAAATCGCTAACCTCAAATAAAAGTTGAAGGCAGTATAGAAATACAGAATTAGAGCAAGTGCAGAATCGCAGAATCACTGAATCAAAATTGATAGCTTGCAAGCATTTAGCCCGGGCCCTTGAAAATGTGGGACCCACAGCATATGCTACTTTTGCTTTGAGAAGGGGCTGCAGCTAGTGTATCACACCGGGGCCCGGAGTCCCTGAGAGTTTCTTGGGTAGATATGTGCATTAATAAGATTGATTGTTTCTATCGTTTACTGGTGAGTGAATACAGTATGGTGTGCTAAAAGGGTTATAGCAGATGAAAAGAGTATGGCTAAACGAAGGTTTTTGTGCAGTGTGTGTGTGTGGGGGGGGGGTACAGCTTTACACCGCCTTGTAAAATTCCTCTTGGAGGCTGTGACTTTTGCAGCAGAGTTAATCCGTAGAGTGCTGTTGTCTTTCATTGTCTTTTACCACTGCTCTTGGTGCAGGCAGGTAACTTGGCTATGCATGCTGGCAGATTCGACATGCGGGAGAATCTGCTCATTTATCTAATCAGCAGCAGGATCAGCTCCTGCTGCTCAGCGTAATTTCATTGCAGAGGCAACTATCTCAAACACACCGACTCTTAGCAAAACTAATTCCAGCCAATTCACGAGCTTCCCAACAACATGGTAATCTGCTTGAACATGTTTTACCTGCAAGGTTATTGTTTTGTTTTTTCCCATTTCCTTGCTTATTTCACTTCTTTCACTCCGGGATGTTCATTATTTGTTATTTGTCGACGAGTTAATTGAATTGTGGGATATGGGCGGAACAAAAACAGCCTTCCCAGTTGTAAAATATTCAACACGGATCGAGATCGAATCAAGAGATTCGAAACGAGATCCTGTGGGTGAGGAGAGAGCGCAAGTGGTTTGGACCAAGTGAGAAAGAAGGATGAGGCAGACGTTTGCGTGTATAGCTCTACCGGAAGTGAAGATATTAGTTAGTTCTGTTGACACATTGATATATTGGTTTACTTTTCTAAACTGAAAAGGTGCTGTTAGTTCTATCTTATCTTTGAACATGGCTTTCATGCCTTATTTGATAACAATATTTATTTACCATCCTTTATAAACTGATAAAAGCAAGTATTAAGGATTATCATGCCTAATGCTAAATACTTATATGAACAATCTACTTAGTTCATGGCACTACAGAAGCATTATAAGAAGTTTGGAATTTGATTTACTAGCTGAAAAACTGACCTACTGGCAGGATTGTTCAGCTAGTTCTTGTGGAAGGCCTGAATGGGCCCTTCAACCCCAATAAGAGACCAAAACGTTTTTTTAGGGATATCTTAATTCAGAACCTCTGGCTACAATGCTTGGTTTTGGCTACTTGAGGTCACATATAGATAAACAGAATCAGACCTTTAGTGATAGATGTAAATTAGATTATTATCAGGGTGAACGCAAATGCAGACCTCACACTATTCTCGTTCAGTTGCAAATCGCCCATTTTTTTTTTATTCTTTAAGCTAGCATACTTTAGGGGTAACGTCAATCGCTACTTGGAGGTCACATACAGATTAACGGAATCAGACTTTTAGTATTATATCAATAGATGGAAATCAGATCATTATTATCAAAGTGAGCTTGAACTCAGATCCCAAACTATTTTCTTTTCTGAAGTTTTCAAAAGCTAAAATCATGCCTGGGCATCCCATTAGTTAGTGGAAGGAGGTGTCAGGGTCATAGTGGCTGTGCCATGCTTGCACCCAACTTTTTCGATGACTGAAATTCATATAAAATCAATCAGAACAAATCAGGATAAAAAGATTGATTTTATATAAATTTCATGCAATTTTAGTTGCTAGGCCCCCAAAATTGGTAATTTCAGGTGATGCCAGCAATTTTAGTGGCTTGGCTGCCAAAATTGGCAATTTCAGGTGATGCCAGCAATTTTAGTTGCTAGGCCCCAGAATTGGCAAATTTAGTTACTAGGTCCCCAAAATTGGCAATTTTAGTTGCTAGGCCAAAATTGGCAATTTCAGGTAATGCCAATTTTGATTGATAGGCCCACAGAATTGGTAATTTCAGGTGATGCTAAGCAATTTTAGTTGGTAGGCCTCCAAAATGGCAATTCCAGGTGATGCCAGCAATTTTAGTGGCTTGGCTGCCAAAATTGGCAATTTCAGGTGATGCCAATTTTGATTGATAGGCCCACAAAATTGGCAATTCCATGTGATGCCAGCTATTTTAGTTGCTAAGACCCCAAAATTGGCAATTTCAAGTGATGCCAGCTATTTTAGTTCCTAGGCTCCCAAAATTGGCAATTGCAGGTAATGCCAATCAATTTTAGTTCCTAGGCCCCCAAAATTGGTTATTTCAGGTGATGCCTATTGATTTTAGTTGCTAGGCCCCAAGAATTGGCAGTTTTAGGTGATGCTAGCAATTCTAGTTGTGCTAGGCCCCAAATTTGGCAATTTTAGTTGGTAGGCACACAGAATTGGCAATTTCAGGTGATGCCAGCAAATTTAGTTGCTAGGCCCCCAAAATTGGCAATTTCACCTGACGCCAGCTATTTTAGTTGCTAAGATCCCAAAATTGGTAATTTCAGGTGATGCCAGCAAGTTTAGTTGCTAGGCCCCAAACATTTGCAATTTCTTTTGTCACTACAAAAGTTTAAACATGGGGTCAGGGTGTCAAATTTAGCTATTCAGGGGGTAACAATGGCAAAAACTTCATTTTTTGTGGGAAAAATACAGAAATTTCTTAAAGAGGAGTCCATATAAGCTCCAGACTACAGCTAGACATTTGAAAATATAAATGTGATCGACTACTTATTTAGCATGATAATTGGCTGTTTTGAAGTTTTTCTGCAATTCAGAGGGTAATTTATGTTTTCTTATATAAATGAACATATCATATATCAAAGCTGATATATTCAAAACACTGAATCTGTAATCATACTAGATCACATAGATTATCATCTACTAGTCTGGGCTGTCATAGAAAAAACTATTAGTTCAGGGGGTTCCAATTAAAAATCTTGAAATTTATGTAGCCAAGATTGGCTGAACTTGAGTTTCAGGGGCATATCAGTTACTGAAATTGAGTGTTGTCTAGAAGTCTATTTTAAACAGGTTTCAAAAGTTTTCTATGTGATCATAAAATATTTTTTGGGGAGGGGGGGGGGCTTTTAGGGAGTTCTGGGTGCATACTCTCCCAGAAAATTTTTTAAATTATATATCCAAGACATGCCCTGAAATGCAATTTTAGACAATCAGCTACTGATGAAGATACATAAAGATTTTCGGAAAGATTCTAAATATTAAGTAAGTATCATGAGTTATTCCCCTTAGGCAGAAGACTTCCGCTAGGGGGTGCTGTTTTACGTTCTGGTCAATGATCAGCCATTATTGCGTTGTGTTTATTAGTTGTGAAAGAGCTTGGAAGGACACACGTGTTTGGTTGACCGCGGTCATTATTTGAATAAAAGGACCTGTAAGTACATAATACTTTGTGGCATTTTTAAACTGTTAATATCTGTCATTAAGCCAAGCTGACACTAAGGATCTTGAAGGTTGTCAGGTGTTGAGACGAAAAGATTTAAAACATGGAAGACACTCAGAAAAGAGTATAAATAAAAGTTTTCGGAAAAGATTCTGGGGGTCTTCAAGGTGGTCATGTGTTGAGACAAAAAGATTTAAACCTAGGAAAACGCTCAGAAAAGAATCAGAAAGATTCTGAGACATTGAATTATAATAGGACTTGTAATAGATTACTAAATACTAAAGAGATATGATACATGGCCAGAGTTTATCACAGGATTGAGTACAAGAAATATTTTAGACCTTGTTTTGAAGCCTTTCAATTAATTCTAAACTGTAAGGCAGTTCTGCTTTGGTCAAGTGGAAGAATATAAGTTATCTCCCTTTTATTAACACTTACCAATTTAGACACTTCCTATGCTTTAAAAAAAATCTCATCTAAGTAGCAGAAATACATTTGCTTCGTAATATGGTATTTTTTAATAGTTTTTTTTGTAATTAGCTTAGATGAAGTATTTTCTATAGAAAGGTCTTTAAAGAAAATACAGAACAAACAAAGACAGCAGACAGATGTGATTTTGCATAATTAGATGAAACAAAATTCAAAGAATTCTTTGTGTGTACACAATAAAAGTGAAATTAGAATTGGCCAAAAGCCAACTTCAAGAGATTGATAAGCTGAATTTGGCAATGTCATAAATCACTTAATTTGAAGGGAGAGTCAAATTCCTATTCAACTTTGCCAGACAGATGGCATTTAAGTCTTTGTTTGATGGTGGAGCAACTTCTGAAACCTAAAACAATAAACATTTTGCATATTTTCATTCAGTCGGTTTTTAAAGCATTTTTTAAAAGGTTTTAATGAAAGAGCATGGAATTCCCATTCAATACACTTGTGAAATAAACTAGAAACCACTCAGAAAATCTACACCTCTTCCAACACCATATACTAACAGTGAATGAAAAACAAAATATCAAAAAACAATGGACAGAACTTTAAATGTACAAATATTGAGCTACTTCCATTGAAATTGTTTTTAACTTCTTTTCGTGTTGAATAATGAAAATTATCTCTCAATCGAAAAAAAAGAAAAGAAAAGAATACCTGGATCCTCCACCAAATTTTGA
Source organism: Architeuthis dux (assembly GCA_006491835.1). Lineage (NCBI taxonomy): Eukaryota > Metazoa > Mollusca > Cephalopoda > Oegopsida > Architeuthidae > Architeuthis > Architeuthis dux. The sequence continues at coordinate 4,974,917 of VCCN01004446.1, read as the reverse complement.
TCACTTTATCTGTAGCCCTTGGTCCACCCTTCCACAAAATCTAATTGAAATTCATTGAGAACTTTTGGAGATATTGTGTGGACAAACATGAGTGAATACATAAATGTATGAAAAAATATCTCTGAATCAAAAAAAAGAAAAACCAAAAAAAAAAAAAAAAGAAAAGATTCCTGGATCTTCCCCCTGAATTTAATTGTTTCTTACTTAGCCTATGGGCCACCCTTCTGAAAAATCTAATTGAAATTCATTGAGAACTTTTGCAGATATTGTGTGGACAAACAGACGGGCAGACACAAGCGAATATATATATATCTCTTCCAAATGTGTTGGCAGAAATAAATAAACTTAAAAACTTTTTAAAAGTAAAATCTACATATGACTGGGTGGGGTGGGAATGTAGTGAACAACTTCCACTGGTATTGAGTTATGCTACTTAGGCTGAAGGTAAGGCCCCAATGTTTACGTTCTAAGTGAAGAGACGCCATGTTGAATGAGGAGATGAGACACTAAGCATGTGCTGTCGATGTAAATAAGAATGAATAAATGAGTTTGTGAGTACATCTTTTGTTGCATTTTAAATCTGTCATCATTATCTTCACAAGTATGATCAAGAGGACAACAAATACCAAGTACATACAATCTTGGCTGAATTGAAGAAGCTGCTCTCATAGGGGGTTCAAGTCCTACTATAATGACCGTTAATGGTATATTTGCTTTAACATTCTATGCATATCTTTGAAATTAAAAAGCACTCAGAGAGTGCGTTACTCTGCCAACGCCATTGCTACAAAAAACTGAATTATTCCTTAGCTCATTGCCCACCCTTCCATAAAATGTCATTGAAATTCATTGAGAACTTTTGGAGATAATGTGCGGACAAACATGAGTAAATACATAAATGTAAGAAGAAAAAAAGGGGAAAATAATTAGGAAAGAAAATCCTGGATCCTGCCCAAAATTTAAGCTTGGTTTAATGACAGATATTAACAGATTAAAAATGCAAACAGAAGAGGTCCTTACAGAGATCCTTTATTCATATAATGGCCGCAGTCACAATATACACACGTGGATTCTTCTCGAGCACCCTTATCTACTGATAACACAACAATGGCTGCTGATTGACCAGAACGTAAAACAGCGCCCCTTAGCGGAAGTGGATACAAACTCTTCTGCCTAAGGGGAATAACTCACGATACTTACTTAACACTGGATCCTGCCCAAAATTTAAGCAATTCTTCCTTACTCCACTGTGTACCGTTCCAGATATTTTCATTGAAATTCATTGAGAACTTTTGGAGATATTGTGTGGAAAAACAGACTGATACGAGTGAATGCATATACCTCTTCCAACTTCCTTGGCAGAAATAAACAATCATGTTGTGACAAAATAATTCCTTTATAATCAAAATCAGATAAAAAGTCTCCGAGATAACAACTTTAAAAATATTAGTAGATTGTTTTCAGGCAATCGTGGAAAGAACATTAAAAGACATTTCTTTTTTGCCATTTATTTAATAAATCGGCTCAGAAGCAAAGAAAAAAATGAAAAAGAAAAACAGAGTGCCAATATTTCATCAGTTTTAATTAGAAGGTGTTATTATTCCTTTTTGTACAGAATCAATTAACACAATCATATTAACATTTAACACAGATTCATCTTACTCAGAAATCACCTTTTTTTTAATATCAAGTAAATGAATATTAATCCATCAATTACTTTGCAGGCAGCAATGACGACTTTCAATAACGAAATAGTAATAAAAATAAATGATGATGATGATGATGATGATTGTGGTGGTGGTGGTGGTGGTGGTAGGGCTTCTAGGTGCCGAACTGAAAAGGTCATCTGAAGAAATTTTTCATTTCTCGTCTTGTTGCTACCTGAATATAATGGTGATTTGTTATTTGTTGGCTGATCAGGTCTTTTCAAATAAATTTATTCAACAAATAAAATGTTGAATTGGCAGCAAAATGAATTTATCATGGGAGAATGCGCTGTGTATGTTGGTTTGGTTATGGTTGACAAACAGAGAGAGTACAGCGTGACAGAGAGAGTACAGCGTGACAAACAGAGAGAGTACAGCGTGACAAACAGAGTACAGCATGACAGAGTACAGCGTGAAAATCAGAGAGAGCACAGCGTACAGAGTGACAAACAGAGAGAGCACAGCATACAGAGTGACAAACAGAGAGAGCACAGCATACAGAGTGACAAACAGAGAGTGTACAGTAGCAACTGTCACAGACTTTTGGCAAAAGGGGGCATGTGTTCATTAAAACGTCTGTAACTTGAACTCTATTAATTGTATCATAATAATCTTTGAATTATTAATAGAAGGCAGATTGTAGAAAATTATCAACTTTAAACTTGTTTCTGTAAACAATATAAAACCGGAGATAACTGGGTTTGAAAACCTGTTTACATTTGTGAACTAGTAGAAATTACATTGGGAATTATGAGCCCAAGTTACACACACACATTTTAAAATTCAACCAAAAATATATTAATGGGCTGATTTCTATAAAGATTTAGCGATGTATTCAAATTTGCATGAATTTTTGTATGAGGTATTTTGTAAGAAAATCTTATGGAAATATTTTTGTTTTTCAAGTCAATAACACCCTATTTTAATTTTAAGAAATCTCAAAATTATTAAGGGTTGACACATATTTTTGCATTTCTATGAAGATAATTCCCAAGAGAAACAAAATCCGTTGGAATTTTATTCGATCTTGCTGACTGTTCTTTTAAATTGGCTCTGAATCGGAAGACATTTTATTATGTTTTTTTAAAATATATTGTCATTAAATTCTTAATGTTTATACTTATTGGACCTTCTGGGATTCTCATGAAACATTATTATCAGAAAGAATGGTGTTCTACATATCGATAAATATAAAGTTTATTAAATTTCGATGTGCCTGTCTTTTTTAAAAAGAATTATTTTTTGTTTAATTACATATAATACATTTCACCAGGTATGGTAGCATCTAATTCAGGAATGTGATTTAACTCCCCTGGCATTTATGAGTAGATGTTGACAGAATTATGATGGGCTGTTGACATTTCCTGACAGCCATTAAAAATTAAAATTACAAACAAACATGCCACTGACAGTGGATGTGGTAAGGAGAAGTAGAAACTCTACTACTTGACTTTTGAACTCTCTTCACGACCCCCTGGTAAATAAATGCATTTTTTACTAAGTTATCTGTCGAAAGTAAGCAATACTTTCTTCAAATCCAGTCAATTAATCATTAAATTAACTATTTTTTCAAATCAAATTTCTCTAAGGTCAATTCTATTTTGAAAGAATTTTAAAACTCACCTTCTTCTGGTGACAGATCCATGTCAATTTTATGGATTCAGCCATAATTGAATTGATCCATAAGTATGCAAACGGATTTTTTTTTTATTTACCACTAACTTTATGCTATTTTCTTGCAGTTATAACCAAAATTAAACTTTCAAAGAAGATATTTAATTATGGCAATATGTTTTAAAATAGTGTAAAAATAGTCTGTGAGAGTTGCTAGCGTACAGAGTGACAAAGAAAGATTACAGCGTACAGAGTGCCAAAGAGAGTTTCTCTATTCGCCTCTATTCAAATTATGACATGGGGTCTTTTTTAGGGTGGGGTCCTGCACGCGAACATGCAGGCAGAAGGGCAGGTGGAGATCCCAATTGCCTGAGACAAATGCCACGAGGACCGGGATAAGCTGGTCAGTGGTTACAGGACAAATCCTGTACTAAAGATTCTCAGGACAAATCCTGAGCGTGCTAATGGCCATTGCCTCCCGACCAGTTGGCCAAGATATCCTGTGCAACTTCTCCCAGGACGATACCGAGCATGCCACAAGGACCCCCAAAGGGCCATGGTTCTCTGAACTTCGAAGCCATGGTGGTCTCGAAGAACAGATACTACACTTTGATCTTAGCCAAAAGGCTGAGAATTTCTCTATTCGCCTCCTCACGATGGCAAGTTATGACATAAAGTCTTTTTTAAGGTGGGGTCCTGCACGCGAACGTGCAGGCAGAAGGGGAGTTGGGAAGGGGTGGAGATCCCATGTCCCCGTGACTAGAGACTTGAGGGAGGAGAATCCCAAATCCCTATCACTGAGACAAATGCCTCGAGGACCGGGATAAGCTGGTCAAAAGCTTCTCAGGACAAATCCCGAGCATGCTAATGGCCATTGCCTCCCGACCAGTTGGCCAAGATATCTTGTGCAACTTCTGCCAGATATCCGAAGATACCCGAGAATGCCACGAGGACCCCCGAGTGGCCGTGATCCTCTGAACTTCGAGGCCATGGCGGTTTCGAAGAACAGATACTACACTTTGATCTTAGCCAAAAGGCCGAAAAGCGATTGAGTGACAAAGAGAGAGTACAGCATACAGAGTGACAAAAAGAGTATCTGTAAGCAATGTCCTGTGTATATACACATATGCACCTACAAACTCATATACATAATGTAATATTTCTTAAATAGAGTCAACTTTATCCAGATTCATGAAATACCCAATGACAAACAAACATACCTATAATGGCTTGAGAGATTAGTATACTTACCATGCTCAGAGACCAGGTGCTCATTGTGTAGGTATACACACATGCACAAACACAGAATGTGTACGTATTAATGCATGAAATAAAAATAGCGAACAGAACTAAAATTTCACACAGAATAACCAGAGGTTTTTAGTGTAACAAACAAAAATTTAAAAAGTGGTTTTCATATCAGAATAGACGGCAGATGCAAACCTTTATTTGTATTGCATTGAGTACAAATACTTTTTGACAGGAGACATATACAACAAGCTTTGTAATATTTCTGTTTTCATTAAACCCCCAAAAATGCCTCGGTAAGATGTACAAAAATCCATATCTAATAAATTAATGAATCCATTCACCTTGAAGAATGCCTCTGGATATATCACTAAACTAAACTTGAATATTAACTGAAGACTTTGCAATTTTCCTGCCACATATGGGACATCATGCCAGAAATGGTTATTTCTTATCTTACTTGATGTTGTGGAGAAATTCACCTTTAGGCAATGATTATTTCACACAGCCTCTACAGATGAGAAGCGAACATGATTGTAGAATTGTTAATATAGTAGGATAAGTGTGTTACATAAGTAATAGCATAATCAAAACAGATATAATAATTACTGATGTGTTTCTGTTTATTTGTTTTCTGTCACACTGAAGCAAACTGATATATAAAATTAAGTGGAACTGCCACAATTTGAACTCTGACGCGGACTATAGCAGCCTGATGACTTACCAATAGGCCAAGGGTACACTGATGACAGAGTTTTGAAATTTTAAGCATTAAGTATGTCAGTCAGATTGCATACATTGGGAAAATGGGGTAATATATCAGGGCAGCTAACAGCCAGAATTTAAAAAACCAAAACAAACAAAAAACATAAAACTGTCATCATTTGTTTACAACATAGGTACACTAGTTATACCTATAATAAACCTAATCTATCAGTCATACTTGCATTCATGCCTGACCACTGACAATACCTTTCTTTCTTGATTTTCAATGCACAACATATAGATCAAATACTGAAACTTATTAAAAAAGATTTTAGGTTGAAAACTGCAAAACTCAGTGCTTAATCATCATTTTGTTTCGTACTTATTGCCAGAAATATTTAGTTTGTTCTCGTGCAGAAAATAACAACCTCTGAGCAGGATAGTGGTGGAGTAGCAGTAAAGTCAGTGAACAGTCAAAACTTCACCTACATGTAATAAAGTTCAAATGCAGGCAGCAATAAACTACAACTGTGATTATTATTTCATTTTTCTCCTACTATCCAAATATGCTGTGTCACAATATGTAGTCATTAACTCTTAAATTCATATAAAAGATTTGAATGGTAATATCAAGGGAAATAATTGCTGATTAAAGTTACCCCCCTTTGACTTCCAGGTAAATTTTAAAAAATTTAATTCATAAAAGAGTTCCATTATTTTTCATTGTATTCATAACAGAGTTCCATTATTTTTCATTCTATTTGTAAAATAGTTCCATTATTTTTCAGTCTGTTCATAAAAGAGTTCCACTGTCATTTAGGAGTGGTATCCAGTGGTTCATGAATTTAAGAGCCAAAGTGAATCCAAAAGTTTTGGCCAAAAATGGTAACAATCTAATTCCACATAGGATAATGACCTTGTGTGCATCGGTGAATGGAGTTATCTGTGGAGAGTATTTATCCATCTTCCTACAATACAGTACATTTGTGCGTGGGTGAGTGCAAAAATTACCCAATTCCATCAGCATATTGCTGCAGGCATCAGGATGTTACACTGTCCCTACCACTTTTAGTTCAATGGGGAAGTGCTACCTGGAAGATGGATCCCCAGAAATTAGGCATTAGTGAATTGTGTCGGTCTTGCTCAAAAGATGAGACAAGGCAAGTTGCGAACCACAGGGATTGTGAACCACCAACCAACATGTGGTCGATTGGAGTGCACATTTTCACTGAGTTAGCTCCCTTTATAACAAGCAAATAACCCCTCGCCAAATTACCACACCCTCAAATGACCGATTTTAATTTTATCATAAGTCTACTGCTGGACAAAAGGCCTTTCCCCAGCTCCTTCCATGCCGACCGTGACTGTGCCAACCTCTGATACTTCTTCCCGGCAAACCTTGGTCTTCTTCTACTGCATTTGCTATCCATTGAACACCAGTCGACTAACTTTTTGCACCATATGTTACCCTTCCTTCTTTCTATGTCTCCATTTTTGTCTCTCCTATGATATCTTTTACTTTGGTCTGTTCTCAGATCTTTTTCCATCTCTTAGAGATATTCCTAACATTGCTCTTTCCCTTGCTCTTTGTGTGACTGAATTTGTTTTCAAGTGATTTAGTTAGTTTCCATGTTTCACACCCATATGCCATAGCTGGTATTATAGATTAATTGTACACTTTACATTTAAGCATCTTGACAAGGTGATTTTCAACATGTCCCTTAGTTTTATCATTAGTGGGTGAGATATCCTTTATACATCCACACTCACTGTACCCATCAATACAAACATACACACACAACATACTTTAGGAGGGATGAATGCCAGTCATATAGCCAAACAGCTGAATGCCTCAAGTTTATGGACCCATTAAACTTGCATATGGCATAAAACACAAACATTTCCCATTTTTAGTTGTCAATTCGTATCCTTTTAACTCACTTAAAAGGATACAAATTGACAACTAAAAAAATAGACTAAATGAAAATAAAAAAAGAGGTAAGAATTTAATTTCTTTTTCCAATTATAGGATTTTCTTTCAACAGATTACAGAGTAAAATCTTGCCAATGAAAAAAAAAAAAGAAATTGATAAAATGTATCTGTTATTCAACAATCAAAAATGCCTTTTGCAGCCAATCAGGTTTTTAGGGAATCTGAATGTGTGCGATGCATGATACACACACATTAGTCATTATCTAAACTAGCCGAACACCTGGGATTTCAAACTAGTTCCTGCAGAAGGCCTAAAATAGGCATTTGGCTCCAATAAGAGATCATGGATTTGAACTATTTATTTATTGAATCATACCTTATTTGATAATCATCACCATCATGAACTCTTGGATCACATTTAATTTAAATATCTGGGGAGAATTCACAAAAGATTTCCAGTACCCACATTTTTGGGAATCTAGATTTTTTTATTTGAAATATGGAAATCTTAAAATCTGAGTACTTTGCAATCTTTTGTGAAATCACCTCCTGGAATCATCATCTCATATTCAGGAAAGGATTTTTTGAAAAAAATGTTTTGTTTTTGGATTTTCAAAAACTAATATACTAAAACATGCTCCATGGTGCCATTAGTGACCACATAAATTTGGTGGCTGTAGCTCTAGCTGTCCTTGAGTTATGAGATGATGGACAGACAGTATCAATACATCTAGTTTTCTGTCTTTTGTAAAATCTGTAAGGTTTTCTTAAGGTCACTTGATGTGCCCGAAAACAAAGTCAAAACACACAACACAGCTCATGTGCAGGAGTTCACAGAGATAGCACCAAACCAAATGCACTAAAGGAGTCAGGACACACGACACAGCTCGTGTGCAGAAGTTCACGGAAATAGTGCAAAACCAAATGCGCTAAAAACCAGTCAGGAACAAACAACCCAGTAGACTGTTACTAGAAGTACACCGCTGAGTGCAAAAAAAACTGACACACCATCTAAGACCATTACTTTCCAACAATCTCAATGTCTTTGCCTCTCTCCTGTGCTCTTAAGTAGCTGGCAACTTTTCACATATTCCAATTAAGCTGGCATAACATACAGGCACCTCACTCACTGCTGTTCTGATAAAAACTGCTCCCCGCACACACATGCATTTCACTTAGATTGCAACGTTTACAGCAGGCATATATGCCAGGACATTTACTTCAAAGTATCGTAATTCTTTCTTTGTCACAAAATCAAAATTTCACACCACAATGGTCAGACAGCATATCAACTGCCGGTAAGGCACCAATGTTCATGTTCTGAGTGAAGAGATACCATGTTGAATGAGGAGATGAGACACTAAGCATGTGCTGTCGATGTAAATAAGAATGAATAAATGAGTCTGTGAGTACATCTCTTGTTGCATTTTAAATCTGTCATTATCTTTACAAGTATGATCAAGAGGACAAAAACACTAAGTACATACAATCTTGGCTGAATTAAAGCTGCTGCTCTCATAGGGGGTTCAAGTCCTACTATAATGACCTTTAATGGTATATTTGCTTAAACATTCTATGCACATCGTTGAAATTAAAAAGCACTCAGAGAGTGCGTAACTCTGCTAAGACCATTGCCACTAAAAACTGAATATATTCATATATAACTACGATGCAGAGAAGGTAACTGTAAATAATTACAAAAAGTGGAAGGGTCGAGGCTATTTACTAATCCCTGTAGCAATATGCTGGTGGAACTAGACATTTTTCTCCTTCCCCATGAACTTGTGGCAGTTAACATTAGGTTAGAATGATGTTCACCTCCCACAGACAGGATGACACAGATCATCCAACCATGAACACACCTACATGAAACACATTCACCAATGATTCAGCACATCCACAAACTTTTGTTAAAACTGGACAAACCATGTATCTATGTGCACATCACATTACTTCCAAGGTCAGTACTAAAGGACCAGCATTGTATCTAAGAACATTATTCCGGGATGACCACTAACAAACTTTCTGGTGTACTAATATCACCTAGCAACATTGTCAATTGTATTCATAGGTTAATGGTTTCTCATTGTTAAAATACAAAACCTTTCCTTGTTTTATTATTCTCGTCTTACAATAACTGCAGTACCGAGAACACCTACTCAGTGTTTGTTTAACCCTGACACACATATATAAAATAAACATCATCATAGGTATGTGAAGGACATCAAGAAAAGTTAAATTTTTTTTTTTTAAATCTGAAATGTAGTCTTTGTTTATATGCCTCTGTTACAATCAGTGGTGTAGCTAGAGGGGAAAAACGGGGGAGCGGTCGCCACTCCTTGAAGATATTTTTCAAGAGTGGCACCTTTTCAACAAGTTTTAAACATTCTAGTTCCCTTGTGCAATAAAAGTTGAATCTTAGTATTTGTTTTATTGGTATTTTTTTACTTTATCACCTAGCTTTGGAAGAATGTTCTGGACTCATTACTTTATTCGACCAACCACCCCTGTGTTTTAGACTTTGTGCTTCATACATTTTTCATCCTATGTTAAAATATAAGATAATTAAATAACATGTTTTTATTATGTTTTGATTTTAAATACGAAATACATTTATGAGCCTACTGTAAAACATTTTATTATTGGGTTTTGATTTTAAATACAACTACATTTATGAGTACTGTAAAACATTTTATTATTGTTTTGAATTTCAATACAACATACATTTATATCCCTACTATAGAGCTAGTTAGTATTACTTTGTTTTTGCATCTTATACTCCAACATTTCTGACATTCCTGCTGTACCAATTTGGGGGGTAGGGGTAGGTAAATTGGGACCAGTCATTGAAGTATGAAATGAGAATTTTGACCATATATTGTTGCTTTGAATTGTATTAAAATAAATTAAACATTGCTGCATGGGTACATTTTGGATTTCATTTTTATTGTAACACCTTCAATTGTATTAAAAGAAATTGATAATTACAGCTTGTAATTCAGTACCTCAGTCATTGGATTATGAGGTGTGAAAATAATATTACTAGAGCACTGTAGGAGGGACCACACAACTTGTACCCAATTTTCTCTTCTGTTTATATTTAAGGGTTTGTTTTAAACTGAATTTCTAAGATGCCCAATTTAAAATCATTAAAAATGCTAAAAGAGAAATAGGTAGACTTTTTAATACAAGGTCTACTTTTTTAAAGACCCAAGCATGGGCGTCCACTTTGGAGGGGGGGGGACAAACAAGGCATTTGCTCGCCCCCTTTATCAGGCCTTCACAACAAACAGACCTACCAAGTCTCCCGCATTTTGAAGCCAAGTGCTGTGTCCCGCCCCTGCATGTAATGAATTTGTACGAATCTCCCGCATTGAAAAAAAATATGCCTGTAAATATTTTGTCCATCCTATTAGTATTTGCAGACCTACCAAGTCTCCCGCATTTTGTTGATTATCTTGGTTTACAATTATGTTAACATAGGTTTTCAATACACAGAAATGAATGTAGAATTGGAAATTTTCTTTGCCCCCCAACCATGGTGGGGGTGGGGCATTTTCTAGGAAATCTCCCTGCTGAGAATTTCTAAACCTTGGCATGGTATGAACAAGGATGAGGGGGTTTGAAAGTTGGAACCTTATAGAAGCAGGGGATCACTACGAACACTGACAGCTTAGGACAAGTCACAGCTTAAGCACTCCTTAGTCCCTAAACTGACAGCCAACATCCGGATATATGTTTTTGACCCCCCCATATATTAGCTATTTAATTTTTTTTTAAATGTTCTCAGGACTTCCAACTTTCTTCCCTAGCCAGAACCAAAGTTATCACTTTTTTCTTCCAGGGAAGCAACAGTTTAATGTAAATGAATTTAATGTAATGTTTTATGCACGCCAGAAAGAAACTATAATTTTAGGTAATATTTGGGCTTTTTTTTTTTTAAGCACACCAGTTTAACTTGACGGATAGGCAGTGGCGTAGCAAGGGTTCTCAGCGCCCGGGGGCAAAAATAATTTTGCCCCCACCCCCTAAAATGTTTTGAATATTTTGTGACTCATTACCCAGTGAATGACAATAACCTGAAGAATTAATTACCACCTTACATAGGCCTAAAATAAAGTCACACTATAACAATTTAATTAGTATAAATTGAATGTATTACTTATTTTATTAAACAATTTTTTTTTCCTTTAGAATTGGCGTACCTAGCGTACCTAAAAAGTACGACGGTTCAATTTAATTTAAGGTAGGTATCATCCAGTATCCACTTCATTTCACTTATGTCTACGCACTTTTGAAAAAGACGGCCAATTTTAAAAACATAATTAAAACGTTTTTAAATTTCGTTCTTTGTTTTTTTTTCTGTTTTAGTGCAAGATAGAAATTAATTTCCATATGCCTAAAACGTAAATTTAGCCTGTTATAAAGTCAATATTTTCTTTAATCGGCAATAAAGCAGTCATTTACGATATTTTCGATGACAGATAAATAAAAAATGTTTAATTTAGTTAATTGAATTGTCAATTACAAATTAGCCTAACGTTTCGTTTTGGGATATTTTTCTGCACACACTCATAAAAAGAGGAAAAAAGTGTATTTTTAAAAAATGAATAACTACGAATAACTTTTTTTTTTTAATCTCAAAAATAATTAACTTTAAAAAAAACAAAAAACACGTAAAAAGTTTCAACTTAAACGAGTAAATAAGATTTGTTTAATGGACAGACCTGATAATTGTTTTCGGCTTTTTTCCCCTTTCTCCTTTTGTCTCTCGCATTCAAAGGGTTAATAAACCCTAAGTAAAGAAAACCCAACTATTTTTTCCTGTTATACGTCGGCATTTCAGTCGCAGTCATGACATTAATCATGCTTTTTCAACCACAAGTTTAATGATCACCATAGCGATGGGCACTAAATTGATTTTCCACTCACTAGAGAGTTCCTCGGCTGGCGGCCACGTGCAAAGGAATGGAATGTTGTTGACATGATTATTTTATCAACTAGCAGTGTTACCCGACGTTGCCCGGGGAAAAATAACTTCCAATACTTATTTGTATTTGAAAAATTTGAAAAGTCTTTTAAAAAATGTGACACATGGTCAAAAAGGGGGAAGGTATTGGTCTTCTCTATCTTAACTTTAAACTTAGCTAGTCTCATTTACTGACCCAGTCAATATGAAAACACATGAAAACAAATGATATTTTATAGAGATTTCATAAAAAGGGGAAAAAAAGTTCCCCCGAAATTGACCCCTGAAACGTGAAAAAGTATCCCCCACCCCCTCCTGGAAAAAAGAGCCCCCTTCCTGATTTAGACACATAAAAGGGAAAACATCACCCTACCCTATTTTGACCCCCAAAAGGGAAAAACAAATGCGCCAACCCGATTTTGACCACTAAAAGGGGGGGAAAATCCCCTTCTCCTTTATATTGACCCCTAAAAGGGAAAAAATATTTCCACTCACTTTTGACCCCTAAAAGAGAACGTTTTCCTCACATTTGACTCTTAGCTAGATTACCTTTTTTTCTCTAATGCACATATAAATATTATTTATCTCTCATACATATAAACGTCCTCTCTTTCTCTCTCTCTTTCATTTATATAAATGTTCTCACTCTCTCTCATACAACCTGTAACCTATAAGCATTCTATTTCTCTCTCCCGACCATAAAACGTTTTCTATTCTAAACGAATATTTTGGAACACTTACAGACGTTACAAATCTACTGGACATAAAATATGTGTTCAGTTTATTATTATATTTGCATTGTGAATCGGACCCCCCACTAAAAACTCGATAGTGTTAGAATTTTCCAAAAAATAGCTTATGTTTTATCCCGAGATTAAGTCAATATCCATGCAAAAATTCAGACCACTGGAACTTTTAGTTTGGCCATGATGCTCATTGCAGACATACATACATACAGAGTCACACACAAATTAGCGAATTTCGCATAGTATTAGAAGATGTGCCTGGAAAACAGGGCGGAAGCTAACAGACAGAACGAAATACAGGCTCCTCCCCATTAAAACACGGTTTGTTGTAACGCAGTGAATCCTGGAATATTGATATAGCTCCAAAAATAGCTAGATCTAGCACCAAAATAGCTAAATTGGTCGTGGCTTGGTAATAACGTGGTGTTAGCTTTCTTGGACCCCAACACCTGCGTTATAATGGAGGAGGCCGGTATTACTAAAGGAAAAAATCAACCCTTTTGGTATTATATTGGTTAAGATTTACATCCGTTAACCAAGTCGAAAAAAAATAGAAAAGAATTCTAATCAAGAGAAGTAACAACATACTCCGAAACCTCACTTCCATACAACGGACTGAAAGTTTACCATACAGTTACATTGTAAATAGAACCCCCCACCCCCATGTAAAACCTAAAAGAAATATATTTTTTCTAAAAACTAACAACTTCCAGGAAGATTGTTAGGGTCTAACGGATTAAAAGCACAAAAAATCACTGGCGGAAAAAAAAATGTTTTATTTTTGTTCGACTTGGTTAACGGATGTGAATCTTAACTGTTATATTTCCTGCAAAGCAAGCCAACATTTCCGTAAATGTCTGTTTATTAATTAATGGCGATTTCTTACGCAACCAGAACCGACTTATTGCAGTCTTTTTTCTCTTCTTTTCTAAACAAATATTCAGAGTTTTTCTCTTTTATTTATTATTTTCAATCAAACCAGTTCTTGGCACACAACACAGTATTATTGCAGACGAGTGGAAAAATTTGTGGATATATTGAATTTCTATGAGTATGAGATGATTTCTTTTTCTAGAAGAGAAACAGTTAAGATTCGTTTGGGCTATTGTTACCTTTCCCGTTTCAAAATGGCCACCACTGCAGTTGCACGGTTAGTGCTCAGGGGCAGATTCAGCCTGTTGAGCTGACCGTCTTCCAAAATTATTTTTTTTGTGGGGGGTGGGTTAGGGGAGTCTGATGATCATGCTACCCCAGAAAACTTGCGTTTCAGGGCATATCAGCTACTGAAATTAAGATAAATAAATAATTTAGGAAGAATTCTAAGGGTCTTGAAGGTTGTCATGTGTTGAGTGTTGAGTTGAAAAGATTTAAAACTTGGAAGACACTCAGAAAACAGTATACATAAAAAAAAGATTTGGAAAGATTCTGAGGGTCTTCCAGACGACTCTGGAAGACTCCCTAGATCCACCCTTGGTGTTTTTTTAGGGAGAGGGTAAGTAACAATTGCCACCTTACAACCACCCGGAAGCTTTTAGTTTTTAGGTGAAAATGATAAAGTACCACTTACTTTCCTCCATTTTTATGGAGGTACACAGCCTTCTCCTGGTTACTTTCTTTAATAACATCAACCCCAACCCCAACACCGGGACAATGTAGGGTAGGTGGTCCTGATTGTAAATTGTAAAATTTCACACCCTCGTTCACTCGATATTAAAAATGGCGCACAAATAAAAACAAATGAGAGAATTAATGTTATTTGTTATGTTATTATGTTTAACGGCACATCAAAACATTGTGGGTCATTTAGTGCCGGATTCAGTAGGGGAGGGGGAACCCTGTGTCTAGAGACTTGAGTGGGGAGAATCCCAAATCCCTGTCACTGAGACAAATGCCACGAGGACCAGGATAAAAGGGGGGTGGGGGTGGAGATCCCAAAAGCTTCTCAGGACGAATCCTGAGCATGCTAATGGTGATCGTCTCCCGACCAGCTGGCCAAGATATCCTGTGCAACTTCTCCTGGGATAATACCCGAGCATGCCACAAGGAACCCTGAAGGGCCGTGGTTCTCTGAACTTCGAGGCCATGGCGGTTTCGAAGCACAGATACTCCACTTTGATCCTAGCCACAGCCAAGATATCCTGCACAACTTCTCCCAGGCTGATACCCGAACATGCCACAGGACCCCTGAAGGGCCACGTTTCTCTGAACTTCGAGGCCAGGCGGTTTCGAAGAACAGATACTACACTTTGATCGTCAGGGAATTAATGAAAGAATGACAGAACTAAAAACATAAATTATATTGTTATTTCTTTGAATAAATTAAATTGTTTTTATCTGTGCACCATTTTTAACATCGAGTGTGCAAGGGTGTGAAACTTTACAATCAGAACCACCTTCCTCACATTATACCCCAACCCTAACCCCAACCCCTATCCTAAAAAAATTTAAATTATTACAAAATTTTTTTTTAGAATGATATAAATGATATAAATCTCTGTCCGTACCTGCATAAAAATGGTGGGAAGTAGGTGCCCACTTTATCATTATGTACCATAGCTAAGCGATGCATAAATGAAAATAAATAGATAGATAGATAGATAGATAAATGAAAAGAAAATATCGGAATTTCAAAATATACAGATTGACACCAACGAAAACAATTGATTGGATACTTTTGGTAAACAGTGATACTTTTGATAACATCAAAGGGTAACTCAGAAGGAAAGGAAATAGGAGTCAAAACATCGACAGAAAATACCTAAAAATAGAAATCTGTTTAATAAACGAGCACAGATGAATTCAAAATAGCCAAAATTCAAAATATATAGACTAAACAATAATAAATTTAACCTTTAGAAACTATAAACAACCACACTATAAATCAGACTGACAGAGTGGAGACAAAAGAGAGTGGCCCACAGATACAGACTGAGCAGTCGTCTCTGAAGACTGCCTCGACAACCTCTCTCTCTCTCTCTCTCACTCTCTCTCTTTCTCTCTCTCTCTCCTCAATTTTATGGGAATATCTGTGTTTGACAAAAATTTCTGTTAGTCTGGGGACCAGCATGTCTTAAACCCATGATATAGCCTTTTAAAGTACTCAGATATGTCAACTGGGAGTCGAGATATGAAATTCTGTTTTGTTGGTGTATGCTGGCGACCATTTTGTTTTATGCAAATGGGGTAGTTCTTCCCAACTTTTTTCTGAAAGAGAACATCCTAAGGAACATTTTGGTACCCTAAAAGTAGAATCATGGGGGCGGGGTGCACGGTAGCCCCAGCTGGCCCCCGGACTATGTAGAATTACGAATAAACCATATATACAAGAAAAATTGTCTCCATCTCGATCCTTCATTACATTCCAGGCCAATTCTTTCCAGAGACCAACCTCCGACTTCCCGAAATCCAGACACATCGTGCGCACTTACACTGTCCACAATGAGGAATGACGAAACCAACCAACTGCCGTTGAACTTTTGTTGCCAACCTCAAAGAAGGTGATAATGTTACAATTATAGTTACATTGCAAATGGAATTCCCCCCTCCTAAAACCTTGAAAAATTATTTTTCTAAAAACTAAATCTTAACCAAAGAAACTACAAAACTCGTTGCAGTGGAAGAGAAGCACTGCAACTCCAACCCACCCAATGTAAAAGGTGCAAAGGGGAGAGACAAGACTTCTTAAGTGATGGAAATGGATTTTGGGAACTATGTATATGGTAAGACTTGGTTTTTGGAACTAGGTATATGGTAATGTCTCCATTTATTGAATGCACCAAAAACTTGGGGGAGATCGCTTCTCGACCTTTTGGCTAAGATCAAAGTGGAGTATCTGTTCTTCGAAACCGCCATGGCCTCGAAGTTCAGAGAACCACAGCTCTTCGGAGGTCCTTGTGGAATGCTCGGATATCTCCAGATATCTGGGAGAAGTTGCACAGGATATCTTGGCCAGCTGGTCGGGAGGCGATCACCATTAGCATGCTCAGGATTCGTCCAGAGAAGCTTTTGACCACTGTCCAGCTTATCCCGGTCTTCGTGGCATTTGTCTCAGTGACAGGGATTTGGGATTCTCCCCACTCAAGTCTCTAGTCACAAAGGACATGGGATCTCCCCCCCACTCTGAATTCAGCACTAAATGACCCACCAAAGGTTGATGTACTGTTAAACAAAACCTGGAAATTGAGACTGGTAGTCAATGAAGACTCACTGCTATGCTGCCAGTTTTGACGGCACGGGTTATTGTTAGTTAATAATAATCAGTGTCTACTTTAATTCCATCTGTCTGGCTGTTACCCCTGGCTCTTACCCCTGGCTCTTACCCCTGCTTTGTGTCAGGGTAGAGGTGGAGCATCTTATCTAACTTTCAGATGTGATAACACAGGTCACCACACGGACACATTCGAGTTCAAGTAATTCTATATTATTTAAAGCCGCCATCTTTTTTCCTTTAGGTGTTCAAAGTTCCAGAAAATTTAATTAAGAGGCTTACATCACTATTGCCGAATCAACTTGTGAGTGTTCTTGAGTAAAATCATAATCATCTTGGTAACACGTTAGTCAATAGTCAAAACAATTAAATTCAACTATTGCTACCACCAATCAACACATTAAGGGTTGTGAATGAAATGCACTCTGTGTTTGTGTGTTCGCGGGCATATGTGACCAAAATCCCATATCAGATTACCACTTGAAGATCCTGAATTTTGTCGTCTTTCTCTCACCCACATGGGAGAGCCTTTTCTCCGAAATTAATTTCCCTCCACAGAAATTTCAGCTCCCGTCAACAGACCCGGAACGAGACGTCATCATCATCATCTTCTCTCTCTCACATATCTCATGGCAACCAGAAGAAACACTACCAGCATTATCCAACAGTTGGTAGCCTTGCCATGAGTAATGGTAAGTGAGCTAATCTAGCCGACCATCATTTGTGGTGTAGTGAGTTCAATCAACACTGGATGCCCTCCAGTGGTGTGGTACTAAAAAAATTATCAAATTTGCATATTTTTGTTTATTGATCCTAACAGAGAAGATAGAAGGAAAGAAGCAATTTTTCAGTATATTATGCTTTTTTATTTGTAAGAAATGCAAAACAGATTTGGGCTGTTCATGAAGAAGATATTGTAAAAGTTTCCATGAGACTCACTTCATGTCATTCCACACTGTTCATCTTCACTCTCTCACTCCTCTCTCATCCTGACTAAATAATCATGTCCACCAGTACACTTCTGGAATAACACCTCTGGCACACCAGTGCAAGGGCAGCAACTCCATTCAACTTAACAATCTCCCTCTTTCTCTTTTGTCAATATCAAGTGTGGCGAAGTGGAAATGGACTTGCCCAGGGCAAAAAGACCACGCATGGCCTGCTGTCTGTTCTGTGGAAGGTCCAGGAAGCAAAAGCTGAATGAACAAGTCGTCGACAGATATGGACGAGGTGGAGCGTCAGTGACCCATATGTGGAGCGATAGCAACTCGGATGTGGCAAGCTCTTAGCTATAAAAGGCCAGGCGGCGACAATTGGTCAGTTGGTTCTAGGCTTGCCAACTGAAGCCACATTGGAGTCGTACTTGGTGTCGTTCTGTGAATTACGTTGTAATGTCTCGGATTTCATGACAGTGGTGATAGCTTACCGGTGATAAGCGTGGAGGTGTCCCTTGAAGGTTTTGTTCTGGTGCTGCAACTTTGACGTGCCATTTGACTTATTGCATCAAACTGTTTTTCCAACCCCATTGGAAACTACATCAAGCAAGACAGATCGATGGGTTGATGGCAATACTGATTTGAACAGGTTTGAATAATGAATTCAATTATTATATTTTTGTTTAGGAAAAATTAAATCAAGTTTAAGAGTTAGTCAAAATAAATTATTCAATGAAGTTATTCATGAACCTTTTGAAACAAGTGTTAGTAGATTAGTATGAAACCTTTTTGCTTTTTTTTTTTTATATAGGTGTGCTTTCTCAAACACCTTCAAAAGAGTTGTACTCAATGACCCATCTTTTGTTTGTAACTTTCCATTGATAAATTTTGGTGTCACAACCCATCTTACAAATATACTCCTGTTCTGTCTTGACTTTAACAGTACAACTCTCAAGAGGTCCATAGATCGAAACTATTTTCTGCTACCATTGTAAAAGTTTCCACAAGACTCACTAAATAACAATGTCTGCCAGTACACTTCTGGAATAACACCTCCTACATGCCAGTGCAAGGGCAGCAACTCCACTCACCTTAACAGATACTATGACTGATTGAACATGTCAAAAGTGGTTTGCAAATTCTTGTGATGGAGAATACTAGCTGAACAATACTCCACCGTCAGGTTAACCAGCTGAGGTTGATAGCAATCAAATCAAGACATTACTTGCGAATTATTAACGTTATATGACACGGGTGACAACCAACATACTCGAAATATCAAGCATTGAAAATCATTTGCAGCAGCTTGGTTATGTTAGCCGCTTGGATGTGTGGCTTCCACATCAGCAAAAAACTAACTGGGTCGTATTTAAATGTTCCATTTTTTAAACAAATTGTGGCGTGAGAAAACATGTGCAAAATTAACCATGACTAACTGGACGGTCTTTATCCACACAAAGTGATGCTGTATATATGGTGGAATTAGAAAGGGAGCCTTCTACTATAAACTCCCTCTGGAGAACCAAAAGATTGATTTGAACAAGTACTGCTCCCAATTAGATCAATTCAAGGCAGCATTCAACCAAAAGTGTCTGGAATTAGTAAACAGGCTGAGCGTAATATTCCATCGGGATAGTCGCATGTTTCTTTGGTGACCAGGCAAAAACTGTTACAGTTGGGCTGGAAAGTTTTCACTCATCCACCATATTCCCCAGATATTACACCTTCAGATTACCATTTATTTCAGTCTCTTAACTCTTGAAGTCCTAAAGAGCATGAGGCCGCACGTAAACAAACATGGCCAAAAATCCTAAAACGCATGAGGCCGCATGAGTCTTTCCTGCAACACTGCCAATTTTCACAACAATCTGCCCACAAATAAAAGCACTATAAACATTTTTTAATGAACAAACCCATTTTTAGCCATTTTCTGCTTAATCATTACAGGACTGGGCTTTGGACTTAGAAAACTTTCAACAGTTGATGAAAAAAGATTCAATAAAATGTAATAAAAGGTAAAATGTTCTGAGAAGATGGAATTATAAAGTTGCCTGAAAGATGACAAAAGATATTGGAACAAAATGTCACCAATGGAGTTAGAGGGCTGAAAATTAAAAGATTTACTCATTATTATGTCTAGAAAAATCATTTTTTCATTTTTTGAAATCCCCCACACCCTGCTAAATAGGATTTTAGTGGAGGGTTCAATGTGCTATGCAAGTTTATGCTAAATTGATCACTAGTTTGTACCCACTTGTTTTTTGAAAATTCCCTCTTAAGTAGATTTTTAGTGGAGGGTTCAATGTGCAATGTAGATTTATGCTAAATTGATCACTAGTTTGTGCCCACTTATTTTTTGAAAACTCAGACTTTTTAATGATTCTGCAAAAGGCGAGTGAAGTAACTTATTCATTGATCACCCCTTTTTCCAAATTTGTAATTGATCATCCTCAACACTTTTTCAACAGTTAATGAAAAAAGGTTCAATTCCCTGGAAGACTGCTGAAGGTACCAAGAGCAGTTCTTTGCCGTAAAAGGTAAAATGTTCTGAAAAGATGTAATTATAAAGTTGCCTGAAAGATGGCAAAAGATATTGGAACAAAACGTCAAATATGTTGTGAAATAAAGTTAATGTCGAAAACTAAAAAACTGTCTTTTATTTTCACTTGATAAACCAAACAAACCTTTTCGGTTACACAATATCTAAATGTTATTCATAAATTATTAAAATGCAATTTTTCTTAATAATAACAACAAATGTGAAGATTTTTAGATAAAACTTCATTTGTTTACTTGCATTAAATTTGTATTTATGTATTATATTACTAGTATCATTATTATTAAAGTGAACAGTGGCAAGAATATTGTATTTTAACTATAGTTTTAGTATTAGTAGTGATAGTATTAGATGTGTCATTTATTATTATTAGAAACTGTCAACCAAAACTGTCAACATAGG
>VCCN01004446.1:4925406-4938932 GCA_006491835.1 Architeuthis dux | reverse complement strand
AATACTACTAGTTCTCAAACATAAACAAACTCTCTGTCATTCGTTGCCACTTTCTAATATAACTAGTTCTCAAACATAAACAAACTCCCTGCCACACAGGATAGTTTTTTCATCCAAAATATTTCATCAACATGTGCAGGGATAAAAGGTACTACCGGCACCTATCAGAGTTTTGTAAGTAATACATACCAATTGTTTCATGTTTCTGTTACTTTTTTAACTTTCGACACTACACAGTGTTTTCACATTTATCAAGATGTATGTGATTGCTTAATGGTGAATGTAATCAGTGAGGTAGAATCAGATTTATGACCACAAGACTGTCACATCCAGGGAACGGGGCGATGTAAGTTATTTACATCATCAAAGCCAGTCATCATATTGTAAAATTCTTATCTTCATAAACAGATAAGAATTATCCACCTGACACATTGACGACAGAGGCATTTCAACTCAATATAATAGCAGGAGTGGATCCAGCCTGTTGGGCTGACCGGCTTCTGAAATTTGAAAATTCACAGATGCTACAGACTATCATTCTGAGTTGATAAAAGTATGTTGACAATTGCAAATGAGAAAGGTTTGTGGTAAAAATAAGATATATAAATTGAGGGCACTATCTTAGAAGTAAGGTCCCTTCAGAAAATTTCCAAAATTGACATATGTGATAGACGAAATATTTCCCATTGTGAAACACATTCGTCAAATTCATCAATTTTTCTTCCTGAAACAATAATTTACATATGAAACACACAATAATTTTACCAAAAAATGCAAAACAAACAATTTATTTGAATACAAAATACTTCCGAATAGAAAAAAAAAATGAATTTATCAAAAAAACATTTTTATGTATCGCCTTTCATCCAGATGTTTTGAGATACATGCAATGATGCTGTGGGACACTTCATCAGGTTTCTGGGTGTTTCAACATCATACAGCCTTGCTCAGGTGACCCAGCCAGGGTTGATGAAGCCCTGATGTGTGTCCAAGCAGCATTGGCCCACAATTAACTCTTCCTGATCCATGGCAGCTTTGATGGCACTTCTTTCTGGCCTCAGACATGATTGTTGCTGGCAATGGTTTTGGAGACATCTGCAACCGTTTTCAGCACCTGGTCATGCCACCAGCGGTTGCAGCCCTCCCCCAATGCTGTTGGGCAACTGCTTAGAATGTGCTCAAGTGAGCCTTTCCCATGGCACAGGGGACACATTGCAGACTCACTCTTGCCCTAGATGTGGAGGTTTACTGGGCTAGGTAGGACATTGTACATGACTTAGATCATGAACTTGATCTGCTTGGGTTCTGCCTGCCAGATATCATTCCAGTGCACCCTCCCACCTTGTCCATGCTCCTTGCTGCTGTATTCCTACCATCCTACTGATCCGCTCCTCCTCAATACCTGCCAGCACCTCCCCAAGGACTAAAATGCACATGTCCCTATCTTGGGCCTTATCATAGCGTGGTTGTGTAATAGCTCCCAATCCTGCCCGTCCTGATGCTACTGTGCCCACCAAAGCTATGTGCCTCAGCTGTGACTCTGTGTGACATTTATTGGCTCTCCACTTCCTGCCCGTCCTCAACACGATACCTGCTGATCTCACTCCAGCATCCCTGGAGTCATGGTATAGTAACGCCACTCATGCGAGAGATCCTGAACTCTTTGTTTAGGCTGCTGTGCTGCACTACACAATCTGCAAGGCAGACCCAGCCATCTGTTGATCTCCGTTTCCAGGGCCTCTCTGGTTGACAGAGTTACCTCATACACCAACAGGGGCCAAAGGACACGAGGCAAAATACCATGCTGGTAAATCCACACCTTGAACTTGCCCGGTAAGCCGGACTTGTCCACTGTGGTGAGTCAATTCCCAAGCTCCATGATGGTTGCCTGAATTGCCGTTGTATCCTTCAGGCTACAACCAAACACCTTGCCAAGGCTCTTGGCTGGTTTTTTGGTGATGGGTGGGATTGCAACACCATTCAAAAAGAAGCAAAACTTGTCCACCACTTTTCCCCGTTTCACCACCATGGCCCTGGAATTGGTTGGTTTGAAACTCATCCTTGCCCAGGAAACAAGCCTCTAGAGGCTTTGAAGGATAGATCTACCACCTGGCACCGATGCTATGGCGACAATGAGGTTGTCAATATAGGCTCTGATGGAGGGCTGCCGAATGCCAGTCCCAGACAGAAGGTCCCTACACTTCTTTTCAGCTGCCTTGACCAACATGTTTATGGCAAGGGTGAAGAGAACAACTGAGATTGTACAGAAGTGACTCTGAGCCTAAACTTTCCATAATAGTCTAGGATGAGTTCCTTGACTTACTGGGTGTCGGATCAGGGTCATAGCGATTAGCCTGTGGGGTATTGAGCCGTAAGCGTTGCTGAGGTCAAGCCAAAGTACAACCAGGTCTCCCCTTCTTTCATGCGCCTCCCTGATAAGCTGGGTGATAACTCCAGTGTGTTCTAGGCATCCTGCGACTCCCGGAACACCACCTTTCTGTACTGAGGGTTCAATGTACCCATTCTTAAAGGTTTGTGATTTTTCTCGACAAGCCACAGAAAAAGATCTTCCCTTCTACACTAAGCAGCGAGATGGATCTGGACTGTTCCAGCCTGATTGCGTCCTCCTCCTTGGATATGCAGGCATCCTCTGCCTGTTTTCACTGGTCCACCACTATTCCCATGTGCCAAATCATTGGTAGAATCCTCTATAGAATTCTAAGCAGCCTTGGGCAGCGCTTGTACACTTTGTAGTGTACTCTGCTAGGTCCCGGAGCGCAGCTGCCTTTGCTGAAGCAACCACCTTCTGGATTTCCTTCCAAGTGGGCTCTCTGTTTTTGAACTCAATGTTGGGAGATTGTATGTCCACCAGTCCAGCTCTCTGTCAAAGTCTCTCAGAGTGTTGTGCAAGATGTCTACTTCTTCCTCAGAGCAGGTAAGATGACCACTGTGCTTCTGCCCTAACAAATTCTTTGTAAATCCAAAAGGATCTGCTACAAAGGCAGCCTGCTTCCTGACTCTTTCTCTCCTTCATTTCCTATGCCATTCAGCTCTGCGCAGGGTCATGAGCTTCTTTCTAATGATGTTACGGCGCTCTGCCAGAGGCGGCTTCTCCTCTGCAGATGGTGAATCCTGTCAGCCCTCTATTCATGTTGTAATTAGATCTGGTGGTTTTGCTCTCTTCCACTCCGAACCTCTCCATTGCAAAACTGACAATGATGGTGGTCATAGTCTGAAGCCACCTGTCAATGTCTCTCCTTGCTGCCAGATCTATGATTCTGGCAGCATCCTCATTGAACTGCTGCCACAGGCTGTGCTGTCTCATCGGAGGCCATTTGATCTGCTGTTGCCGAAATACACTGCTTGGAACCTTGGAGAACATGGATGTTCTGGGCTCTGTGGGGTGTCTTGATGCCAGGCTCCTCCTACGTCTCACCAGGAGTAGGTCATGTGTGCTGTGCCGCTCTCCCCTGCTCTGAGCATTTAATTTTGGCCTGATAGATCTTAAGGCCATGTTCATTTACCAAAATAAATATTGAGAAATGATTCAGTTTTCGACTGTTTTTTTCCTTTTAATCTTTTTGTCTAATTTTGTCAGTGTTCACTTTATTTTCACTACTAGACTGTGGGTAAAACAAAAGTATAACTGACAGGAAAAGCTAAAGGTTGAATAATGACCACAGAAAGTAAATAAAAAGATTAACATTTTTGTTATTTGATTTTTACGAAAGTGGCGGAACCCGGATTCCGGAAAAATGCCTATCAGGAAATCTGCCCATCGTTAAAGTAAAATTTTATTAAATTATTAAAAACTTTTGGCACAACTTAGGAAAGCTGGTCCCGATTAATTAAAAAACAAAATGAACCAAAATAAAACAAAACCCTGCATGTTGTTATTTATTTTTTTCTGGTTTTTGCTAGAATGTAAAAAGGACAAAATTTTGTATAAAAAAAGAAAAACAAATTTTCATTAAAATTAAAAAATAAATAAGAGAATTCATGAAAGAAAAACAGAACTAAATAGATACATTATATTTTTATTGCTTTGAATAAATTGATTGTTAAACAGTTTTGACCCACTTATTTATTTTTATTTCATGCTCAGAATTCAAATCAGGAATTTTTGTGCCAAAAGTTTTTAATAAAACCTTATAAAATTTCCCCCCAAACTATATGAATTCAAGATGGGAACTTTTCCTGATGAGCACTTTACCGATGGGAAAATTTCCTGATGGGCAGATTTCCTGATGTGTATTTTTACAGACAGACCGGCACCCCACTATCATAGCAGGGTGGTCCCTATTTGAATACGACTTGTACAGCCTTCAGTTAAAGACAGATTTTTGCTTATCTGTAGCAGTGGGGTGCCTATCAGAATGTACCTTTTGAGTTCAAGCCAGATTTCCACTATCATAGCAGTGGGGTCCCTATCGGAATTCACATTTTGCAGCCTTTAGTTCAAGCCAGATTTTCACTATTATGGCGGCAACCCCCCGCTAATTTTCTTTAGATTATTTTAAAGATTCTTTAACATTAGAATTTAGATTTTTCAGGGTTCCTCCGGTATATTGTGTCCCCAGAGTTCCGGCGCCCACCCGCAGTTGTGGGGTCTGCCTCCATTTACATACATACATGAACCAATTAGTAAATATTTCAGAAATGATTTTCCGAACCGGTGGGTGGTGATATAATTTCTTTAAAGTGGCAATACAACGGCAACCTCTCCTTTACTGAGCAATAAAAACACTTTGTATACACGAGACAGGACGCCTCACAAATTGACCTTAGGGTCTTGGGTTGCCAGATGACTGATGAGATAGTTTTAAACATTTATTATCTCCCCACAAAATATTTGTCCAAGTAACGATTAGTAGGATTAATTTTTTTATTGGCTTTTGGCCGCCAAAGGGAAAGGGAAGGTTGTCATGTGTTGAGATTGAAAACTTGGAAGACGCCCAGAAAACAGTATAAATAAAAAATTTTAGAAAATCTTAAAAGAATTCTGAGCGTCTTCTGTAATCTGTCAGTGTACTAGTGAAGTTGTACTATTTTATTATTGGTCTTATCTTTACAAGACCTGTTAAGTATTTTGAGTTATTCCCCTTAGGCAGGAGAGTGCATATCAACTTCCAGTAAGGGGGCACTGTTTTACATTCTGGTGAACGAGCAGCAATATTGGCTTTAGGAGAATATCAGAGAAGACAGGTGTGTATCGTTGACTGCTGTCATTGTAAATATATATGAATAAAGGATCTGTGAGTACGTCTTCTGTTTGCATATTTAATCTGTTAATATCTGTCATTAAACCAACCTTACATTAACTATCACTTTTCTAAACTGTTTCTCAATTTAAAAGATTTTATATCTTGAAATGGTTCTTCGGGCGGTTGAACTCCTTCTTGTTATTTGTGTTATAAACTCGACTTTTCGGCCGATCCATTCTTCAGTCTTTTTCAGGTATAAAATCCGAGTGTGATGGATTAAACAGAAATTGTGCTTAAAGGGGGGTAGCCCTTATAACGCATGGCCCTGGTGTTTCTGTGTTTTTGTTCTGTAGGGTTTGGATTTGTTGAGAAGTGGAAGCCACATCGGGTTGAAATCCGCACTTGTCTGGCTAATGCATTTAGTTGACATTTTGATGTGAGCTGCCTCTTTGATTTTTCTCTGATTCCAACAACATTCTCTGTTGATAATCTGGACTTCCTCCCAAAGAGGAAGATGCTCGCCGTTCTCTCTTCAGATGTGGTCGGCCATAGCCGATTTATCTATCTCGTGTTTATAACACAAATAAAAAAGAAGGAGTTCAACCATCCGAAGAACCATTTCAATATTAATGACCCTTCTCAAAACTATAGAAAAATATTTTATATCTATTTCAACTAATTTAATATATAAAATAAAATATTATTTTGCTTAAAATTAATATATTTTAGAGGAAAATAGCAAATATCTCCCTTTTGACGACGTATCACTACTTTGACCAATACACTGTTTATTTCTGGTATGTCTGGTTACTGGAAAGCAGAGTTGCCACAGAGCTTTTAGTAAATGTACCAAAAGCTGGGACCAAAACGTACCAGATTGTCCATAAAAGTACCAAATGAAGAAAAACATGTTAAACAAGAACATTCCGAGGGAAATTATGAATCACTGCCACCCATATATGCTGTGTTGGGGGTGATCAATTAAAAAGTTGGGAAAATGGGTGATCAATGAATAAGTTACTTCTCTTGCCTTTTGTTGGGCTGTGATCACTAAATAGGGTCTGAATTTTCAAAAAAACTGGCACAAACTAGTGACCAATTTAGCATAAACTTACATTGCTTATTGAACCCCCCCCCCCTGTAAAAACCTAAGAAATATCAGAACACATGAATAACTTAAACCCAGCAATAAACCAGTGTAGCAGTGATTACTACTATTAAATTAAAAGACATTAATCAAACTTAATACAAATACTAAAAAAAATGCTTCAGTTTGCTTCCTTTCCTGCATACGGTTTCCTCATATGCCATAGAGAGAGTTCAGAGGAGAGCCACCAAGACCATTCCGAGGCTTGGAGATCTAACCAAAACTGTAAGATTTAAACAACTTAATATAGCAGTCTTTAAATACAGAAGAAAATGTTCTGACCTATTGGAAGTCTATAGAATCTGGAACAACATACATAATTGAGTGGATACTGACATTCATTACTCAAAATGCCCTGATAAGAAAATGCTGACTTCATCAATGTGGACATAGCCATAAACTACAAATTCAGACCTCAACTCGCGTTAGGAAAAATTTCCTCTCGGCAAGAGTGGCAAACGCATGGAACAGCCTAAGTGAAAAGATGGTCACATCCAAGAATATCAATATTTTTTTAAATAATCTTTGTTCGGATATCGGACATACCAAATTCAACTACCAATTTTCTTAATCTCAGCCCAACTAAACAGAAGCCGGCTTAATGATGCAATTAACTGCTATCAAAAAAGCCTATTTCAAGTACATATTCAAGTATATTTTCATCTGTATTTTCTTCCCTGCCAGCTCCATGCTAAACTGTATCACCTTACCTACCTAGAAATATTAGTAAAGTTTATAAATGCTTTGCAGAAAGTGGAAAATATTCTAATATTTCATTCGACTATTATATTAAATATAAATTTGAAGGGAAATTGCCAAAATGTACCCAAATTTACTGTGCGTAGAACCAAACGTATCAAAATGAATTGAAAGTACCAATTTGGTACAAACGGACCAAAAAGTGGCAGCACTGCCAGAAAGTTTTCAGTTGTTCTCTAATCACTAAAATGAGACAGAGATAAAATTCATTCAGTTCTATGTCATAAATCAACCATGATTTATTAGTTTTATTTTGCCTGATAAATAAATGATTTTATCATTTTGAACTGGAGGTGAAGCGAGCTGTCTAAAAACGACGGGTTACCAGGGTTGCCATTTTGGCCATTTTATGGCCAAATTTGACAAATCTGGGCTTTTTAAAAAGCATTTGGCCATGAACTTTTTGGCTTGGCCATATTTCAATTTTTAGCCATTTGACTTTGTTGCAACAGTATTTTTAATAAATTCTTATTTTTTTATGTGTATTGTAATGTTTTATAAACAAAAGATTGTTTATTATTATTTTTTTTATATTACTATTTACCTTCATCTTTCTTTTTCCATTGCTTTTTTATTGCAACTCTCAGGCCGTCTCTATAAAGTTGTAATAAAAAAGCAACTGAAAAATTAATATGAAGGAAAACAGTATTATTTAATTGTACTAAATATTTTTTCCGAAGAAATCTTTTGTGCATTCAATCGGTTCATATGCAGTTTGTCTAAACCCAGAATGTCTAAAACAGGCATGGGCAACTTTTTACGAGCAGCCGGCCGCATGAGATATTGCTAATCATAAACCAGGCCACAAATTCACAAATTCACAAATTTACAAATTCACCGTCAGAATAATTTTTAGAATGTTAGGAACCTTTTTGCTAACAACATAGCTTGCATGCACCATTTCACTGAGCTCTGTTTGCCTTTTAGAAAAAAGCGTATTTAGGTTTCTTTAGTCTTTCAATTTTAAATGTATCATACCCGGAATGTTTAGTTGTGTAATGACGCTTAATGTTAAATTCTTTAAATGCGGAGTGGGATTCAGAACATATTAGACACATTTGTCTGTTTTTACTTCAACAAAGAAG
Source organism: Architeuthis dux (assembly GCA_006491835.1). Lineage (NCBI taxonomy): Eukaryota > Metazoa > Mollusca > Cephalopoda > Oegopsida > Architeuthidae > Architeuthis > Architeuthis dux. The sequence goes on along the minus strand of VCCN01004446.1, from coordinate 4,930,737 downwards.
TAATCATTTGTCCACTTATCCTGGAATTTTCTCATTTCTTCAAAAAAAGGTTTCCTTTTTCTTAGATGAAATTTTAATAAAACGTTATTTTCCTCATTGAAATGTTGTGTCATTCAGAAAGTCAAAAGGGCCGCTGTTTGCCCATTACTGGTCCAAACCTTCTAAACTGCTGGTATCACTCTGCAGGGTTTTGATAGCCATTCTTCCCTCTCTTGTAATGTTCGGTTGTGAAGAGGGTGGGGGTGCTGGCTTTCTCCAGTGCTTGCCTCAAACCTTTCCAAAATCTCAACTCATCTACCAACGTCTCAGGGATTTTCAAGGTTGCCTCTTCTATTGGGTGCTCTCGCATTTAAATATAGAACTCGCTTGATTGCTGTTGTGAAGTTGAGACCTTTGTTTAGCACTATTTAAGGTACTCAACTGACATTTGCTGATGTTGACAATTGCTTTAACGAGTTGATCCTGAACCTGAATCTTATACTGTGATCTTTCAACTTTTGTTGCTTCCGTTTTTTGTGTGCCTTGACCTTTTCAAATCCCAGATTGTGTCCAGATTAAGAAAGAATTAAGTTTAAGGCTCTAAATTTCCACCCTGGAACAACAATGGCTATAAGTGGATATAAGTGTTGCTTAAGTGCAGTGTCGGATCTACATTTGGGCTGAGCGGGCTGCACCCCAATGGGGCCTCATAATCTAGGGGGAAGGCCTTGGTCTCCTGCCAGAAAAAGAAATTACCACTAATTTTATTTCATTTCTAATTGTAAGGTTGGTATAATGACAGATATTAACAGATTAAAAATGTACTCACACAGATCCTTTATTCATATATACTTACAATGACCGCGGTCATTGACCGCGGTCAATGACACTCACGTGTGACTTCTCCGATCTCCTTAAAAACAATATGACTGCTCGTTCACCAGAACGTAAAACAGCGCCCCCTTACCGGAAGTTGATAAACACTCTCCTGCCTAAGGGGAATAACACAAAATACTTACTTAACTCTAATGTTAAAAATCAGGGTTGTACCTAGGCCAAAATAATGTGTAATCCAAAATTCAGGTACACATTGATGGGTTACATAATTCTTTAAAAAAGATTTTCAAATATTTCTGCAACCCCCAATAATCTCCATGTGACACCCGGAGAGGAACTGTTCCCTACTTTGAGAAGCCCTGTCCTATTCCAGGGCCTACAGTTGCTTTAATCCGGCACTGTTCACCCCCACCAGTCTAAAAACATTAATTTAAATCATATCAAAGTAACCTTTCCCTATATTTGGGAATAAGATTGAGATTTGCTGTGGAATGTACAGGAAGTTCTAAACAGAACAGCTTCTCTCAATTCCAGAGAAGAATTTATTAAATTGTGAAATAATGGAAACGGATCAGAGGAACCATGATAGAAAATGGATACAAATATAGTAATATCCTGCTTATCCCGCCCCGTTTAGTGCTGATTCGCTCTTGAGCCCCTTTTCAAATATTTTTTGTAATAAATTTAGTAATATTAATTTTCCGAAACAAATTATGATAAAACACAGCATCATGGACAGTCTCTGATTCTACATTTAGGGTACCAAAATGTTCCTTAGGATGTCCTCTTTCAGAAAAAAGATGCTCCCAAGGGAAGAACTACCTCTGAAGAACTACTATATATGTATACATATATCCTTGACATTTCCTTGTAAAATCCTGAAATACCTATAAATTAATGGTTTTAAGTAAAATAACGTGGATTTTTGAATTCCTCATGTCTGAAAACCATGATTTAGCCTTTTAAAGTACTCAGATATGTCAACTGGAGAGGATGTATGAAATTCTGTCTTTTTTGGTGTGTGCTGGTGGCCATTTTGTTTAATGCAAATGAGGTAGTTCTTCTCAACTTTTTTCTTGGGAACATCTTTTTTCAGAAAGAGGACATCCTAAGTAACATTTTGGTACCCTAAATGTAGAATCATGGGGAGGTGCACGGTAGGCCCTGCTGGTCCCTGGCCTAAAAGAGAGATGTTCTGGACATACTATTTATGCTATGTTATAATGACCCTCGTATGGCCCTGTTTCGTTTAGCCCTGCATATTTTTAGGACCGTTTCTAGAGAGAGCACTGACCAAGGTATTACTGTATTCAAAACCTCATTCTATTTTTCGAATGATATATTCGGTCGGCCAAAAAATTCCTTCTGTGTTTGTCCTTAGATGGCATTAGGAGAGTTTAGTTTTAACTAACCTCATTCAAAAGATTGTTTTTCATTGTACTGTGACAGCTGCATATTTTTTAAACAATTGTCGAAATTGTCCTATTTTTGTTTATTGATTCTAACATTGAAGATGGAAGACAATAAGCAATATGTTGAACTCATTAGAAACTGTCAATAAAAACTGTCAACATAGGTCAACATAGGTTTCTTCAGTTTTTAAGAGATTCAGTCTGGCTGCCTGGCTATGTATTTGTCACGCATTCAGGCTGCGCCAATGGAGCTAGAGAATGTAAACATTTACTCCTTATTATGTCTAGAAAAAACTTTTTTATTTTTGGAAACCCACCCCCCTGAGTTTTTCGTGTGGGTTGGTTCAATGTACAATGTAAGTTTATGCTAAATTGGTACTTTAGTTTGTGTCCAGTAGTGTTCATGCTTGTTATATTTTGAATCAGGAGTGTAACTGAGGGATTGGGTGGGGGCGATTTTAAATTTCCAAGAACCTGTATAACAATTTTCATTATAATCGGTTCAGCAGTTGACATATGGTTATTTACATTTAAAATGTAAACAAACAATCGGATCGACCGTAACTCACCATTTTTCAATTCCTAGGATTTTGTCAACATTATAGCCCAATTTCAGCAAAATCGGTCAAGATTTGCGAAATTTTCCCAACTGTAAACAAAAATAATATTTTTGCTCATAAAATGTAAACAAACAATCGGATCGGTCCTCAAAGCATACATACAACATTTCATTGAAATATATTAAGGAATAACAAAGCTATCAAATTGAGAAGAAAGACAGAACGAAGACGACGACGACAGACACCCATAGCGAATGATAATCCCCAGCTTTTTTTTGCGCCGGGGACAAAAAAACGTGCACGTTTTTATCTAACATTCTCTGGATATAATTTGGCAATTGTTACAGGTCTGTTTCATTTTCTCAGAAACAAATCCGTCCTATAAGTTTATATAAGACGAAATGAGTGAATTAATTGAATATGAAAATAAACATAGACATGCATAAAAGAAAACGGTCGGCCGACGCCCATGCATAGTGTCCCTAAAATTGCAGGACCCATAGCATTGGCTACTTTGTTAATCTGGCACTGCATTATAGGATGAAAGGGGATCTACACACACGGCACAACATAAGATACTATGACCAGGCCTGCCAAGGCCATTACAATAAAATGCGGGAGATATCATTCGTGCGTACGAAGTACCCGAGTAAATCAGCTTGGGGCGCTATGAGCCCCACTCCTTGTAAACTTTTGGGAATAGCATTTTCAGCACTAAATGTTGATACAAAACAGACACAAAACAACACGAATCATTGCAATTTTTTTCTTTAACTCTTAACATCCTGTTGAGAATTGTCTAAGTCCAAAGCCCAGTTCTGTAATGATTGAGCAGAAAATGGCAGTATTGCAAGAAAGACTTGTGCTCCCTTGTGCGTTTTAGGATTTTTGGCCATGTTTGTTTACGTGCGGCCTCATGCTCTTTAGGACTTCAAGAGTTAAACTAAGGTCAGCATATCGAAGCGAAAATATAAATATCAGAACCTCCCCACTCTCTCTTGATAAGATAATTCTTTTTAACACAACATATAAATCGAGAGAGAAGAACTCGGTTATCCGATATTTTTGTTCCATATAAATGCCAAGTACACAATATTTCCTTGATTAAGTACCTAACCATTACACAGTTTTATCTATATAAGCAATTTACTTTTTCAGTTCTTTGAATATAATCTTTTCAAAATTGGCCCGACCCTAGAGAAAACAGGTTTCAACAAAAATCATGGGGGTGTGTGGGAAACAAAGAATATTGCATGAGTCTCTACGCAAAATGCGGGAGTCTTGGCAGATCTGTATGACACATACATATTTACCTAACCCCCTATATTATACATACGTCTTCCTTGCTTTTCCATTACGTCTCTTTCACAAAGTCATTAGCCCAACCCAGCAAGGTGTCGGCTCTTTTACCTTTTTCTTCTCGCCTACCCTGCCTGGAGAACTTGAAACAAACAGAACGTATACACTGCGATCTCTTTAGCAAGCAACAGGACGGACATTTTTGTCATTCACAGTTGTGCCACAGAACTGCAATGACTGAAATTCCTCTCATCCACAGTTAATGAGTTTTAAGCTCTTATGGGGACGTCTCTGTGATTGGATGCAAGTCAGTCGGGCCTAAGTCGCCGTATGACTGTATTTAATGGCATGAATCTAGCTTTTTTTTGGTCGCCTGGTTATAACTTGGCCTGTCGAAACTGTCATTAACAATTGCTGTATTTGCTAATATCAGCTCAAATTTCGGCCCAACAGAGCACTCCCCGACACATTTGATTTGTCTCAACTTCATGCTAGAAGACTAATTAATTATCAATTACCGCAGGTATGGCCAGTCACTCAATAGAAACCGTAACGTGACCAACGTCTTTTGGCAGCATGCAGAGTTGGGAGTGATCAATTAACAAATTGGAAAAGGTGGTGATCAATGAAGACGTTACTCCTCTCACCTTTTTGTTAGATCACTAAAAAGTCCAACTTTTCTTAAAACACAACAAACACGCGTGAACGTTGCCGGACACAAACTAAGAGTCCAGTTTAGCATGAACTTACATTGTAAATTCCGCCCCCCCCAAAAAAAACTTATTTTGGGGGGGCGATTTTCAAAAATCAAAAAAGAGTTTATAAAAGTTATGGATATAACAATGTTTAATTTTCAGCCCTCTAGCTCCATTGGGGTGGCAGGTATACGTGACACATACATATATAGATAGATATCCAGCATCACTTAAAAACTGAAGAAACCTATGCTGACAGTTTTGGTTGACGGTTTCTAATGTTATCAGGCATTTCTGGACATGGTTATTGCAGGTGAGGATGCAATCATGTATGCTAAACCGGACCTGTTGAAAGGAGTGATATAAACACTTTGAAGCTGTAAAATTGATGCAGATGCATTTTACATTGCCACTTGATTTTGCTATTATTCGTGTCACTCCTTTGAAATGTATCTCTGATTTATCACTACTTTGTTACGTCGCTCCTTGGTTACGGTAATATTAGTGTCACTCCTTTGAAATTCATCACCCCTTTGTTACGTCACTCCT
>VCCN01004446.1:4900174-4918490 GCA_006491835.1 Architeuthis dux | reverse complement strand
TAGAAGCACATGTATAGTACAAAGCACATATATTCCACTGTCAATACTCAGTCCATACAAACAGTTATTTTTCAATAGGACCACCTTTTGCCTTGATCATGACCTTCAGATGAGCAGTAACTGACTTGCAAAAAGGCTGTACTGTTTCTTTGTCTAAATTAGACCAGAATTTGACAAGAGCTTGCTTAAGAGTGGCAACACTGCTGTAGGATATCCTGGAAACATCACTCTCCAAAATGGACCAGATGGTGAAATCCTTGGAATTGATGTCCAGGCTTGAAGGAGGCTAGATGTTCTTGTCCAAGAAGCTGCTGAAATGCTCTTTGCATCTTGATCAAAGACGTTACACTCACCACAGGCTTCGACACCTTTGCTTCAAGCGTTTGAAGATAAAGTTGGCTATTCACCTTCACACCCTTTTCAATGGACAACAAAGGAGACTTTGTCCCATCTGATGCCACTGCGGCCCACACCATCACCCCAGCAATTTTATGGCTACAGAAATGGCATCTGATGACTTCAGAAAGGTCTCCAGCATCAGTTGTATAAACCCTGTCTTTTTGGTAATTCATTACAGCCTGCACAGTGAAAATATTTTCATCAGACCAGATGACGACTTTGTCAGCGGCTCTGAATTTCCTCCAACATCTTCTTCCCTCTGTCAGATCACTTTTGCTTTGAGGCTGAAATCCAGTGTCAACTTTGCTTTTTATATGTCTTTCAGCCCTAAATCTTCCTTCACAATCCTTTTCAATGACTTTTCCGACAATCTCAGCTCTTTCATAGATTTCCTCATGCTCCTGTGAGGATTTCTTCTCACTCACTTCAACATAGATTTGACTGATGGGGGTTTGGCTTGCTTAAGGTTGTGCCAGTCTCCTCAAAAGGTTTCAAGATTTTATGAATGTGTAATGAAATACACTCGGGTTGTGTGTTCGTGTGTTCACTTGCTGAAGGAAGGAGGGTACAGAAGACTGGTGTTTTTTTTGGGGGGGTATTAGGTTTTGTGCTCAGCAGGTGGTTACCAGGTTCCGGGCTAGAATATAGGTCAAATGGCTGACCGAGAAAACAAAGAGATTGCCTTTGACCAATCAGAGTATTTTTAAGGGTATGTCGTGATTTAAATCAGAAGTCAGTGAGTGAGTTGGAGAGACAGCAACGACGGGAAGGAAGAAGCAAATAAGGCCTGAGCTACTACTATCATCACTGTCAGTCCTTAAGTAAAGTAACTAGGAATAGAACAACTCAAAATAGAATTTCAACAAAACAGAATTCAATACCCTGATTGATATGCGAACCTGCCCGGCAACAATGTTTATTGATGGAAATAAAAGCAATTAAATCACTGATTGTTGTCGACTTTTTCAGTTCAGCCTTTTTCAAGATGATGATTGGGTCAGGACAAACCCTTCAAGGCCATGCCTAATACCTGTTTAGAATAGACTAATGAAACTGTAAACATAGAAAGAAAAGATGTTTGAGATGCTCTGTGCAAAATTTCTAACTTCAATTTTATGAGATATAATTGAATGATTGGTAAATATTTAAATTTCAAAAAGTGTAGCGCTTAAACCCTGTCATTAAGATGAAAATTAATTTTGAGTGGAAGCCACCACTTGTGTTCTAGCAACCGGACTAATGTGTCTGGCTATGTATGTATGTAAGTGTCACGTGTACAGGCCACACCAATGGAGCTAGATGGCTGAAAATTCAAACATTTGCATCTCATTATGTCTAGAAAAAACGTTTCTTTTGTTTTTTGAAAATAAGTTTTTTAGCGGTGGGTTCAATTTGTAATTTAAGTTTATCCTAAATTGGTCCCTTAGTTTGTGTCTGCCATTGTGAATAAACCAGCCACGTTCAGGTTGATTGCCAAGGCAGAAGAGGTGGCAACCACCAATGATTTTGATATATTTGTCAGGTTTTAAGCACTTTTTTGTTTTAATTTTTCACTCCAGCCTAGAGAGAATGAGAGATAAAAATATAGATTTTTTTAAAGGTTAGCTTTGTGACACTATGATATATGCCAGGCTCTTTAAGAAACTAAAATGGTGTGTTTTGTCCTAATTCTTCTACGGATCAGTAACTGTTCCATTCTTTTTACAAGCATCTTTGGAACTCTTCCAAGTTCTCCAATCATTATGAGCATTGTGACACTACAATAAGCAATAAACACTAAGCCCTTTCAGAAGTCAATATAGGCAAATTGAGGCCATAAAAATGAAAGTGTGATGGTTGCCGAAGATGCCTCTGACACTGAGGGTGGGTAATTGACAGGGTAAATAGCTGAACCATCTAAGCAACAGCCTAACCTAACTTTGTAAAGATGAAATTGGTACTTTGGGTCACGATGATCAATTTAAAATCAGACAACATTTCAAAAAATTACTGGAGGTCACATGATTGATGATGTCATAAAAAAGCCTGTATTTTCATTAAAATGCCAATATCTTCCAATATTTAAGTCACAATCAGATACAAATTGCATATCTGACTAGAGCGAAGTAAGACCTATCAAATGATGTATAGTTTGACAAGATTTTTATATTAATATTTTATTTCAATTAATAACTTTTATTCTAAGCTGAGATATACAGCTTTAAGGTTGAAGGTGAAAAGGCGTAATTATTTTTGCACCAGCCTCAAAGATATAGATGGTAATCATATCATTATTATTGGGGTGAGCATGAATGCAGACTCCGCAAAAGGGTTTTTCTCCAAAAATCTCAAACCTCTTTACTTTAAAACCTTACCACCCTAGGTTTATTGAGTGTGCATGTCAAATTTGGTTGGGCTGTTCCCATGTTTAAGTGGTTTCTATAGTGTGACAGACAAACAGAGGGTTCTCATAGATATAGATGGTAATCAGATCATTATTATTGGGGTGAGCATGAATGCAGACTCTGCAAAAGGGTTTTTCTCCAAAAATCTCAAACCTCTTTACTTTAAAACCTTACCACCCTAGGTTTATTGAGTGTGCATGTCAAATTTGGTTGGGCTGTTCCAATGTTGGGCTGTTCTCACTTATATACAGGATCATTATAAAGTCCTTGTGCAGTTCAAATTTTAACCCATAAGAACTCTGACACATTTCTACTTGAAGGAACATTATGTGGGATTCTGGGTAGGCAAATTGACACACAGTCACATGACTGCACCAGGATGTTCAGTAGAGGTCACTTAGTACAGTTCATGAGTTAAAATCAAGGATAAAATATAATATTATATGAGACGGTCCAGATCAATTAAATTGTATGTGGCACCGGTGTCTTATGGGTCAGGGTCGTTGGAACTGGGGGGCTGGGGGGATTCAGCCCCCCCCAATAATTTGCTAATATATGTTCCTTATTTTTCTGAAAATGCTACAAAAAGCTAGCTTTAAGATTACAGAAAGAGTAAATAAACCAATTATCCCCTCCAATTATTTTTTGCTAGTGCATAGGTGTATAATAGACCTATCCCGAGTCTGTGGATGACTTGAAAAATACATTGATTTCTGACAGGTTTTGAAGTTCTATTTTCAAAAATTCCCATAGTAACCTTTTGTTCATAATTATCTTTATCAATTAGATATCTGAATATCATCATATATCCATCAATTAAATAGTTGCACTTTTTACAATAGGGGTGTTTCCAGTGATCTAAAGGGTCTGCTTTGCTCGCAGTCCCCCTCCCCCAATATGAATTTTGTTCTGACGGCCCTGTGGGTTAATAACTTCTACCTGTGAAGAGCATTGTGAAGTGTGATTCATTTATTTTATCAGAGTTTAGCGATAAATTTGTTAATGATATTGTTTCTTCTTCTTCTTCTTCTTCTTCTTCTTCTTTGTCGTCGTCGTCGTCGTCGTCGTCGTCGTTGTCGTCGTCGTCGTCGTCGTCGTCGTCGTCGTCGTCGTCGTCGTCGTCGTCGTCGTTGTCATCATCATCATCATCAGTCCACTGCTGGGCAAAAGCCTTTCCTTCCATGACAACCTATCTTGTGCTAACCTCTGTCAAATCTTACTGGCAAACTTTTTTATCTCATCCCTCCATCTTGTGTCTGGTCTTTTCCTACTTCGTTTATTATCCCATGGGCACCAATCGGTTAGTTTCCCCCTATCTATTGTCATTTCTTCTTGCTAGGTGGCCAGCCCATCTCCATTTTTTCTGCTTAATTAGTTGTATAATATCGTTCACTCTAGTCCTCTCTCTGATCCATGTTGATCTTTTTCTATCTCTTAGAGGTATCCCTAGCATTGCTCTTTCCATGGCTCTCTGTGCTATTCTGAGTTTGTTTTCAGCTCATTTGGTTAATTTTTCGCAGCCATAAGTCATGGCTGGTATTATGCAGCCGTTGTATACTTTATGCTTTAGGTACATTGGTAAAGTGGTCTTCAAAATTTTTCTATTCATACCAAATGCCTTCCAACCTATCGTTATGTGTCATTTTATTTCGCAGTCATTGTCTTTCTCTAGCTTTATTACTTGTCCTAGGTAGATGCATTAATCAACCTCTTCTAGAATCTCACCTTCTATCTTTATGACCTTTTTGGGGACTTTATCGTTGAACATTACTTCTGTCTTTGTTCTGTTCATCTTTAAGCCTACTTTTTTACTTTGCCTATTTAGATCGGTTAACATGTTTTGTAATTCTTCAGATGCTTCCAACATCATAGAAAATGTCATTGGCAAATCTTAAGTTGCTTAAGTATTCTCCATAGCATAGTACATGACGGGATTATTTGCATATGGATTGGTTACAGCAAAAGACCAAAGACTGGTATAATAGACCTGTCTGTGGATGACTTGAAAAATACATTGATTTCTGACAGATTTTGAAGCTCTATTTGGTATTTGGTATTTAGCCATTTTGTCAAGGAAAGACCCTGCAATACCCAAAATGATAGTCCATCCTGTAGTGATAGCAAGTCACAAACACCTGAAGATGAAGTCAATTAATTTTGAGTCTGCAGTTTGATGGCCAAAGGCCAATGGAAGTGAAATTTGGCAGACTTCAGACAATGGACATAAAAGTTAATCTGATATGGCTTGAAGGCAATATAAACTAGTGACAAAACCAGTTTGGGGCCAGAATTTATAATTTTATGATCAGTAATGGTATACATCATTATTTTTATATATTATTAGTCACCTCTAACCACAACAATGGTTTATTGCTGGGTTTAGGTTATTCATGTGTTCTGACATTTATATCTATCTATGTATCTATCTATGTATCCAGATTTCGCCCAGCCCTAACCATTCATAGTAGAAACAAGAAAATTAATGAATCTGTTGATTTAACAAGTAAAATATTGACATTACTTATTGGAACAAGAGAACATTTTGTGATTGTTGCATTCAACTATTTTTTCCACCTGCTGCATTTCCCAAAGAGGAGAGAAAGCTCATCTCTCATTGATTTCATTAATTAATCACCACTACCCACAACACTGGTTTAAATACTGTTGCTGGGTTTAGGTTATTCATGTGTTCTGCAATTTATATGTATTTATGTATCTATCTATGTATTTAGACTTTACTCAACCTTAACTGTTCATAGTAGAATCTTGAAATTTTGCACACACACTCCCCTCATTGAATTTTTTTTGTTTTTTGAAAATCTTTTCCTAAATAGGTTTTTAGAGGGGGGTTCAATATGTAATGTAAGTTTATGCTAAATTGGTCAGTTTGTGCCTGCTTGATTTTTGAAAATTCATACCTTTCTTAGAGATAACAGCCCAACAAATGGTGAGAGAAGAAACTTATTCGTTGATCACCCCTTTTTCTAAATTTTTAATTGATCACCCATTCTTGCTTTTTTGTGTTTTTTGTTGTTTTTTTCCTTGATTTTGGGTTTCATACAGTCATATACCAAGTCTTTCACCTGAGACCTAAGACGAATGAAGGTTTTCTTAGGAAATCATTGAGAATTTTTAATTTCTTATTGTTCGTTCTTAATATCATTTGCCACTGGGCACAGACACGCATATATAATTGAAACACTATAAAATAGAACTGTTGGGGGGAAGAAAATCTAAACATCTTAACAGAGTTCATGTAAAAAAAGACAGAAAGTGTTTCAAATAGGGACACATAAATTGGGTATAAGGCTTAGGGAGGGGGTTATTGAATTGAGAGAGTTTTTCTGAGTATGTGAGCAGTGCCCATTAGCACAATCTTTTGTATCTCAGCCAAAGATGGATTTCCTGGGATTCTTTTAAATCTTAAGTGTTTTTCATCAGTCTTATTCTTAATCATTCCCAGTGCTCCTGCTGCTACTGCTATAGTAGTTGTGTTTAAATGCCACATTCTTGCCATTTTGATTTCCAGATCTTTATATTTTGAGAATTTTTCAAATCCTTGATGGGATGGTCATGTCTATAAGGTAGCATTTATGGTCTTTGAAGTCTTTTATTAGCTTGTATAGTGCGGTCGGTGTGTATGGTGAAGTACCATATCAACGTAACACCTTCACCTTTTTGAACAGGTGGTGGTTTGTGCTCATACCATTTTTCTGCGTGGGGTAGGTTATAGAGTTGGCATATGATTATTATTATTATTATTATGATGATGTTATATAATAAAGTGGTTACAGATGCGCTCTGTATATTTTGGCAGATAAGATGACCTTTAGAAGAGACGAGACCCCAATTACTGTCTGAATTTCATGGTTTCAGCTCACTGTTTAGTCACTGGTTTTGCATCTGGCCTATGGGACGACCCCATTGTGTCATCTTATCTGCCGAAATATACAGTGTATATAATTGTATATGCGAGGTATGAGGGGCTGTAACAGTTATCGTTATGGAATAAGCAAACAAGAGTTCAAATTACAACTGCTTGCGTTCACTTAACCCTAATGATCTAGAACAGTCATTCTCAATGCAGCGAAAGTTGAGCTGAGGGGTCGGCGATAGATTGTCACCTACAAATGGATTCTTCTTATAAAAAATAGGCAATCTTTCATTTTATGTCAGCAAAGTCAAGAAATAAGGGGAAGCAACTCCCACTTGGGTAGTAGTCCGCTCAGATAGTATAATGGTTAGCACATCTGCCTGACACACAGAAGGTCCTGGTTTGATTCCCGGTATGAGCGAAGAGTTTGGAAAACTCTTCATTAGGACAAATTTCTCTGTGCACTCAGCAGCTAATTGCGTACACTCTTGCGGCCCTGTCGGCTGGGGCCTAGAATATGCCAACTACAGAGGGGTAAGACCGCCCCCAAACAGGGACCACCTGTTTTTTCACCAAAGTCGCAAGACTCTAGTTAAAAAATATAATCTTTCACCAAAGTTGCAAGACTCTAGTTAAAAAAATGACCTTTTACCAAAGTCGCAAGACTCTAGTTAAAAAAGAAATTAGCGTTTTGTGAATTTGGTGAAAGGATATTTATTTTTTAACTTGAATCTTGCAACTTTGCTGAAAGGTTATTTTTTTTAACTAGAGTCTTGCGACATTGGTGAAAGGTTATTTTTTTTAACTAGAGTCTTGCGAATTTGGTAAAAAAACAGATAGCCCCTGTTTGGTGGGGTGTGTCTTATCCCTCTGCAGGGGATGCAGTCAGCGTAATCTAGGCCCCAGCTGACAGGGCTGGATGTTCTGTTAAGAACAAAATGTTAGAATAAATACATCTTCTGTACCACAAGTCTTCCGACTTTTGTCAGAATGTATATTTCATATCATATATGTATATGTATACATATATATACACATGCTATGCATATATACCTGTATATGCAAATGTGCCTGTAATGATGTGTATATATTGTGCATATAAACATATATGTATATGTGTGTGTTTTAACTTAATTCTACTTTTTTTTCTAAATATTCTTCGATTTTTATTATTCTAACCCATCAACCACAAAGAATTTTTTATCATGTTATAGACATCATGTTATAGACAACTCACTTAACTTCACTGCGCATATACAAAACAAAGTGAATACTGCAAATAAAACACTCGGCTGAATAGGATATTCATTTAAATTCATCAATGAGGAGAGCTTCCTACTGCTGTACAAGTCTCTGGTACATCCCCATCTGGAGTTTGCTTCCTACATATGGTCTCCTAACCTGAAGTACAACTCAGATGCCATAAAAAGCGTTCAGAGGTGAGCCACCAAGATCATTCTGAGATCGGGAAATGTATCCTACACTGAAAGATTAAAACAACTTAATCTCGAGACCCTTGAATACAGAAGAAAATTTGCTGACTTACTAGTGGTCTATAGAATCCGGAACAACGTACATACAGTGGATACTGACGTTCACTGCTCAAAATGCCCTGATAAGAAAATGCTGACTTCATCTATGTGCAGTAAAACGGGAGGACACAGCCATAAACTAAACTACAAATTTCCTCTTGGTAAGAGTGGCAAACACATGGAACAACCTAAGTGAAAAGATTGTCACATCCGAGAATATCAATATTTTTAAAAATAATCTTTGTTCGGATATCGGTCATACCAAATTTAACTACCATTTTTCTTATTAGTTTAAACCCAGCCCAACTACACTGAAGCTGGCTTAATGACGCAATTAACTGCTGTCAAAAAAGCCTATTTTAAGTATATATTCAAATATATATTATATAAGTATCGGTGTCCTTCTAAAATAACATTCCACTAACAGCCCCCCACCCGGGATCCCTTACTGGGAAACATACTGGTTCCAAAAGATACATACCCACAACAATCTGACCTTGGATTGACCTAACCTCCTATCCATAAATGCTGATACTACTACAAATTTGGGTTACTACCTCCACTTCAAGACTTGTGCCTATTTCACACACACAATACGACATACTGGTTCCAAAAGATACATAGCCACTACAATTTGAGCTCGGACTGACCTAACCTCCTACCCACTCCTACAGCCGATACAACCACAAATGTTAAAAAAGAAACGAGACTGAGGCTACTGATTACACAACTCAGCAGCCTGGCACTAATGAATTACATTGTAGAGTTCGGTTCTATTAACCTCTTACTCTTCTTTTCCCAGGTGAGCATTTCTAACTCCTGTAAAACGCATTCTGTAACCGAAACTGGGTATATAGAGTGTTCAGATGTTGCACAACTCTATAACGTTTTGAGAGTTAAAAAACAGATCATTACGAAAAAAGAACAACCAACTGTTATTGCAATCAACATAACAGGGCATGCATTTAGTCATGTTTTATGGTTCAGAATGCTAAATTGCTGGAAAATGTATTTTTTTAATAGAATAATAGCAATGTGAGTTCGCCTTTTCAATCTTCTTGATTGATTCGCCTTTTTCTTCCAAAATGTTTTTTTAATAGAATTAAATTGTTAAATGAAAAAAAATAAGTTTTTTTTTTCTATCCTTCTAAAATCTTGTTCATAATCGCTCAAGGAGATTGAAAAGGTGAATGTATAGTATATATTGCTATTTGGAAGAGTTCCCAAATTAGACAGTTAATTTGGATCTTCCCTGCTCAAAATCCTTAATGGCCCCTGCAATCAACAATGCCTTGTTATGTTGATTGCAATAAGATTTGGTTCTTCTTGTCTAATGTTCCTTTTTTTAACTATATTTATTTAAGTCATGTTATTAAGTAAAATATAATGAAAGTAAAATGTATTAAAACTTCTATAATTCTATAGTTTGTAATTTTTTATTATTAAGTTTATTACGTTTTTATAACTTGAGTTTGATTCTGAGCAAGATTTTAGAAAGATAGAAAAACAAAATTGTTTTTTCATTTTACAAATTGTTTTTCTATCTTTCTAAAATCTTGCTCAGAATCGACCAAGAAGATTGAAAAGGTGAACTCACATTGCTATTTGGAAGTAAAAGGCGAATTGATCAAAAAGATTGAAATGGCAAACTCACATTGCTATTTGGAAGAAAAAGGCGAATCGATCAAAAAGATTAAAAAGGTGAACTCACATTGATATTTGGAAGAAAATGGTGAATCGAACAAGCAGATTGAAAAGGCAAACTCACATTGCTATTTGGAAGGAAAAGGCGATTTAAACAAGAAGATTGAAAAGGCAAACTCACATTGCTATTTGAAGAAAAAGGCGAATTGATCAAGAAGATTGAAACGGCGAACTCACATTGCTATTTGGAAGAAAAAGGCAAATCAATCAAGAAGATTGAAAAGCTGAACTCACATTGCTATTATTCTATAAAAAAACATATTTTCCAGGAATTTAACATTCTGAACCACAACACATGACTAAATGCATGCCTTGTTATGTTGATTGCAATAAAATTTGGTTCTTCTTGCATAATGTTCCTGCTTCAAAACCAAGCGATCAGAAGCAAAACGTCTATTTGTTCAACTACTTATGACAACTACTGTATATATGCCATATTGGGTATATTATAAAATGCATAATTCAATGAAAGTATTTTGGGGACTACTGCTCATGTCAGCTCTGTAAATGCACAGTTCAATATTTTACTAAAATTGTTATCTATATGTCAGTTTGTCTGTCTATCCAACTATCTACCAATCTATTCTTATTGGCCCCTCTCAAGGTTGGCAATGGAAATAACAGCTTTTTGCTCCTTCTACTGCCTGGGCTTGTAAGGTAGTTATTGAAGAGTAGTTTACTAAAGTGCTCACACCACCACTTTCTTCTGTCAATCATCATGGCATGCCAGTGATGAGACATTTTGTCAGGATGTAGCGTCGGAATAAGCGGATTCATGCCTTCTCCAAGGGCATCATTGCGAAGCAAACATATGCAGCAAAAATGTGTGTTTTAGAGGTTTGGTAATTTTAGATGATGAATAAAAGCCAATGAGTAGGTTCTCATAGTAAGTAATTTCATACATATATGTTTTTTAAACAAAAGTGCCAGCTTGCTCCATAATTCTGGAGAAAAGATGGATGATGGTAATAAAAAACAATTTCAGCTAAAAAAAACAAAAAAACGCCCTAAGTAATAAGATGGTTTCAGAAGAAGAAATTCTATCAGATATTCATTGTATTTTTCACCCTGTCTAACACACTTCTTCCATGCAAACATATCTAAATATTTCACTGTGTCAGATGCATTGATATCATATTCTGGTTTGAGTATAAATTTGGGGAATGCGTTATAATCATGTAACATGTTTTGGAAGTTGACAGGTTGGAGTCAGCGGGGGGGTTCTTATAACATTTCCTTGTTTTGCAAACTCTTTCTCAGGCCGTATCGGATGATTATGAATCATTCTGAGAAGAACCGAAAACAAGACGTTCATTCAGCTCTTCGAGCTTAAACCAATTTGTGACTAAGATAGTGAGACTAATTTATGTTTCATTTTTTAAACACAAGTGTCAAGATGCATTGCTATCATATTTTGGTTTTGGTATAAGCTTTGTAAATATACAACAATCAGTGACGCTACTTCTTGAAATGAGATTACATTAAAAGGATTGGTTCTTTGGGGTCTGTAATGAAAAAACACTTTAGGAACTTAGAGGTTGCAAGTCAAGCTTTATTTAACTAGAAGAATCAGTTTCAATATGGCATCGTATGTCATAAGCTTTTATAGTATGGTCACCAAGGCCACTTCCGGTCGTTTCATATGGTTCCGGTTGTACGTATGGAAACCCATACGCGCACACTACTCATACTTCATATTAACAGTACAATACTCAGACGATGATCCTAAAGTGGTCCTACATGTCACAGATGTGGACTATCTCATCATGAATCAGATGAATGGGGAGCCAGAACAGCTAACTGTTTGTACTGCAAGAAAGTTGGTCATTATGCACGAGTTTGTAGGAAGAGAAATGTATTGATAAAAGACTGCGTGACCGTTTATTACAGGAAGAAGGACTCACCCTGGAAAGACCGTTAACAGTAGCGAGACTTTTTGAAGCTAAAGCACTGTCAGAAAGCAGTAACCCCAGCAGAGATAGCTACGTTAACCCCGGAATGCGCGTGAGATACAGAGAGAAAAAAGAAACCCTTGGAAATATGTGTAATGAAACGAACACTGTTGGAATTTGGATGCTGCAAGCCAAGTTTTATTTAACTAGAAGAGCCAGTTACAATATGGCATTGTATATCACCCAGACCACTTCCGGCCATATAATATGGTTCTGGTTATAGGTATGGAAACCCATACGCACGTACTACTCATACTTCATATTAACAATACAGGGTCTAAAGGAGTTGCGGATTTTTTGAAAGTGAGAGTTACAGCAAGTGAGGTTATTGGTCAGAACTTGTATCCAGTGAAACAAGGTTGGTTGAGGACTCAGTTATTAGAAACCATCACCAAAACTGTCAACATAGGTTTCTTCAGTGTTCAAGTTTGTCTAGCTGGCTGTATGACTGTCTGGCTGGCTATGTATGTATCACAAGTACAGGCTTCACCAATGGAAAATTGAAAATTGAAACATTTACTCCTTAAAAAAAAGTTTTTTTGTTTTTTTTAAATATCCTGTAGTGGAAAGGGGTGTGTAGGGGGGGAAACACTGACACAGTTTCGATGCAATGATTCCAACTGCAACACTGGAACGATTCCTTCAAGGGGCACTTTCTTGCTTATCACTGGTATGCTATCACAAACTCTGCTACAACGTAATTTAGCCATCTGTCTGTCCTTTTATCACCAGAAACATGCCAGATCCGGCCTGCTAGCGCTCAACATACGGGTCACTGAATCTCTACTTTGTCTATATATGTCAGCAACCCGCTTCACTCAGCTTGTGCCTGTCGTACCTCAAGCAGGTCATTTCCTTGGGCGAGTCCATTTCCACTTCCATATCCCACCTAAATACATTTTTAGTGGGGGTTCAAGTTGCAATGTAAGTTTATGCTAAATTGATCCCATAGTTTGTGTCCTGTTGCTTTTTTAAAATTCAGATCACTGCCCAACAAAAGGCGAGAGAAGCAACTTATTCATTGATCATCCCCTTTTCCAATTTTTTAATTGATTACCCCCAACATGGGATGCTGCCAAAGAGACGTTGGTTATGTGATAGTTTTTATTGAGTGACTAACCAAACCTGTCTATTTAATACACATCAATATTCAATCCTGTAATAATTGACCAAATGCCTGTCTGTCCGTCTCTCTGTCATCGCTCAAGGATGGCTAGAACTATGGTGACCAAATTTTCTGTAGTTATTAATGG
The DNA here is from genome assembly GCA_006491835.1 of Architeuthis dux. NCBI lineage: Eukaryota > Metazoa > Mollusca > Cephalopoda > Oegopsida > Architeuthidae > Architeuthis > Architeuthis dux. Next base: position 4,905,392 of record VCCN01004446.1, on the reverse strand, counting down.
GATCTTGGAGCATGATTTTAGCATATTAGTTTTTGAAAATTGCAAAACTTTTCAAGTTTTTAGCGAGGGGTCTGATTTACAATGTAAATATAATGCTAAACTAGACCCTACTTTGTATGCATCAGGTTAGCTAAACCGAGACTTTATATTTTTGTCTAACCATATAAAGTAGACTAATGATGACAGATACCAACAGATTTAAAAGGCAACAAAAGATGTACTCACAGACTCATTTATTCATTCTTATTTATATTGACAGCACTTGAACGCACATGCTTCATGTCTCGTCTCCTCATTCAACCACCGTTAGTTTACCCAGAACGTAAACAGTGGCGCTTTACCAGAAGTCGATAAGCGCTCTTCCACCTATAGGGCGTAACACAATACTGAAATTAAAATACTTACTTAGAATAGACATCTAGCTGAAAATACTGCTCGTGGGGAAGATTTTCTGCTAGTAATAATAATCTCAGAAATGTAATACACATCAAATATTCAATAATTATAATTACATCTTAAAGGGAGATTGAATAATGAATTTGTTATCCGATTGCAGAGTTTGATATCTGAGGAAGGCGGCTCTACATCAAATCAATGCAGAATTTTAATGACAGCACCAAGATGAGATTAACCTCTTGAACCCAGAAGAAAATATCATGGAAAAGATGTCTCCAGTATTCTTTGTTCTGCTAATCAGTTATATTTACAGGATACAAATAACCTTCACAAACTGTTTAGCAGATGATGTGGCTGTTAGCAAAATCAACTGAACTTGCTTATTTTATTTTAACTAGAAAGCTCTTAGAGAACGCATACTTCTGCCAATGCTGTACACTAACTAAAAACTGAATGAAAATAAAAACTAAAAAACAAAGGAGACAACTTCAAATGTAAAAATGTTACCTCTCTTAAAATTTAAATCTACCCTTTTTAATTACTGTTTGCTTTTAACCTCTTTTCCTACAGAATAATAAATAAAAACATCTCTCAATTGAAAACAAATTCCTGGATCTGCTCCCAAATCTTTCCATAGCACTTTTCTACTAAATTTCATTGAAATTTGTCGAGTACTTTTGGAGATATCATATTGACAAACAGATGCACAAACAGATGGACAGACAGACATGAGTGAACAGATATAACTCTTCTAATTTTGTTACCAGAGGTAAATAAAATATTGATTATGTCATTTAGAGATAATTTCATCCTTTTAATTAGATGCTTATTCAGATCATATCCCGTCTCTTTGAGTTAATCTGTTTTGAAGATAATGTGAATGAACATTGAGATATTAACAAAATTAGACATATTTTCCTGGGTTTTTTTACATAAAATATCGATTATCAACGATAATATTTTTGCAGAGTCACTATCATTCAGATGCGATAGACAAGGAATCCATTACATCTTTGGTAAACAACAAAATTTGTATGTTAGTTAATCTGAGATACTTCCTCTTTGCTTAGTCTGGAACAAAGCTGTTTGCTGCTTATACTACCTGCTGTTTCTAAGTGGTCACACATACGTTTTGCAACCAGTGCACAAAGGGAATTAATGTGTGCACAAAACTTAAGGTTGGTATAATGACAGATATTAAAAGATTAAAAATGCCACAAAAGACGTACTCACACAAATCCTTTATTCATACATATTTACAATGACCGCAATCAACAACACACACGTGTCTTCTCGGATCTCCTAAAAACAATATGGCTGCTCGTTCACCAGAACATAAAACAGCACCCGCTTACCAGAAGTTGATAAGCGCTCTCCTGCCTAAAGGGGATAACTCAAGATACTTAACACAAAAGATTAGTTTCCTAAAATAATGTAGCTTTGTAATTGTTTTGATTTAACAATTTCCAGCAAATTCAATAATAATAATCTATGAATTGATGGGTGTAATGGTTGTTACTCAATTTCGACATTGCATCACATAAAAATAAGAAATACTTATTTAATGAACAGCAAACTGAACAAAATAGTTCAAAGTATAGAATGAAATCTTAACTAAATACGTTACTTTGTAGAATGCAATTATACTTGTATTATATTAAAACATGCCAATATGGTTTTTGTTAGCCATGTTAGCTGTGCCAAAATTATCTGGAAACAATTTAATTATACATTTGCACAAGCATTCAGTGTGCACATACGTTTTCACAGGAAAAGAATGCACAACATAAGATTTTCATGCACACTGACTACTGAAAATTAGAGGGAACATTGGTGGAAACCCATCTAAGTATTGACCATGTTTAACTTCAGTGATCAGACAAGAACTCATGTTGTCAGAGTGACTAGACTGTAAGCCACATATCTTCTAAGCATAACTGTGTGAGTCACCCAGTAAATATCAAATTCACTATAGTAGTAATGGTCTGCCAGACTAGCTCGTATAGCCATTGATCCATGTTGAGGCATTCTAACTGTGACGGATTAAGCAAAATAAGCACATGCTTAGGGCATTAAAAGAGATGGGGGCACCACAGGTTTAGTGACCGATTATACATATATGCAGCCCTGGATTAACCATTAAGCAAAATAAGCACATGCTTAGGGCATTAAAAGAGAAGGGGGCACCACAGGTTTAGTGACCAGATTATACATATATGCAGCCCTGGATTAACCATTAAGCAAAATAAGCACATTCTTAGGGCATTAAAAGAGAAGGGGGCACCACAGGTTTAGTGACCAGATTATACATGTATACAGCCCCGGATTAACCATTAAGCAAAATAAGCACATGCTTAGGGCATCAAAAGAGAAAGGGGCACTACAGGTTTAGTGACCAGATTATATTATAAGTGAGGGGGAAGGAGCACCACAGGTTTCTTGTAGTTTCCGATTCAACCGAACACACAAATACTATGCTAGGAAACTGGTCATTGTGCAAGCACAAGTTTCATATGTAAAGATTCAGTTTAGTAAAGTAGTTAATTTTTGTAGGAAAATGTATTTTTCTAATGTGTTTTGAATGAATATGACCTTCATTTCTTCAGGAATTTTTTCATTTTTGAAAGTTTTTTCAGTTAAGCAATGGAAGTGCCAGGGAGGTGGGAATCATTTTGGGACTGTGCTTAGGGCATCAAGTGGTTTTAATCTGGCCCTGCATTCTAATAGGTATTCACTAGATTCAACTGGTGTCAGGTATGTTTGTAGGACACTATCCAATGCAACCATGTTTAATTTTGACATGTCAGACCCCAGAATATAGCTCCGATTTTCCACAGATCTTGCATATTTCGTAGGACACCATCCAATGTTTTTTTTTTTTCGTAGTAAAACCATATTTTGTAGGACATCATCCGATGCAACCATGTTCAATTTTGAATTGTCAGACCCCAGAATATAGCATGTCTCCAATCACAACATGGCTCCAATCTTCTACAGTCCAATCTGTAATTTCTTTGGCAAAGACAAGCGGTTTTTGACAGAATTGATAAATGGCTTCCTTACTGCAACACAACCTCTTCACTTTGTCTCTTGTAGCCGTCACCCCTTGCAGTGCAAGAAGAAACAGGAGGTTCCCCACCATTGCATTGTAAGGTGATTAACCAGATTCAGCCATTTTGAAATTATCCTTCCTTGTTGCAGTGAACAGCTCATTCTTCCTGCGCATTTTCAGTAAAACCTACAAAATAACATCTAATAATCCATCTGCCTAATCGTAATTCAATTATAGGCTTGGAAACATGAGTGCACATCGTATGACAGGCTGGCCAAAAATGATGTACACCCAAATTGCCTTATTTCATTGTATCATGACACTTAAAATAATTAAAACGCTCAGCTTCTACATTAGTTTTACACTCCAAGTACAATCACACAACAGACATACAACATCTTTAATTATTCATGCAAGTAAAGTGTTAAAGCATCAATTTTCCTAGTCTGGACATCACTTTTGACCACCGTTGTATATATAGATTATTCAACTTTGAGCAGTTAGATAACTGATGTAACACAATCTTCCTGCTAGTATTTTCCGCAGTACTTTCTTTCAGTTGGATGTTCTGCGAAAAATCAATGGTGAAAATATTATGCCTAAACTACAAGGTGTCTCAGAGATTTGTCCTTTATTTTTTTCCATTTACACAAAGAAAATCTTTATTATATGTTTACCTGTTTTGATGGGATCTGATACTTTCTTTCTTGGGAATTGTTTTTGTGTTTACATCTTTTTATGTGCATTATTAGAGTTACTTCCCTTACAACTGGAAAACTTGGAGAAAATAGAGGACAAATCTCTGGGACACCCAGTATATTAACAAAAAGCATGTTTATATATACAATCAGTTTATCCATTCTGTCAAAAAATGATGGCAGTATTTAAATAATTTTGCAATTGTTTTGTACTTAAAAAATATCAAATACATTATGTTGCTCTGCATTTTCTTGTGTATGTTCAAACGGAATGGGCCCAGGTTTTTTATGCATTTGCAAAAAGAAAATAAGACAACTCTATAATTAACATCTAATAGTTATCTCCTTTAACAAATGTAACAGGAAAAAAACAGATGTACATGTAGATAAGTAGATAAGAAATAAAAAGATGTTTTTTCCCAACTTGTCTTAACTTCATTCGTTAAGACACAACATTCCCATGATCCCTCAGTTAGAAAATGTTTTTCCATCCTTTAGTGACCCCAATGCAAAAGAATCCTACCACACCCAATTGCCAAAAAAAAAAATATCAAAAAACTTTTCTGGCTTCAAACTTCCATCTTGAGAAATTCATGTTTGATATGCTTGTATCCCTGGTGGGCAAAGTTTATAGGAACGGGAAATAACTGTTTTTTTTTTATCGCAGTAAGTACTTGGGTATTGTTGTTTTGCATATCAGCAAGTGTGGATATAGATGTAGATAGGTCAGAAAAAGTGTGGAGTTGGGTTGGGTGGAGTTGATGCTGGATATCTTGGGAAGCTTATTTGCATATGTCATCCTTGGTGGGATGTTCTGATGATGGATGGGGGTTCAGCCAATATCTTAGGGTGTCAAGGGGCCTCTTGTTGATAAAACTGAACTTATATCTGGCTGTACTGTTTAGAATGTTATCACCATAAGGGGATTACAGAAATCATATACACACTCTTGATTTATATATATATATATACACATATTATATAAATTAATGTAATTATACATAGACATAAATGTATATGTCATTCTATACACAAATATATACACACACACACACGCACATATATACATGAT
>VCCN01004446.1:4888864-4899523 GCA_006491835.1 Architeuthis dux | reverse complement strand
ATACAGGAATACCTTGAATAATGCAGTTTTGATTAGTGTGGGACTTAAGGTGGTACAGTTAAGAAATTGTTGTACAAATTAAAGTAACTAAATATAAGCTGAAAAATAAAACACATTAAAATATAAGAAGACCTTTAACAGTACGGTTTTGAATGGTAGGGAAAGAATAAAGTAACTGCAATAATCAAGGTGTAGTACCTGTACACACAAGGGAAATTTGATTCTTTCAAATGCCCACCATATTCAACTCTACAAATTCTTGCTCTTTCAATAACATTCTGCATAACATTACGAGGATATCTGGTCCTACGCCATTTATTTCTTCTTGGATATTATTCTTTAGCTCCTGGACAGTCCTTGGCTTGTTAAAATAAACCTTATTCTTCAAATGAATCCTTCCTCCCCCCCCAAAAAAAAAGTGGTGGCTAATCAAATGCTGAACACCTGTCACCGAAATTTCTTTTAAAAGGTCCATAGTTGCTCTGGAGGTGTGAACAGTCGCTTTATCTTGCTGGGACCATATCTTTGGTGTTTCTGCAACAGCTGGTCTTAAAAGAATTTTTCAAGCATAGCACAACACTTGTCACCATTTACTGGGTTACTTTCAAAGGAGTAAGATCCAATCATCTTTTCAGATATAACACAGCACCATACTGCACATTCGATTGAGCGTAATTGAAGTTGAGGAAGTGCTTTAAGGTTCTTATTACTCCACATCCTGCAGTTTTGATTGATCACAAAGCCATTGAGATGAAAATGAGCCACATCACTCATTAAGAGTTTATGAATAAAGTCATTCTGTTGGGCCAATTATTGGAAAGGAACTGCATAATTAAGGCATCTCTGGGTATCTTCCCACCCAGAACCAACCATTTGCAATCATCTACTGTTTGTAACCATTTGTATAATGTTTGGGTTGTTTGCATTGTGATTTGAGAGGGTGGCTAAACTGTACATGCTTTGTTTATGTACAGACATCCAATAAACGTTTGGACACAAGCCTTAAGCAACTGTTCACCCACTGTCCGCTACTGTTTGTATGACAGAACGTTTACAAACAAACAGTACTTGTCCTCACTCAATGTTTGTGATAAACATTGCATGAACGTTCAAAGAACATGCCTGTTCTGGGTGGGCTGTGACTTTATTTCTTGGACTATTTGGATTTTGTACGATGTAAAAAACAGAAGTAAAATTTAAAATCTTTTGAAGTGACCTGCAGGATAAGATAAACTGAGCAGAACCCTGCCTAGTTTATGTTGCAGTTGTATCCTATACACGCCTCTGCATTTCGGACTAAACATGGTTTACCTGTTTGTGGTTGATCACTGACGGAGCCCAACTCTTGAAACACGCAACAAAACGAAGCACTGGTGGAATGTTTACCAGCATGGAAAACCTATGGATGCAAAACATGGAAATTAACAAAACGAGCTGAAAACCAACTTAGAATAGCACAGAGATCCATAAGAGACAGAAAAAGATCAACATGGATCAAAGAGAAGACCAGCGTGAAAGATATTATACAACTAATTAAGCAGCAAAAATGGAGTTGGGCTGGTCACCTGGCAAGAAGAAATGACAATAGATGGAGGAAAAGACTAACAGATTGGTGCCCATGGGACAGTAAACGCAGTAGGAAAAGACCAGAAACAAGATGGAGGGACGGGATAGAAAAGTTTGCCAGTAAGATGTGGCAGAGGTTAGCACAAGATAGGTCGTCATGGAAGGAGATGGAAAAGTCCTTTGTCCAACAGTGGACTTATAACAGCTTATGATGATGATCATGATGATATATATATATATTTATCATGGTGTGGCCTTGCAAACAAGGATTTTGGAGGGGAATCCATGCCCGCCGAAGGATTCTCAGTGGGTGCAGGAGAAGGTTGGGTGATTGGAAGAAACACCAAGTTTTATGGTGCTGCCTCATCTCCACTGCTTTGATTCTGCAGTTTGATTCAGTAAGGGAGGTCACCCAGTTGTGGTGACATGCCTGCTTGTCAGCAGCCTCCATCCTCCAGTTGTTATAGCCAATCCGCAAGAGACGAGGGTAGGGACTAATTAGCATTTTACCCAAACTATGCCACAACATAGGGCCCAAGACATTGAGGGGGGCCCACAAATAAATAGCAATGTAGAACTTTATCACTATTCCCTTGGGAAAAACATCAATCATGAATAAAATAATTACTTAATACATTTAGCATGTGAATAAAAATATTATTTTATAATTAAAATCCCCCTTTTTTAGTTTATACTATGAGACGCCTTATTCCAACATTTGTAAATAAATATTATTATTTATTACATAGTCCTTACATTTTTTATTTTGTCGAATTATGAACTAAATTTTTTTAAAAATTGATTCAGTTCAACAATGGCTCAGAAACGATTGAATGCTTTAGTTTTGATGTCAATTGAAAATGATGTCACCTCTTCAATGATGTTTGAAACAATCATTGAACGGTTTTCTTACAATAAGTTCTGACAAAACTCTCTATTTTAAATATTTGTAATTATCTTATTATGCTCACGCTTCAATATAAATTTCCCTATCAAGGATCTATTTGTACTATGTTTCAATATAAACTTACTGTTCAGACCTCATATAATTTTAATATGGCAGGCCCCCAAATTATGGGTGGCGTAGGGCCCATTGTGGTCTTAATCCAGCCCTGGACAAGGGTCCTATTTTAGGAATCCCTGTATCTCTTTCATGGCACTCCTCTGTTTTGCTGACCAGAGGCAGCTCACTGAACAGTAGGGTCGTTGGAAGTCGATAGTCTTCCATCCTCTATATCCTCGATATGTGGTCTACCTAGCAGAGCTGTTTTATTTTGAGGACTTCAGTGTTTGTAATGAAGTCACTCCAGTGCACCTTCAGAATGGTGTAGAGGCAGAACTGGATTGAAGCATCCAAGGGGGCATGGGTGGTGTTGGTAGAACAAATGTTAGTGCATCTAGTGTCAAATGTCATCAAGTCAGGAACTGCTACTTGTAATATAAAAATAAAACTTCAGATGAAACAAAAATCAGGTGCCCTTTTCAAGTATGTGTAAAATTTGTGCAGAACTCCACATAACCTCCCACCTAAATACGAACGTGAGAATGGAGAAGCCAACAAAGTATAGGATTAAATAACTCCTGTCTACCATGAGATCTCCGTTAGCTCAGTCAGTTAGAGCAGTACCTGCGTATAAGGTAGCTTCCAAGGTGTACATGGATTCGATCCCCACACAGAGTTCGTTTCTTTATTCACATTTACGATTTAGGCCACTCGTTTTGCAGTCGCTCACACTGGCGCCGGGCAAATATAGGCTCTCAACTAATAAATGTCATTATAATTATCATATTCTGTTGGATATAAAATTATCCATCATTTGATTTCAGTGTATAATGCAACGAATGGATAGAACATGTTTTCCCGGATTTATATTTATTGAGCTTAGCTTAGTATGACACAAGGCTGATACTGACATCTATTCTTATTTGTTATATAACGATTGGGTAACCTTAGTTATTTGGTCTTAAAATACAATAGCATAAAGATTGACAAAAGTTATCCCCCTTGATGGCTAAAAACGGCTAGATTTTTCTATTTTTTCATTTCCAGCTAACTTTGTAGCTTAAAATAAAATAGCTAAAAATGTTATGTAAGCTCTAAATTTTATACAAAGGGTTAGGATTAGGGGTCTGGTTTAGGAAAAATGGCTAGATTTTTTTATTTTTTCATTTCCAGCTAGCTTTGTAGCTAAAATAAAATAGCTAAAAATGTTATGTAAGCTCCAAAATTGATACCAAGGGTTAGGGTTAGGCATCGGCTTTAGGATTTCGAGAACGATATCTTAGATTTTAAGAACGCTATCTTATAGCGAGAGCAACAACGTTATTTGAAGCGTATCATTTTTAGCTATAAAGTTGGCTGGATACGAAAAATCTAGCTATATTTAGCCATCAAGGGTGATAATTTTCGGCAATCTTTATACTATCGTATTTTAAGACGAAATAAGCAAGGATTACCAACTATCGATTAACTAGATTTTGATCCAATTCAAAGAAATCTGTCTGGAAGATTTCAGTATGAAGACGTCAGCTGTCAAGGGAGTGTAGCACATCAACTGCCAAGTCAAATGTCTCATTATCTATGGACAAAGAATGGTGTGAAGCGCTCACAGTTCTGCAGTAAGTTCACAGAACCTCTTTTAATGCAGAACTATTCAGAAACTGTCAACCAAAACTGGCAACATAGGTTTCTTCAGTTTTTAAATGATTCTAGCTGACTGGCTATGTAGGCATGCATCACACACACAGACTGCACCAATGGAGCTAGAGGGCTGAAAATTTAAACATTTACTCTCTATTATGTCTAGAAAATACATTTTTTTGTTTCTTGAAAATCCCCCTCCAAAATAGGTTTTTAGTGGGGAGTTCAAATTACAATGTAATTTTATGCTAAATTGGTCACTTAGTTTGTGTCTGGTAATGTTCATTTTTTTGTATAGTGGTGGGTTCAATTTACTATCTAAGTTTATGCTAAATTGGTCCCTTAGTTTGTGTCCAGTAGCATTCGAGCTTGTTTTTAAAAAAATCAGTGTTTTTTTAATGATCACTGACCAACGAAAGCGAGAGAAGTGTTTTATTCATTGATAACCCTTTTTTCAATTTTTTAATTGATCACCCAACATGGGATGCTGTCAAAAGATGTTGGTCATGTGATGGTTTCTATTGAGTGAGCAACCAGACCTGCTTTGCTCGAGATCCACAAGGGATTAGGGTTCCTTCACAGCTTGTAAGTTCGTCTGACAGTTAAAAGATACTAAAAGAGAATAAAATATGCGACAACTTGACTTCAAGTCTGGTTAGTCACTCAATAAAAACTGTCAGTATGCCGTATTAAATTAAAAAATTGTTGAAAAGGGTGATCAATAAATTACTTCTCTCGTTTGTTGGGTGGTGATCATGAAACAAGTCTGAATTTTAAAAAACGAGCGTGAACACACTAAGGGACTAATTTAGCAAAAACTTACATTGCAAATTGAACCCTCACCAAAAACCCATTTTTTGTAGACATAATAAGGAGTAAATATTTAAATTTTCAGCCCTTTAGCTCTATTGGTGCTGCCTGTACGCGTGATACATAAATAGCCAGAATAACCAGTCCTGTTTTTTTCTATTATTTTCTCTGTGTAAGAGAATGTAATTTCAATATTGATGTTCACTAAATTTAGTAGAGCACAGTAAACAGAGAAACAAACAAAATTAATATTGTGAGGTTTACCATCCAGCTGTGTTATAATGTGAACTGCACTATAATGAATCAAGTTGTAATGATCAAGTTGTAATGATCAAGTTGTAATGATCAAGTTGTAATGATCAAGTTGTAATGATCAAGTTGTAATGGGGGAGACCTGTAGTTACAAAACTGCTTCTTCACTTTATTAATTTTAAACTTTGTCTTCTAAGCCGGGGGACATCAGGGCCTACCGAGCAACCCCACCCCATGATTCTACATTTTGGGTACCTTAGGATGTCCTCTTTCAGAAACAAGATGTTCCCAAGAAAAAAGTTGGGAAGAACTACCTCATTTGCCTAAAACAAAATGGCCGCCAGCACACACCAAAAAAGGCAGAATTTCATATCTCGGCTCCCAGTTGACAGCTGAATACTTTAAAAGGCTAAATCATGGTTTTTAGACATGAGGAATTCAAAAATACAATTTATTTTACCATCAAATAATTTATAGGTATTTCAGGATTTTACAAGGAAATTTCAAGTATACTTTATAGCAAAATTGTGGATTTATTTCATGAAGGAGATATATACATATATATAAATTGTTAGAAAGAGAATTTTATCAGCTTTCCAATGGTGTATGTTCCCAATTTGTATCTATTGGGCTTACAAAAGTTTTTTTTAACCCCCCCCCCACACACACACAAAATAGGTTTTTAGAGGGGGGTTCAATTGGTAATGTAAGTTTATGCTAAATTGATCCCTTAGTTTGTGTTCGTGCTTGTTTTTGAAAATTCAGACTTTCTTAAGTGATCATGGCCTAACAAATGGTGAGAGAAGTAACTTATTCATTGATCACCCCCAACACAACATACTGCCAAAAGACTTTGGTCATGTGATGGTTTTTATTAAGTTACTAACCAGATCTGTCGCAATATGTTTTGAAATTTTTATATAAAAGTCTTTGATTTGTTTTACTAAATAACAATACAAAACCTTCCATTTTTTCAATCCCCCACTTCATGTACACACACTCTAAAAACAGTCTAAAACAGCTATGGGCAAACTGTGGCCTGCAGGTCACATGCAGCCATTTTGACTTTCTGAATGGCATGTTTAATTCCATGAAGAAAATAACTTTTTATTAAAATTTCATCTAAGAAAAAGGGAAACTTTTTTGAAAAAATGAGAAAATTCCAGGATAAGTGGACAAATGATTACTTCTTTGTTGAAGAAAAAAACAGACCAAGGTGTCTAATATGTTCTGAATCGCACTCTGCATTTAAAGAATTTAACGTTAACGTCATTATACAACTAAACATTGTGGGTATGATAAATTTAAAGGAGATATCAGAAAGCTTAAAATTGAGACAGTAAAGAAACAAATTGGTAGCCTAAATACGCTTTTTTCTAAAAGGCAAACAGAGCTCAGTGAAATGGTGAAGCAAGCTATGTTGTTAGCAAAAAAGGTTCCTAACATTCTAAAAATTATTCTGACAGAGAATTTGTGGCGCGGTTTATGATTAGCAATATCTCATGCGGCCTGCTGCTCAAAAAAGGTTGCCCATGCCAGGTCTAAAACATACTTTAACCCATAAGAACCTACTGTGACACCGATGTTGCATACAATTTAATTGATCTGCACAGACTCTTATATAATATTATATTTTATCTTTGATTTTAACTCATGAAGTGTACTAAGTGACATCTACTGAACATCCTGGTGCAGTCAAGTTACTCTGTGTCAATTTGCCTACCCATAATCCCACATAATGCTTCTTCAAGTAGAAATGAGTCTGAGTTCTTATGGGTTAAATTCAGCAAAAGTAATTTCTGTTTTTATACCATTTTATCCGGACATATTTTCGGGGTATGTATGCAGTATCTGGTGTGCACTCTTAAACAAAACGTAGCATGACGTCTTTTGTGCTTTACAAAGCAACGGATACTGCCATTTATAAAGATAGATTCTATTTCTTCCTTCTGCCAAATTTTGCACCACTCACAGCTTTTTTTTTTCATTTAGAGAATTGATGCTCTTTTTGTGGCCATTTATTTTAGGCTGGATGACAGGAATAATTTGCTAAAGATTAAGAAAAAAAAGTTCCTAACTCATTTGGATTGAGCTGTAACGCTAGAGGAATGTCTGACAGGTAGGAACAATATCACTGTGATATATAGATATATATATATCATTTCCATTAAATCACGGAGCAGTTTTCTGCCAAAGACAGAAGTATTAAGAAATGGATGTGAAAAAATGTGAGTTACTCTGTTTAAATTTCAGTATCCAATTTTATTGAAATCTGTTTAATTTGGCCGAAACCAAATTTTTAATTCAAAACAACCTCGGCACATGCGTGTAGCTAAATAATCTGTCCTGTCGCCACCTAGACATACCAGTGGGGGATTGAAGAGAGATATAAATATAGGCAGAAACATTAAGAAATGGATGTGAAAAACTTATACTAAGTCAAGACTTAAAACACTAAGGGAGAAGTATGAACAAACCAACAACACTCAACTAGCAAATTCTGGATAAACGCCATGAAACTAAAAGTATTACACCTATACTGAACACACCAGAAGGCTGTCCTCCAAGCTAGCACAAAAAAAATAATAAACATAGATAAATAAATCATGAAAAATGAAAACAAAAAGAGAAAAAGGTGAAAGAAAGAAAAGAAAAGGGAAACAGAAGGAAGGAAGGGAAAAGAGAGCGTGGGGCAAGAGGAGAAAAAAAAGTATTTTTTCCCCCCATTCTTTCAGGGGTATGAGTCTGTCCTGTGCTCCAATGTGCCCAGGCCGCTATACTGTTGAGTAACCCCTCTGAGGGGGTAGCAGACCTCTACAGCCAGTGCACTTCTGCTTTGGTTGGACTGTCCAGGAACTGTGCTTAAAGTTGCAGATTGCTGTACTGTCCTGAAACGGTAGAGCAGCACCACGTACAGGTGGCTTCCAAGGTAGATGCGGGTTCAATCCCCGCACAGAGTTTGTTTCTTTATTCACATTTACGATTTAGGCCGCTCGTTTAGTAGTCGCTCACACCGACACCGGGGAAATATAGGCTCTCACTAATAAATGTCATTATAATTATCATATGCTGTCGATCAGATATAAAACTATCCATCATTTGATTTCATATATATATATATATATATATAACTAAATATAAGAATTATAGCTTGAGGGAGGTGGTGATTGATCAGCACTGCTGGGGAACCATGGTAGAATGACTGTTTTTAAATCCCCGGAACAGTTCCATGGCAAACAACTGAGGATCCCTACAAGAATATTTTAGCTATAGTATTATAAGATCTAATTCTGTGTAAAACATAAATCCCTCTGAACATCTCTCATTAACAGTTATTAGTGAATAATGGACTTACATGACAAGTAATGAAATAAACGAATAAACAGAACATCATCATCATCTGTCATAAGTCCACTGCTGGACAAAGGACTTTTCCATCTCCTTCCATGACGACCTCGATTGTGTTAACTTCTACCACGTCTTACCAGCAAACTTTTCTATCTCATCCCTCCATCTTGTCTGGTCTTTTCCTATTTCATTTACTGTCCCATGGTGAACGTTCATCTGAAGATCGAAGTCTTGTGAAACCAACTGTACAGGTTGTAATGAACCAATAAATATTCGTCTACAATATATATATATAACAGAGAGAGAGAGAGAGAGAGAGAGAGAGAGAGAGAGAGAGAGAGAGAGAGAGAGAGAGAGAGTTAGTTGTACTGTTAAAGTTAAGACAGAACAGGAGTTTGTATATATATGGAATTTTATTTATTATATGTTTTTTTCTGGACATGTCAGGATTTCAACATCGATGGGCTCTTGGTGATATGCTAGCCAATACAGAGGGACAAGTCTTCAAGTAGTAACCCAAATTTGTGGTAGTATCAGCATTTATGGATAGGAGGTTGAGTCAATCCAAGGTCAAATTGTAGTGGGTATGTATCTTTTGGAACCAGTATGTTTCCCAGTAGGGAACATTGGGTGGGGGAGAGGGAGGGGGAGAAAAGCTGTTAGTGGAATATTAGTTTAGCAGGACACCAATATTTATATAATGTGAGTATATCTAAGTATTCTTTGGGGTTGACAGGTTAGAATAATAAAAATCGAAGAATATTTATGAAAAATAGAAGAATTAAAACTATGGAAGGTTCATAGGTTAAAACCTGTAAACATTAAAGTACATCTATTATTGTGAAGAGTTTAATACTTTGGAATTGTATCAAATATTCATGGTGCATACATTGTTTTTGAAATTTGGATACTACAAACTTGAGTATAGATTTATATCCATTTGGAAAGTGAGTCGAGTTGACTTAGTTTTAATCCTCCATTTATTATTTATTTATGTGGGTAGATGGGGTTTTATTAGGGTTATTTTTTGGAAAATGTTATAAGGTATTTTGGATAGCCACATACGGTCTTGTACAGGGGTTATGAGTATGTGTGGGTTAGGTTTTATGTTGGGGGTAATAGGTTTATTTATATGTGTGCGTTTAATAGAATCTATTGTGTTGTGGTGGGTTATGAAGGTGGTTATTTTATAAGCTGGAATTTGGAAATATTTGCGCTGTTTAATTTAATATTTAGTCCCTTAGGGGAAAGGGTTTGTAGGAGTGTAATCCACATATTCTCCTGACATTCAAGGATTTTTGTAGCTTTATTGCTAAAATTGTGGTTAGGCAGGCGAAAGTGTTGTTCTACTCGGAGTAAATTGACAACATTAGTAGATTTAATTCTATGTCTGTAATTGTTGAGTCTGATATTTAAAGGGCCATTCAGATTTACCTATGTATTGTAATGTGCATTGTTTGCATTCAAGGAGGTAAATAACATTGTTACTTTTGCATTTAGAATTATGGTATATATTAATTAAAGGTTTTATTGGTGCTAGAGCTAGTGAAGAAATTAGTGTATTTGAGGTGGTTACAGCATAGGCTCTTTTTACTGATGCATGGTTGGCAGAATTTGATAGTTTTTATGTTATTTTTTTCTGTGGGAGACTTTATCATCTATTATCATGTTGCAGCTTATTATGTTGTTAATATTTTGTGGTCTGCGCTTAGAAAGTAAGCTGGGTTCCTGGAAGATTTCTCTAAATTCTGTTTTCAATGTTAGGATGTCCTATATGTCCTTAATTATATGTGATAGTGGGGGGAGTGTATCATTGAATGTAGTTATAAGGGGTATGCAGTTAGATTTGTTTTTATTAGCTAATTTTAAGGTGTCATCTCTGAGGATTGTGGTTGCTCTTCTGATTTGATTTTCTATTAGGGGGTGGGGGTATCCTTGTGTTGTCAAATGTTGTGTAAGGTGATTATTATGTTTCTTGAGTTTATTATCTTCAGAGCAGTTCCTTTTAATTCCAAGTACTTGTGAAAATGGTAAGTTATATA
>VCCN01004446.1:4671430-4687651 GCA_006491835.1 Architeuthis dux | reverse complement strand
GGCGAGTGAAGTAACTTATTCATTGATCACCCCCCTTTTCCATCTTTTTAATTGATCACCCCGACACAGCATATATGGGTGGCGTGATTCATGATTTCCCTTAGAATGCTGGTTCCATTTATATTTGGAAAGTATTACTATCTAAGACACATGACAAGTGCCTCCTAGCACTTGTTGCCGGTACCTAGGGCCGGCCCTGTCTTCCGGTTAGGGTCTTTGAGAATAGTCAGACTTTGCTTAAATAGTTATGTTTTTCTCACCAGTGCGAGAGGTTGAGATCTTGAATGCTGATTCTCTAAGCAAGCTGGCCCTTTTTTATCTGAAAGGCTGACACAATACACTCGTTCTACCCCCAGTTCTTCTCTATTTGGCCTACTAAGATAATAAGACAAGATTGTGTTGAGATGTCTGTGATATGATTCGATACCGGGTGGATTGTATTCATACCTTTCATAAACAATTTTACGAAACATGAACCCTACCACTTCCGTTTCTAACGTCTCCTCCAAACTGCAACAATTCGTGGAGCGTTAATTGTATGGCTTCGCTTTTCATGCTGATCATCTGTTTCTGAAGTGTGTCCAGAATAGCTGTCTTTTCAGATAAAGATTCCTTCATGTTTTTATTTACGAGACTGATGCAACTCCACTTACCATATGAATGCTAGCAGTCGTTGGTCTCCGCATCCTTTGTATCTCCACCTACAAAGTTTTATACTTTGACAACTTTCCTATAGTCTTCATGCATACGTTGTTATCAGAGAGACAGACCATATCAATAATATTGTATTGATTTCTATTTTATCTTTGATCACAATACCTGGTCTATTTTTATAGATCTTACAGACGGTCAGATCGGATGCCAGAGTTCAAGAGTTTTATTGCCTGACTTGTCCTCTGTCTCAAGCCAAAGGCTGATAAGCAAAACCAGTTCTTATTACTTTCTGGTACTATTTTTATTACTTATTGTTACTTACTAGTAACCTGTGATATCATGGGGAATATTTATTAAACGAATATGTCAATTAGAAACTGTCAACCAAAACCATCACGAAAACAATCAACATAGGTTTCTTCAGTTTTTAAGTTGGTTTGGCTGGCTGGCTATCATGGGCATCTGCTGTCATTTTTCCAAGGAGGGGCAAAAGGATATATTCAGGGAGTGGGGTATATATTCAGGGAGGGGTGATATATCCGGATGTTGGTTGTCAGGTAAGAGACTAGGGAGTACTAAGCTGTGACCCATCCTAAGCTGTCACTGTTTATAGTGACCTCTTGATCACCAGCTTTATAAGGTTCAACTTCGAATGCCCCGTTTGCACCCCCCCCCCCCCAGCGGACGTCCATGCTGGCTATGTATTTCCTGCATGTACAGGGCCCACCAATGGAGCTAGAGGGCTGAAAATTTAAACATTTACTCCTTATTATGTCTAGAAAAAATTTCTTTTTTGTTGTTGAAAATTCCATCCCTAAATAGGTTTTTAGTGGAGGATTCAATTGGCAATGTAAGTTAACGCTAAATTGGTCCATTAGTTTGTGGACACAAACTAGTGGACCAGTTTAGCGTAAACTTGCATTCAGGCTGATAGGGTGGGTTTTCAACTAGTATCAGACTATTACTGCAAATATTATTTCAAATCAGATCAATTTTATAGGATAATGAAAATAATGTGAAAAAAAGAAAAAATTTAATGAGCAGTTTGAAATGAGGCCTACATTTGCCATCTGGCCTGGGCCTATTACCAGCGTTGCACAGGCCTAGAGACAATAGCGAAACAAAATATATGGAATAACAGTCACAACTGATAAAAAATTAAAAATACTCTAATATTATAAAAAGAAAGGTATAAATGAACAAATATCTGGTTGTTAATCATGATAGGCTTCACATTGTAACGAAGCATAATTTGCCTTCAGGGGAGACAACTGTCCTCAGCAAATGAACAAAATCCATCTGGTTGAATTTAAATTGTGTTTTATTTGTTTCTTATTGATTCTTATTTGTTGTTGGTGATGTCTTTTTCAATTTACTGAAAGAAATCTTGCCCAATTGCAGAAGTTCAGGTTTTGGCATTCTTTAGAAAAAGCCATTATCTAATATTCACCAAATATCTGTCCGTCTGTCTTTGCCTAACTCAAGAACGGCCAGAACTATGGCCACCAAATTTTCTGTGGTTACTAATGAGACCCAAGTTAGTTTTTTAAAATTTCCTCTTAAAATGAGGTTTTAGAGGGGATGTTCAATTTACAATGTAAATGTATGCTAAACTGGTCCTTTATTATGTATCCGGTTGCCTTCAAGCTTACCTAAATATTTACTATCTTCTAATTATAATTCACCAAAAGTTCAAGTTTTCGTATTCTTTAGAAAAAGCCATTATCTTACTATAATTGTCACCAAAAAATTTTTAGTGTGGAGTTTGATTTACAATATAAATTTATGGTAAATTATTATTTAGAAAATACCAATATTTTTATTCACCAAATATCTGTCCGTTTGTCATCACCTAACTCAAGAACGAGCAGAGCTATGGCCACCAAATTTTCAAGTAAGTTTGTTTCTGAAAATTCTCCACCAACTTTTTAGTGGGTAGTTCGATTTACAATGTAAATTTAGGCTAAATCGGCCCATTATTATTTAAAAGTTTACTAATATTTGTTATTCACCAAATGTCTGTCCATCCGTCTGTGATAGCATAACTCCGGAACAACACAACATATCCCCATGAATGGGACACCGGAGCATGTTTAGCAAGTTAGCTTTACAATGTAAGTTTATGTTAAAATCGACACTTACTTGGTGTCCTGTTGGGTTTGCGCTTATCTAAAACTCTACTATTACTTTAATTCATCAAATGTCTATCCATCTGTCTGTATTAGCATAACTCAAGGACGACTAGAGCAATAGCCACCAAAGTTTTCTTTGGTTACTAATGGGATCCCAGAGCATGATTTTTGCATATTAGCCTTTGAAAATATTTTTTTAAAAAGATGTTGGGTCTGCATTCGCTCTCTTCCCAATAAGAATTATCTGATTTCCATGTATCTATCTATCTATCTATCTATCTATCTATCTATCTATATAATACTAAAAGTCTGATTCCGTTTATCTTTATGTGACATAAGTAGCCAAAATTGTGCATTGTAGCCGGAGGTATAGAATTCAGCTACCTCTAGAAAAACAGTTTTGATCTATTGTTACTGCCAAAGGCTCTGTTTTTGGCCTTCCGCACTAGTGGGAAATCACGACCTACAGCTAGTATTTTAAATACACTGTTTTCGTAATGCCATGCTGGCGTAT
The DNA here is from genome assembly GCA_006491835.1 of Architeuthis dux. Classification (NCBI taxonomy): domain Eukaryota; kingdom Metazoa; phylum Mollusca; class Cephalopoda; order Oegopsida; family Architeuthidae; genus Architeuthis; species Architeuthis dux. The sequence goes on along the minus strand of VCCN01004446.1, from coordinate 4,684,351 downwards.
AGGAAGACATTCTATTATAGCAGAGGTGTAGCTGAGGTAAGGGAAGGAGGGAAGCTTATTTAAACCACTCCCCGGTCTCCCAATGGAGGGGTTCCCCAAAAAGCTTTATAAATAATAGTTCACCCACTGAATTTCTACAGACATTATACAATAACAAGAATATATTTGTACAGACATGAATTGCATAAATAATAATTTTAGCCCCTGGATGTGTTTTTCAAAGATTAAGTATCTATTTATTGCAAATTTACCTTTTTCATTAAATCTCACTAAATGTTGGAAGGGGACCCTCAAGAAGCCAAGTCCTACGGGCCCCTAAATCTCTAGCTATGTCCAGGGGCGTACCGAATTAGTGGTGCAGGGGGGTGCTGCAAATTGAATTAAGAGTTGCCAAATTACCTATTTTCTGGGTAGATTTTGCCAATTTTCTTCCTAATTTAGTCAATAAAAATCTACAATAGCTGATAATAAATCTGGTAAGTTTAATATAAAGTAAATGTCCAGTTTTTATTAATAATTTATCTCGAATGTTAGTATAGAAGTTATTTCATATAGTTATTTTATTTGATAAGTGGGCTTCAAATAAAAATAAATATTAGAAACAGACAACCAAAATTGTCACCAAAACAGTCAACATAGGTTTATTCAGTTTTCAAGTTGGTCTGGCTGGCTGGCATTGTATGTATCTATTATGCGTACAGGCCACACCAATGGAGCTAGAGGGATGAAAATAACATAACATAGGTTTCTTCAGTTTTCAAGTTGATCTGGCGGGATTTACTCCTTATTATGTCTAGAAAAAACGTTATTTCTTTTTTTTAAACCCCGCCCCCAAAATACTTTTTTTAGAGTGTGGTTGAGTTTGCAATGTTGGTTTATGCTAAAATGATCCCTAGTTTGTGTCTGCTTGCTTTTTGAAAATTCAGACTGTTTTTTAGTTTTTTCACTGTCCAACAAAACAGTTTCTATTGAGTGACTAACCAGACCTGTATATTTATAACATCTAAATTTTATAAAATTTAGCCGATTTCAGCCATTTTTTAAAGACTGTTTTAGTTACAAATACTTGGCAACACTGATTTCTCCACTTATTCGGACTGCACGCCCACTTTGTCAGCAAAATAGAGGCTTGCAGGCCCACTTTATCAGAAAATTAAATGCTTGCCAGGGCCATCAGAACAAAATTCATATTGGGGTGGGGCTGCGAGCGAAGTAGAATTTTTTTTTAGATCGCTGATAAACACCCCTATTGTAAAAAGTGCACTATTTAATTGATGGATATAGGATGATATTTAGATATCTAATTGATGAAGATAATTATGAACAAAAGGCTGCTTAGGGAAAATAGAGCTTCAAAATCTGTCAAAAATCAATATAATTTTCAAGTCATCCACAGACTTTTTCTTTTATTAATCATATTGACTGAAAAATTATAACTATAGTTTATTATATTCATTAACAGAAATTTCTTTTAGTTTTACTTTCTCTGTGTAATTCACTCGAGCAAAGACACTTTGATTCAAAAATTTGCAATTCAAAAATTAGAAAGGAATTGACCTGACCGTAAAACGCAAAAATTGATCTCTTCTTTAAATTGTTCTTCTGTGACCTATGCTTGCATGTCTTTATGCGCTACATTTATTTTCTTACTCAAATCTCTGTTCGTAAATTATCTACAAATCTGCTTTCTATTATCTACTCTTTCAACAAATTTATTTGCAACATCAATCAAGCTTATATTGTCAACACTTTCTTTCTGTACATGAAGCATCATTATAGCCAAATATAAATCGTGTATTTCTAAAACAACCATGCACATTGGGAATCAAAGAGAGGTCAAGGTTTTTTCCCTTTGTTTTATCAAATTGAAATCGAGACTCGCGATAGATCTGTTATGCACCTATGAATTAGCAAAAAATAATTGAAGGGGATAATTGGTTTATTTACTCTTTCTGTAATCTTAAAGCTAGCCTTTTGCAGCATGTTTCAAAAGAATAAGGAACCCATATTAGCAAATTATTGGGGGTGCTGAAGACCCCCAGCACCCCGGTTCCAACGACCCTGCTTGTCCCCCCACCAATCATTAGGTACACCCCTACTGTAATAAAGGATACTCTTTATTGTTGTCTCCCACCCCCCATGAAATATAAAGTAGAATCTCTGTGTAGATGTTTAACATTAGAGAAAATGTTGCGTAGGTCGATGGACGATAAATTTATATTCTGCTTTGTACAGTACATTTGTAAGTTTAAAAGCTTTGAGAGCATTAGTAGCGTTGGGGGGAGGGACGATGTGGGGGGCAGTGTGGGGACGTCAGAGAATATATATAAACAAAAACTAGACAGATACATTTTCATAAAAGCAAATTCATAAAACAAGTTGAAGTTGCAGACAGTCGCACTTTAGTCCCTCCCTGTAGCGGGAAAGATCTTTCTCATAATATCGGGAAACAAATGTTATTTATGATACAAACACTTTATCGTAAGTTGTACTGATGACAAATACAGAAAAAGACTTTCTCTGGACAGCTTGCAAATTCGTCTTTACTTTTAATTTAAAAAAGAAAAAAACATGTCTGGTTATCACTTAATAGAAACCGTCCACGTCTTTTGGCAGCATGCCGTGTTGGGGGTGTTCATTTGTAAAAACAATTTGAAAAAGGGGTGATCAATGAATAAGTTACTTTTCTCGGCTTTTGTTGGGCAGTGATCACTAAAAAATCTGAATTTTTAAGCATGAACATTACTGGACACAAACTAAGCGACCCATTTAGCATAAAAATACATTGTAATTTGAACTCCCCACTAAAAACCTATTTTGGGGGGAAATTTTCAAGAAACAAAAAAACGTTTTTTCTAGACCTAAAAAGAAGTAAATGTTTAAATTTTCAGCCCTCTGGCTCCATCGGTGTGGTCTGTATACATGATACATTCATAGCCAGCCAGACCAACTTAAAAACTGAAGAAACCTATGTTGATGTTGACAGTTTTGGTGGACAGTTTCTAATTATCTTTATGAAGTATTTCATATTTATTTTCTGTAACCTTGAAAAGACTATATTAGTGAAGATTTTTAAAAGAGTCGATTTTTAAAAGATTTAATTGATTTTTAATCAATTGAATTATTTAAAAAATAATTGATTTTTAATCAATTGAATCAATGAACTAAAACATTAATTGTATTTTAAAAGAACTGATTTTGCAGTTGACATCTTTTCTGCCTATAATTTTCATACGGGCAACGTTTGAAAATGTTATAAACTTTCCGTCACGTTTTTAACCAATCTATTCTTCCAACACGTAATTGAATTGTAGGAATTTGAAACAAAGAATTAGCTCCAACTGAGATTTGAACTCACATCCTGTACCACAGAAACTTGCTACATCATGTAGCAATACCTATACTTCTGTTTACCCCATCACATTCGGATATTACACCTGAGGTAGACCGAAACATTGTGTTAACAACACAAACAAAGAGAAGGAGTTCAATCGTTCGAAAAACTATTTGAATCATGTATTAGTGTTTCATAATTTCATTTTATAATTTGAACACCAATAAACCATTTTAACATGTTTTTTACTAGTCTTAAATTCTGTGGCATTAATAGCTCCCTGTTTTGTAACTCTTTGGTGAGAAGTGGCCAAAAGGTCTTGCTTTGGGTAACTATGAGTAAAGAAAATAAATAAAACATTTCTCTTTTCTCACATATGCACTTATTATAACTTTCTATGCTTCTGTCTCTCTCTCTCTCTCTCTCTGTCTCTCTCTCTCTCTCAAGTCATCTATTTATCTTTTAAATACCTCTCTTTCCATCTTTCTCTTCTTCATTTTCCCTTTCTTCTTCTCTATCTCTATCTGTGTAATATAATCATCTCTCTTTTCTCCCCCTCCTCTCTCTCTCTCTCTCTCTCTCAAGCCGTCTATTCATCTTTGAAATTTTGAAATATCTCTCTTTCCATTTTTCTCTTCTTCGTTTTCTCTTTCTTCTTCTCTATCTCTATCTCAAAAAAGACTTCATGTCATAATTTGCCATCATGGGGAAGCAAATAGAGAAAGTCTCTATCTCTATCTGTGTAATATAATCATCTCTCCCCCCCCTCTCTGTGTCTGTGTCTGTCTCTCTCTAATATAATCATCTTTCTTTCTTCCTTTCACCTCTTCTCTGTCCCCCTCTCTTTATCTCTACCTGTGTAATATAATCATTTAAACCTTTAAGAGTCCATTTTTACGGAAAGAGAAATATACATAAGAAATGTTACCATTCTATCACTTGTAGGTCATTTTAACTCTCTTATTGCTCTTTTAGCCTTCATTTTAAAGAGGTCATCTTTTAGCGTTTCTAACTTTTACAATTTTAACATCAATAAGCACTTTTAACAAGTTTTTTTTATTGGTCTTAAATTTTATGGCATTAATAATTCCCTTTTTATTAACCCTTTGATGTGAGAAGTGGCGGAAGGCCTTGCTTAGGGTGACCAAGAGTAAAGACAAAAAAGTCAATTTGTTTATTGAAGCCAATATGATCAAACACATTTTTGACACTCACTGGTGGTGGTAGTGGTAGTAGTAGTAGTAGTAGTAGTAGTAGTAAGTTTAGACTCTGAGATGAAGTGTTTCAAATAATCCGCACATTTTATTTTTGACTCGTAACTCCATCTAGCAGATCTAGTCTTCAGCAATTAGATTAAATTGTTGCTATTCAGAGCAAAATATTTCTATTTCCAGTGAAAAACCTGTGAAAGCACCAAATGCAATCACGTTCAAATGTGAGTGGGAAGCTAGTTTCGATATTGAATGGCAGACGAATTCAAGAAAATGGATTTGCGGTTGGAACGTAGCAGCATTACGGCTAGAAACACGGAAAGAAGAAATAGAAAAGAAAGCAAAAAGAGAGCCAATGATATGCCGTCAGTATCGGGAAGGATTGTTAGAAACCGTCAACCGGAACTGTCAACATCAGCATAGGTTTCTTCAGTTTTTAAGTGGGTCTGTATGGGTCGTGCTTACATGCTCTACTAATCGAGCTAGAAAAAATCTTTTTATTTTTAAAAAATTTTCCCCCAAAATATGTTTTTAGTGGTGGGTTCAATTTACAATATAAGTTTATGCTAAATTGGTCCCTTAGTTTGTGCCTGGTAGTGTTCATGCTTGTTTTGTGAAAATTCAGAATTTTATTTCACACTGGTGTCACATATTGATGTTCAAGCTCAGGTAAAAGCCAGGATTTCAGATGCTGCACCAATGGAGCTAGAGGCCTGAACATTTAAACATTTACTCCTTATTATGTCTAGAAAAAACATTTTTTTTGTTTTTTTATAAATTTTCTTTCAAAATAAGTTTTCAGTGGGCGGTTCAATTTACAATGTAAGTTTATGCTAAATCAATCACTTAGTTTGTTCCCAGGAGTGTTCGTTTTTTTTTCAAAATTTGGACTTTTTTAGTGATTACTGCACAACAAAAGGCAAGAGAAGTAACTTATTCATTGATCACCCCATTTTCCAATTTTTTTAATTGATCACCCCCAACACACCATGCTGCCAAAAGACGTTGGTCATGTGAGGGTTTCCATTGAGTGACTAACCAGACCTGTTTCAATAAGATTTACCTCAACAAGTTGCAACCCTGCCAAAGTGTTGCGCTTTGTTTTGCAGGGAGAAATTAGCCAACAGATGCATGAAAATGGGGACCTCCAATGCCATCTCAGCACCAAACACCAATGTCAAGTACTTAAGGCAACCCGAGTTGTTTTTAAGAGAAAACTCTCAGACTTCAGATCATCCAAAGAAATGATGCGGAAAGTCTCCACAATATCAGCCAAATCACTTGAGGCTTCTTATGCAGTGTTTTTTGCTTGTAGCTAAAGCTTGGAACTGTGCCAAAAGGACTTGAATCAAGAATGGATGAATTATAGCACCATAGGGGCTCCAAAGCTCAATGCTTTTAGCTTATCCTCCTACATAGTATCTTCTTTGGATATCTTATACATATAATTTTGATTTTCTGCATTGAGAAGTTCTGACTGATACAAATCTTGTTTTCATTTAACCTTCGCCTATATTGCCTCATGTACAGTAGAATTGAAACAGAATGTGTCCGTAGCAAAAAGAATGAGACATGCTATAGTGAAACGGACTCAAAATTTGTAATCTGCATCGAAAATTGGTCTGAAAAAGTTGTACTGCAACCTTGATGAGAAAAGGGAGTTCAATTTTGTTGATCAGTGTTATCAAGTGGGTATTGTAGATCATTACTACTGGAGTGAGTTTGAATCTAAATGTATGTTGCTATAAGATCAACTTAGGGACCTGACTTCTGGTTGAGATGGTTGCATATCTGGTTGACTGGTGTCACCTATTGATGTTCAAGACCAGGTAAAAGCCAGGATTCCAGATGCTGACTTTCAAGACTGGCAAGGCCTCCCTAATTTGAAGATTGCCACAACACAATCTTTCTACTACCATTTGGCCTTGTGCCATACTTAGCTAAGATCAGGGACCTGCCTGATGGCTTAGATAGTTGTGTATTTTCTACTAGTGCCAATAGTCATTGTTTGAGACAAGGTAAAATCCAGGACGTTGAATGCTGATTTTCAAGGCTGGCAGGTCATCCCTATTTGGAATATTAATAATGATGATGATGATGATGATGATGATGATGATGATGATGATGATGATGATGATGATGGTGGTGGTGGTGGTGGTGATGATGATGATGATGATATTTCTGTCTTCCTACATGTCTCTAGTTTATATTTTGGTATGATAACCATGCCTATCTTGTAGTTTAATGATAGTAATCACTCTTTAAATAAACCTACCCCCATATAAAACTAGAATGCACTCAGAGAGTGTGTGCCTCTGTCAACAGAAGAAATCTGCATGAATCCACCCCAAAATGTAATCACTTCCTCAACTTGCTCAACCTTCCACAAGATTTCATTTTAATTTAATAAGAACTTTTGGAGATATCCTGTGGACAGTAATGAGCATATACATAAATGTATGAATAAAATGGAAAAATATCTCTCAATTGAACAAATATTCTTGGATTCACACCAGAATGTAACCAATTCTTCCTTACCCCCATTGCCCACCCTCCCACAAAATATCATTGAAATTCCTTGAGTACTTTCGGAGATATCGTGTAATTACCGTTTCAATAGAAATTCAAAATAGCACTTTACTTGGCATTCACACAGGAAATAGTACAGTAATAATGTAACAACCTCACACAAATTGAAACAAAAGCTATTTTACTTGTATCAAACTCCTAAAGGTATCTTCTTTGACAATGAAATGTTGTGGAAGGCTGAGCAGTATTTACCAAGCTGTGACCAGGATCCTACACCTCAGAAAAGTGCGAAAATGAGCTGCATCATTCATTGCACTGATGATGATTCAGAGCTAGCGACGATACAAGGTCGGGAATCCTGGAAAACCCTGCTCAGAGCTGCAGAAATAAGACAACACACTACACTCTTGGAGATAGCCAGGGGCCGAGGAGAAAGTGAAATACCAAAGATTCTGTATCATCACAAATGTTGCAGTAAATTCACTATGAAAAAGAACCTTGAAGCCATTACAAAGCAGACTATACAAAACCAAGGTACTGATGTTGAAGCTAAATATACTAGATCTAGAGATACACCAAGTATTTCATGAGTATTTCATGAAAGGCTGTCTATTTTCTGTAACGGATCAAGCAAATACCTGCCAGGAACACATACATGAGAAAGTCTCTCGCAGTGTTCGGACTTAAAAGCTGATGCCAAAGTAGCAATTAGGAAACTTGATGAAAAAGATCTTGCAGTATTGAGATGAGACCTTGTTGCAGCAGAGGGGCATTACCACAGATCATGCTATAGACTGTACACAAGAAAAGAGACTACAGCCACCTTTAGTATGATTGAAGAACATTCAGAAAATGAGAAAGCAGTGGAACAAGCATATGAGCAGCTCATCATGTACATCAGGAATCATTTTTTGCTACCTCCTGATGTTGAAAAATCCCTGAAATCTCTTGGCATTGCACAAGTTAAACCATCAACCAAAAAACACATCCGCCGAAAGTTGGAGAGTGAGTTTACTGGATCACTACACTTTGTGATGACAAGGATAAGATTCTTGTCTATCCGGACAGTTTATCAATTGGAGCTCTTGGCAAAGGAGCCCACAAGTTAAAACGGGATCTCAAGGATGCAAGAGCTGCCATAGAAGCAGATGTCATCACAAAAGCAGCCATGCATTTGAGAAACAGCATCAATAAGCAAGATGCTCCAAAACATGGACACCTGACACAGAAAATGCATTATTCCTGAACCGGTTATTAAATTCTTGAAGACACTGCTGACTGGCAAGAATAAATGTGTCAATCCTTCACTAAGGGTCCAATGTTAGGTAACTTCATTTGGCTGTGATCTGTTATTTGCTGTCATAACTGGCAGGACATGTTCTTCTCCCTTTTGTCATTAAGTCTTTGAGAGGAAACAAGGAACTGAGACATGAATAGACTTGGCCACAACTGGAGGAGATTGACACAGCATCGTGTCTGCAGAAGATAGAACTTGCAAATGAAAATACAGGTTTTGCACATGCTCATCTCCATGTGTTTACAACAGCCAGAAGAGACACTCAGTGGTGGTGGTACATCCCATAGACCAAAAGTTGAAAGACCTTTACCACATTGAGTACTACCTACAGTAACTAAATCAAAGAAGTGAAGCATCTACCCTACCCCACTCAGACTCCCAACTTATAATGTTCGACAGAGAGTTGGACCACCCAAGATTGAGACTGCAGACACTGATACAACAAATGTGGCCAATCAGGCAAAGAACAAGAATCTTATCTGGCTTCTCATTCGAATTGCAGCTGCTGAAAATCAAACCATCAGTAGATGGACAGGATTTAATATCCAGATCCGCAATGAAATCACAATCGTCCAGGATACAGTCATGTACCTACCTACTATCAATGCACCTGCAACTGACATGTCCACAGTGAATGAAGTTTTGCACAAAGACTCTCCATCATGCAGCCGCTACATCTTGAAGAAATTGTGGGTGTCGTGGGTCAGGCTCTGTTCACCAAGGCGGCAGAAATTATTTGGAAGCATGAGAAATTCAAGGGCATAATTTTCTGGATGGTGACCTTTCACAAAATATGCAACCTGCTATCTATGATAGGCAAATGATTCCAGGATGTAGAACTCAGTGACCTTTGTGTGGAGGCAGGCATTCTAACAGAAGGCTTTGTGGCCGAAAATATAACAGTGCTGTTAGATTGCACAAGCTTGTGTATGAAACCCTGCTATGGCTAGTATGGAAAGGCTCTATTACATGGATTGAACAAAACCAGATAGGAGAGTTTCACCACATAGAGGAAGCCCTTAAGTCTATTGAGAGCTTCAAGAGTGAGGTTTGCCAGGAAACATTTTGGAAATTGTTTGAGTAGTCCAGCTTGCTTGGAATTCAACATTAGTCAGTTTATTTTGTATTAACTAAGCTTTGTTTAGTGTGGCACAAAAACAACAGAGGAGGGAGGGAATGAAGATAAAGAGTACCAGTATATTTAGCCTCAACATCAGTATCTTGGTTTTGTATAGTCCACTTTGTAATGGAGCTTTTTCATAGTGAATTTACTGCAACATTTGTGATGATACAGAATCTTTGGTATTTCACTTTCTCCTCGGCCCCTGGCTATCTCCAAGAGTGCAGTGTGTTGTCTTATTTCTGTAGCTCTGAGCAGGGTTTTCCAGGATATCAGACCATGCATTGTTGTTAGCTCATCATCATTAGTGCAATGAATGATGCAGCTCATTTTCGCACTTTTCTGAAGGGTATTATCCTGGTCACAACTTAGTAGATCCATTGTAAATATCTGATGTCATGGATTCATCACATGCACTTAAGAGTTATTTGGACAAATGTGTTTGGAAAATAGATGGGGGGGGGGCTGTAAGAAACAAAAACAGAAAAAGTGAGCGGACACTTAAAAAATGACGATGTAATGTGAATTTTTTTATAATTGCTAGATAGGTGTATATGACGAAAATTGTTAGAAAACCTTGGGAAAGAGTTCAACAGAAAAAAAAATTCATTTACTCAGTTTTTTCAGTGGTTGATTTATTTTTGCTGAAGACTGAAAAACAACATCCTTTTTCTCCAAGTTTCCGAATTATCCATCTCTTTCAGAAACTTTTTTTTCAGTTGTGTGTTAGCTGTCTGTTATCTGAGATCATTGAACCCCGGCTGTGGTAACATTGTTATTGTTTCAGTAAATACCAAACCTACATCTTTACCTGCAGGGGTGAAACATCCTATCTATCATTTTCATTATTCATTTTTTTCTATTCATACAATTCAAGATAAAATATTTTTTTAAAGCCAACTTCTTTTATACACCAACTCCCTCCCCATAAGCAAACAAACGAAAGGGAGATGATTAACATTGTTAGTTTACATTTTACTTTTTTACCGCACTACTGTACTGCATGCACACACCCACACCTGCAAGGCACAAGATATATCTCATTTAGCATTTACTATCTAAAATAATTAATATCAAATTTCAAACATATTTTTTTGTATGTCAAAGCGTATACCTTTAGGAGTTTGATACAAGTAAAATAGCTTTTGTTGTAATTTGTGTGAGGTCGTTACATTATTACTGTACTGTTTCCTGTGTGAATGCCAAGTAAAGTGCTATTTTGAGTTTTCAATTGAAAAGGTAATTATATAATATCTCCGAAAGTACTCAAGGAATTTCAATGAAATTTTGTGGGAGGGTGGGCAATGGAGGTAAGGAAAAATTGGTTAAATGTTGGAGTGGATCCAGGAATATTTGTTCAATTGAGAGATATTTTTCGATTCTATTCATACATTTATGTATACATTCACCACCGTCAACAGGATATCTTCAAAAATTGTCATGAAATTTTGTGGAAGGCTGGGCAATAGGCCACGGTAGAAGTGAGTAAATTCTGGGGCAGATTCATGCAAATTTCTTCCGTTGGCAGAGGCACGTGCTCTCTGAGTGCTTTCTAGTTTTATATGGTGGTAGGTTTGTTTAAAGAGTGATTACTATCATTAGGCTATAAGATAGGCAGGGTTATCAGACCAAAATATAAACTAGAGACATGGAGGAAGACAAAAATACAAAAGATGTTTGGCCTCCTTGGGTGGTACTAAAATCTGCTCTGGCCCCTGGACTAATAGTTCAAACTCCTGCTCCCATGAGTTGTATTTATAAAAATAAGTTTGAAAGTCAAACTCTCTAAATCTCTTAGATTAGTATAATACAATCCCTTTATCTTCATTCCCCCCTCCTCTGTTGTTTTTGTGTCATAGTAAACTTAATTGATACAAAATAAACTGACTAATGTTGAATTCCAAGCTATCTGAATGACCAATGTGTGTTAATCCTCAATATAAAAAGAATGTTTTTTGAAATTTCAGATGCTTTTTTAAAATGTTCTTGTATGTGTTATATGGTCATGTAAGTAGCTGGGCAGCCTGTGGTATGGAGAATGGGATCCGCGAGCCAAGTTCAAACTCTGGTTGAGAGAGTTTGCGCTCACTAATGACCTATGGAAAGGCTCATCAGCCCTCATATCTTGTGGCCAGGATCCTACACCACAGAAACATGCAAAAATAATAACCCTGCCTATCTTGTAGCTTAATCATAGAAATCATTCAAACTCTGGCTGAGACAGTTTGCACTCACTTTTCACTAATGACCTATGGAAAGGCTCATATCTTGCACTTGGAGAAGGCCTATGTCCAACAATGAAACTTAAAGGCTGATAAAAGAAAAATGAGCTATAACATTCAAAGATTAAAATAATGAAGTCTATGCTGCAGTAATCTTTACTAATGTTTAAGAGGGAAATGCTATTTAGAAAAGCACCTGTGCAGCACAGGTAGATGCTGCACGTTTGTAGAAATGATCTGATTGCATAAAAACTGATATTTCCAGGCCTTCAGGGAGTGGAATCAAAACACATTAAGCTCTCCAAAAACCTTTTATACAATCAATAAAACCAAAGTAGATAATATACATGTGATAGATGGAAAATAAGAAGAAAGGTCTGGTTAATCACTCAATAGAAACTGTCGAGTGACCAACGTCTTTTGGCAGCATGCCATGTTGGAGGTGATCAATTAAAAAATTTGCAAACCGTGTGATCAATGGATAAATTACTTTTCTCACCTTTTGTTGGGCTGTGATCACTAAGTCTGAATTTTTCGTGAATGCTGCAGGAAACAAACTAAGGGACCAATTTAGCCTAAATTTACATTGTAAATAGAACCCTCCACTAAAAACCTATTTGGGGGAGGGATTTTCGAAAAGGCTTTTTTGTTAAGGAGTAGATGTTTAAATCTTTCACCCCTCTAGCTGCATTGGTGCGTCCTGTACTCATGATGCATAGATAGCCAACCAGCCAGCCAAACTGACTTGAAAACTGAAGAAACCTATGTTGACAGTTTTGGTGACAGTTTTTTTTTATGGATTCTAACAATTTTATGTCATTTTCTTTTTTTTTTGTGAAACGTTACTTAAGTTTCAGGCCTTGGATATTATTTATTGTTTCTGAATGGCATTGGTTTAGTTTTTCCATCTCAACAGATTCATCAATAGATTCATGGGTAGTAAGATAACTCAAGACAGCTGAGTCGATAGATGAATGCTTAATGCACACCATAAATATTTAGGAAGGATAAGTGGAAATGGGGAAAAATCCTTTTTTTTAAAATTTCAGATGCTTTTATTTAAAAAAAATTAATCTATATGTTATCATATTCAAAGATTTAAATAATATATTTAATAACGTCTATGATGCAGTTATTTTTACTAAGTTTAAAGAGGGAAATGCTGTGTAGAAAAGAAAAGCACCAGAGTAGTACACACACACACACAC
>VCCN01004446.1:4631747-4644294 GCA_006491835.1 Architeuthis dux | reverse complement strand
AGAACAACTTGTGGCATAACGATAATGACTCATCTGGGAATTTCAGACAATATTTTGAAATAATGTTGATATTTTTGTTTGACTCTCATTACATTGGACAATTTCAATTAAAATTGCGACTGGCAAGAAGTTCTATTACGATTTTCATTAAGAGACATGTTTGGCAATTTGTTAAGAAATTCAATTAAAATTGCTAATGGCAGGGAGAAGGTCAAGTAGAAAAGTACACTTATTTAAATCTTAACATCTCTGTTTGCGGCTGGCTAATTAAACAACATTAACAACAATTTATTTAAAATGAATTAAAAATTCATATTAATTTCATTTTACTTTCTTATCAATTTTTTTATAATCCAAAATTTTTTCTATAACAATGAATTTAATAACATAACAGGTCTGGTTAGTCACTCAATAGAAACCATTTTTTGGCAGCATGCCGTGTTGGGGGTGATCAATTGAAAAATTGGAAAAAGGGGTGATCAATGAATAAGTTACTTTTCTCGCCTTTTGTTTGGCAGCGATCACTAAAAAGTCTGAATTTTCAAAAAACAAGTGTGAACGCTATTGGACACAAACTAAGGGACAAATTTAGCATAGACTTACATTGTAAATTGAACCTCCTCCCCCTCTAATAACTTGGGGGTTGTTAAAAATCAATTTTGTTTTTCTAGACATAATAAGGAGTAAATGTTGAAATTCTCAGCCATCTAACTTCATTAGTGTGGCCTATATGCATGACACATACATACATAGATAGATAGCCAGCCAGAATCACTTAAAGACTGAAGAAACCTATTTTGACAGTTTTGGTTTATTTTGACAGTTTCTAACAATGATTGTATATTGTTCCAAGTCTCAAGTAGTCATGCTAAATTTCAAGAAAAATGACCAGATTTATTTTTTTAATATTTTTAATAATAAACACCCGCACAAACATATCTTAGCTAACAGAAAATATCATTTATAGATTTGAAGCCTTTTATGAACGTTATTTGATTTCCTATCAACTAAAATACACCCAAAATTACCTGCCTTTGTCTGTTAGACAACAATAGTATCAATTAAACGACTTCTGTTCGAGTTTAATTCTTTGCATCGTAAATCGCCTCGTATCCACCACGACAAAACGGGAAGTTTTTCCGAAATAAAACGGCACAAATAATAAAAGAAACAGGTCTGGTTAGTCACTCAATAGAAACCGTCATGTTACCAACGTCTTTTGGCAGCACAATGTGTTGGGGGTGATCAATTAAAAAATTGGAAAAAAAGGGGTGATCAAGGAATAAGTTACTTCTCTTGCTTTTTGTTGGGCAGTGATCACTAAAAAAGTCTGTATTTTCAAAAAAACAAGCACGATTGCTGCCGGACACAAAAAACAGGACCAATTTAGCATAAACTTACATTGCAAATTGAACCCCTCATTAAAAACCTATTTAAAGGGGGAATTTTTAAAAAACAAAAACTCTGTTTTTTAAGACATGATAAGGAGTAAATGTTTAAATTTTCAGCCCTCTAGCTCCATTGGTGTGACCTGTACATGTGATACATACATAGCCAGGCAGCCAAACCAACTTAAAGACTGAAGAAACCCATGTTGACAGTTTTGTTTGACGGTTTCTAAAATGCTTTCTGTAATGTTCACCTCAATTTCCAGAAAATTCTTAAAAAATATAAAATGGGAAAAAAACAGAATTAATAAAAAAAAGTTATAATCGAATGAACAAATCGTGGCAATGTATCAGGAAATGGTTTATTTTATTTTTAGATTCATTTTTAGCAAACTGACTATCTTATGTAAATTCTAATGTAACCTAAATTCTGACTATCGATACACGGTGCCTAAACACAGATCTGTAAGCATGACATGATATCTGAACGATGGTGAATGTGTCTTAAGACGTGGTTGCATGACATAGAAAAATATAGATTTTAAAACAATGATGAATAATAAGTCAATCAATGGATGAAATAAAATTTTAGGAAATCATTGTTTATATTTAAGAATTGATTTTGCACAAAAGCTTAGTTGGACTACAAAGTCAAATCCTATTTAGGTGATGTTCAAGTCTCTTATGGCTTAAAATAGTATCAATTAAATCATTTTTATTCCAGTTTGTCTCTTTGCGTGACAGATCGCTTTTTATTACCTGTAATAATAGAGGCATTGACTAGCAAGGTTATATAACACTGCCCAACAGGGGTGTACCTAAAGGGCTCTAATTTGATGACAAAGTGGGTACACAGGCTTCTAAGTTGCCTACGAAGTTGCTGTTCAGGCCAAATAAGGGAAGAAATGGCCAAGTATGGTTTGTTATTTATTGCTAAAAACGTCTTCGAAATGGCTAAAATTGGCTAAAATCGGCTACATTTTAGCTTGTCCTAATTATATATATTATTATACTAGTGTGGGCTAAAAAAAATGACTTTCTCAAATTGCCTTGCCTTGAAAAACTGCCAAAACTTGCCATTTTACTCACAATTAACCCATAAGAACTCAGACCCATTTCTACTTGAAGGAACATTATGTGGGATTCTGGGTAGGAAAATTGATACACAGTCATGTAACTGCACCAGGATGTTCAGTAGATGTCATATAGTACACTTCAGGAGTTAAAATCAAGGATAAAATATAATATTATATAAGAGACTGTGCAGATCAATTAAATTGTATGTGACACTGATGTCACAGTGTGTTCTTATGGGTTAAGAACAGCATAAAGATTTTTGTGATTCATTAATTTTCGAGGGTCTCCCAATGCCCATAAATGGCAACGCCCATGTGCGGGCCATGATTAGCACTTCCACCCCCATTTATTTTGAATTTCTGGTTTATTATAACATTTTTTGCTTTTAGATATGCATTTTGCAGTTAATTTAAGCATGATTTGGGGAGGATTGGGGGAGCAGGCAGTTTCTGATAAACTTTGTGGCCCTTAAACTAGTTTTATGCTATTTTTATTTCAATTGTCTATCAATAAAAATGAAGTTCAGGACTAGACTTCAGAAATTCTGTGAGTGTCCTCTTCGTCACACATTCTGATGAAGTAGCTATTGATCTTTAGACCTTCCTTATGGCATCTATTACTTTATATGTTGCCTGGAGATGCTCCTCTGATCATGGCCTTGTTTGCCTATGCAGTGCTGTTGTGAGCCCAAGCACCCTTTCAACTGCATTGGTGATCACTGATAGCCCTCTAATAGTGTTCACAGCATGTTGGTATTCATCAGATGACTGCAACCTTTCACTCGCAAGGCCAACCAAGCTTTCACTTGCAAGGCCCACCAACCTTTCACTTGCAAGGCCAACCAACCTTTCACTTGCAAGGCCCACCAACCTTTCACTTGCAAGGCCAACCAACCTTTCACTTGCAAGGCCCACCAACCTTTCACTTGCAAGGCCCACCAACCTTTCACTTGCAAGGCCCACCAACCTTTCACTTGCAAGGCCAACCAACCTTTCACTTGCAAGGCCAACCAAGCTTTCAGTTGCAGGGCAACCAACCTTTCACTTGCAAGGCCCACCAACCTTTCACTTGCAAGGCCAACCAAACTTTCACTTGCAAGGCTGACCAACCTTTCACTTAAGTACCAATTATGGTTGAGCATTTTGCCCAAAGCAGCTTTGGCTATTTGTTGAAATTCAATTGGCCATGTTCCTTTAGCACTACATACCTCCTCTAAAGATTTGATGAAGACAAGACCCTGTGAGGGAGCTTCAGCAGGAGCCATACATGTTAGCCGTGCTTTGGAATAAAAAAACACAATAGAACACGGCTAAGGTCCTTAATGAAATGAGGCTTAAGCATATCTTCAACACATGCAGCTCTTTTGACATCTACTGAGCATGGTGATAGGCAGATGGGGCCCACAGCTTTAGCTCAGAAAATCTGGTCAATTTATTCAGCAACCTTGGAAGAGTCTATTCATAAAAAAGGTGGGATAGCCTTTCATTTTAGGAATTGATACTTTAACATCAACTTTCTGGATTTTAACCCTTTTCATAACATTTTCAAATTGCCTTGTAATAACCGGTTTCCATTTCAGACACTTTAAGTATGTGCAGATAATTCTATGAATTAAACCTTTTAACAATGTATTTCTGGCAAATCTGCCATCTTTTAAGCTATCGCAACTGATAAAATGCATTTTTTGGATTATTCTGGTATATTTCTGGCTCAGCACAGACTGTTAAAACTAAATTATCTATAACATGCATATCTGCAAGCAAAGATTATTAAGATAACCCAGAAATTCAAAATAAATGGGGTTGGAAATGCTAATCCCAGCCTGCGCATGGGTGTTACCCTAAATGAGCATTGGGGGTCCCTTAAAAATAGAAGAATCTCAACAGTTTTTATACTGTTGTTAATTGTGAGTAAAATGGCAACTTTTAGCAGTTTTTGAAGTCGATTTGAGAAAGTCAATTTTTTTTGGCCCACCCTAATATATACTCATTTAAAGCCCAATTATCAAATAGAATAACTATCTACTAAGACTTCAGAACAAATTATTTATAAAAATTGTACATTTACTTTTATTAAGGTTACCAGATTTAATCAGCTATGTTAGATTGTTATTGAATAAATTTGAAAAAATCAGCCAGATCTAGCCGAAAAATGGCTAATTTGGCAACCCTGGAAGAAATTTTCTCGTCAGAAAGGTCGGGGTGGCGGGATGAATGGCCACAAAAGCAAACTGAAGAAGGGTATAATAGCCATTTTCTATACTTTTTACATGTAAGCAATCAGAAAATAACACTCACTACCCAGGAACAAAAATTGTGTTGCACAGTGTAATAACGTACTTTACTAGTTTTGTATGATGTATTCCCAATGAATATTTTGTATCTGTCGATGGGAGACAACAATTACATCAATTAATCCATTTCTCTTCTACTTTAACTGTTTGCATTGTACATAAATTGCATTCTGGGTAACAGTGCAGGATATTTTCTCTATGGAATGCAATAATTCATTGTAAAAGACATTAATATAGATTAACAGAATAATAATTGGATTAGTTAACCAAGGTAATGTATTATAGAATAATATGTTTATTTACCTTTGTCAACAAAGAGGTATACACTATGCACCATAAAGATTTACCCATCATATAATTATTTCTCATAAACTTAAGTTTTGACCTAGAAGTTTGAAATTTTGCGCAGAGCATCTCAATTGTCTGTTCTCTTTCTATTTACAGATTCATTTATGCATCCCAAACTGGTATCAAGTAAGTAAGGTGTTTATGCGACCAAATCATTGCCTTGATGTAGGCTGGACTGAACAACAATCAAGTGATGAAAGAGATGAATGTTTGCCAAAAGACCATTAATAACACTGTGAAACATTTTAATGAGACTGGCACAACCTTACGCAAGACAAACCCCCATCAGAAATCATTCGGTCTGTACCAGAAGGGTCCTCAAAGCTGTGGAGAAGCAAGTGAGAGGAAATCCTCACCAGAGCATGAGGAAAACTACGAAAGAGCTGAGAATGTCAGAAAAGTCATTGAAAATGATTGTTACGGTGGATTTAGTATGTATAAAATGCAATGTCAACATTTGATTCCAGCATTGAAAATAATTGTTATGGTGGATTTAGGGTGTATAAAATACAATGTCAACACCTGATTTCAGCACCCTCATAGCAGAAGTGACTGGACAGAGGGAAAACATGTTGGAGGAAATTCAGAGGGTTGCTGAAAAAGTCTTCAACTGCTCAGATGAGAAGATTTTTACTGTGCAGGCTGTGATGAATTCCCCAAATGATATGGTTTAGGAAGCGGATACTGGAGACATTCCTGAAGGCAGCAGGTGGGACAAAGTCTCCTTTGTTCTTCATTGTTTGTATGGACTCAGTACAGACAGTGGAATATATGTGCTCTGTACTATACATGTGCCTCTATTCAAAAGGTTCTCAATAAATTTCAATGAAACTTTGTGGAAAGATGAGCTATGGACTAAGGAGGAATTTATTGAATTTTGGGGAGGATTGAGAAATTGTGATTGTGAAGCCCGATTCTCGAGCAACAAACTGTTGCTGTTTTTGCAGGTGTACTCTGTGCCCAGCTCTGTTGGTGCTGTCACTACCCTCTGCTGTCTGTGCTCTCTCCACTCTTCCCACTTGTCCTCTCTCCTCTTCTCACGTGTCTGGATACTTGCTTTGCTGGCAAGCCTCCATCTACTGCAGTCTTCGGACACAGCCTCCCAGCCAGCCGGGTTGATGTTGCCTGCCTACAGGTCTTATTTACAAATGTCTATATAACAAAGAACAGGCTTTCCTGCAGGTCTGAAGCCAGTGGAAAGCTATTAAACATCAAAAGAATTGAGAACAACAAATGACAGAGTAAACAGAGAATAATTATGCCGGTCAGAAATGGCAATAAAACTGATTCAAAAAATGTTGGATCAGAAAATCTAAAAACAAGAAGCTAAACAACTCCAAAGAGATTTTAGGATCCAAAGGAACTACAAACAAAATGACTTGGGCATAGTTGTGCAAAGGACACTAAAAAAGAGAAAAGGAATGCCAAGTAATATCAGTCTAGAACAAGTATATTAGAACGAACAACATCAAAGCCAAAATCGATAAAATTCCATAAAATAGCAAATGTCGGCTGTGAGGAGAAAGAGATGAAACTGAAATCATATAATAAATTAATGTAGGAAATTGGCTCATAAGGAGTACAAAATAGACATGACTGGGTGGGAATGATGATCAACTGGGAATTGTACAAACTTGACTTGGATGTGACAATGCAAATCAATGGTATATATATATATATATATATATATATATATACAAACCCGAAAACTGGCCAAGAAAACGGTTGAAATAATATTCTTTGAGATTTTCAAATACAAATGGATCACTCAATCCAGTCCAGGAGACCAGATCTGGTCATTATAAACAAAGAAAAGAAGGTCTGTCATATTCTTTGAGATTGCTGTTCTAGCAGGCCACAGAGTGAACATGAATGAGAGTGAAAATCTGGATGAACATCAGGACCTTGCCATAGAACCAAGAAAATTGTAGAACATGAAGGTGACAGTTGTTCCCATCATTATTGGAGCACTGGCAACAATCCTGAAGAGTCTTGCAAAGAGACTGGAAGAATTGGAAATGCAAGGAAGAATTGCAAGAAATGCAAGGAGTGTTTGAATATTGAGAAGTCTTGCTGTAACTTGATCCCCAGTGAAAGACACCAGATACTACTGTGTGAAAATTTCTGAAATAATATTAACGCTTTATGGGGCAAAGTACACTTGTGCTTGAACAAAGACAGAAACTGTTTTGAGGCATACCACATCCCATTAAATTAGCCTGTTGGCCAGCACAATACAATTTTAAAATCAACGCGGAAGTGTAATTATTTTTGGTAATATCATTTTTTTATCATTATATTGAATGTTATTCTTTAATTCTATGTTTTATTTAACTTTCTACTTTAATTTTTAATTTTTTTATATTTTCCATTTTTGGTCACTTTTGGGACAAGGCACCATATATGATCACTTGATCAAAAAAATAATTTCTGAAAACTTGCAACTGAAAATATCTTGTAATTAGATCTAGTTTAACATACAAAAAGGTTGTTTTGATATAAAAAATATAGGGGTGCCCTATAAAGGGTTAATGGTGGACTGTAGAAATTTTATGAGGTTAATGCAAGAGTTTCCAGTATTTATTTTACTAAATCTCTCATATAAATTCATTGCATCATTATTCAGTCACCAAAATATTTTCTCTGTATTTCCATGACCTTATGCCACCTTTCAGCTAAATTGTGTATTCCATCATAAATTAATGATTTTGGTTTTGATTTGATATTTTGAGGATATTTAAAAATACCTTCAACTTGTTCTAGCCCCTAACCAGATAAGGAGTGTTGCATGGACTGAAACAAGTTATAACGATTTAAAATCACGCTACCCAGCTATGGCCCTGATGATTCACATAACAAGCAATTAAGAGCTGAGTAAACTTTAAAGGCACTTCTATGATTTCCTTAACATTTTGAAAAAGATGTAACTGGCAACTTTTGCATTAAACTAAAATATTAATCTAGTCCAATTGCCTGCCTCACACACAGAAGGTCTTGAATTTGATTCCCGGTATGAGTGAAGAGTGCAGAAAACTCTTCATTAGGACAAATTTCCCTGTGCACTCAGCAGCTAATTGAGTACACTCTAAGCTGTGTGATTAAGGGTGGAGGTATCCCTTCAGTGGACTTGCATCCTGCCAAAGGGTGGTCATAAAAACGTGTAAGAATAAAGTCCTGGTCTCGACCAGACTTGAAACTCGAAGGGTCACTAAGCTGACGCATGCACAGGAAATCGGAACTTCACTATCCATTCATACTCCATGGGCGTTGTCTCCTAAGAGACGGATGATTTACCACACATTACAATATTAATGTCTTGTCTTGAATCAATTTATTTGAACACATACAACATTTTATTACAATGAAGTTGGCAATATCTTTAAAAAATATTGGATAAATATATTCTTAATTTCTTTTTTTAGATGAAGCTTCGTTAATCATTATTAATTTTTGACAGGTATTTTCTTTCATCTGAATTTTTGTTGCTTTTCATCACAGCTACTCAGACTCTCTGTCCACAACAGTGATTAAACAGCACAGATCGGAAATAAAGAATAATCTCTGGGTGGGACACACACTTGCATCCCTCTTACCTCCGATCTGTGCTATTTACTCACTGCCTTAGACAGACGGTCTGTTACAATGAAAAGCAATTGAATTTACAATGAAAGAACAATAAACTATGAAAAAGAAAATTATTTTCAATTTCAGTGTCCTGGACATTATAAATGTTAAAATTCTAAAACTTCAAAATGTTTGCATTGCGTTGACATCCTATTTCATTCTTTTTGTCAAAACTCGGGTGTATCCGCAATGTCGGGAAATATGGTATATAAGAAAATGTTTTGGTGGTTTTTTATAATAAATACTTATGGTTTCTTATATTAAAAACAAAAGTAAAGATTTTGACTAAACAGGTCTAAATTGATTAAAAATTAGCAATAAACTATGAAAATGAAAATTATTTTCAATTTCTGTGTTCTGGACATAAGTAAAAAAAGAAAGAAAAAAAATGTTTAAGTTTTAGAATTTTATTTTAAATTTTATTTTTAGAATTTTATTTTTATTTAACAATTTTTTTTTAAAATTTTAAAATTAACATTTTTATGAATGTAGTTCCATCTTGTGTATGTTTTCTGATGCACATGTTACGGCTGTTTGGGCCATTTTCAACATCTCCTACAATGAAAGAAAATACTAGTCAAAAATTAATAATGAATTTATTTTTATTCAACAAAACATTTTTTTCAAATACTTTTTAAACCTTGGGATTAATTTTTCTAAATTATTTCACTGCAGTCATTATTTTGTTTTTAATGTTTAATTCTTGTTCTGAAGTATTTTTTCTTACTTAGAGGGTTTCATTTTGTTTCCATGGTGAGATGTCCTCTTTGCGTAAGTATATCGGCCAATCACTCTAAATTGAAATTTTAAAGTCTGCAGAAAAAATTTCTCAAATGCTTTTAACAATATTTCTTGAAACCGCTGAATTTTACATCCTTTTATTTCAAATAATAATTCTCATTAAAATCTTGCAATTCTCCCTCTCCCCACTCTCTCTCTCTGTCCAAACTTTTCAAATCTTCCCTTTTTCTCTCTATGTGACTCTCTTTACTCTTGCCTTCAGACTTCATTATCCTCTTTTCTTACTATGTCCTTTTTATATCGATCTACTTCAGTCTGTTTATTTCTATCTATCTACCTATCTATTTAGTTCTAACTCTTATTGTCATTCAATTCTTTCTCTTTCTCTCTCTCTCACTGTCCAAACTCTTCAAATCTTCCCTTTTTCTTTCACTGTGAATGATTGATTGATTTATTTAACGGCACATCAACCCTTGATGGGTCATTTAATGCCAAAATCAGTTTTAAATTCCAAAAAATAGTCTTCGTGACTTGGGTGAAAGGTTAGTTTTCCTTAACTAGAGTCTTGCGACTTTGGTGAATGGTTATTTTTTTTAAAACTAGAGTCTTGCAACTTTGGTGCAAAAACAGGTGGCCCCTGTTTGTGAGGATCTTACCCTTCTGCAGGGGATGCAGTCGGCGTATTCTAGGCCCCAGCCGACAAGTGCGCCTCTCTCTGTGACTCTGTACTCCAGTCTGTTTATATTGATCTACTTCAGTTTATTTATATCTATCTATCTATCTATCTAGTTCTAACTCTCATCATTCAATTTTCTCTCTGTCTCTCTCTCTCTGTCTGTCCAAACTTTTCAAATCTTCCCTTTTTCTCTCTCCATTTCTATCTATCTATCTATCTATCTATCTAGTTCTAACTCACAATGTTATTCAAATCTCTCACTATCTCTTTCTCTGTAGCCAACTCATTTCCTTTTGGTAAGAAAACTCACTGGAATTTTTAACCCCAGTCAGTTTAAGCTTCTGCCAAAGACATACGTCGTGGTAATTGCCAATTTAGGAAACTTTCTCCCAAATTCCATCACAGAAGACAAGTCAGTGATTTTTCATCTTGGCAACAAGGATTCCCATCAAATTAGAACCAAAGTCGAGCAATTCAAGTAAAACTCTTTAATTGCCTCAGAAGACATTTACCCAATTTACCTCTGCAATCCTAATATCATTTCAGAGGAAAAAATTAGATTCTTGGTTGGGAGGATGTACAACTAAATGGTTTTGTTTAGTCTGGTTTGTTTAGGTGTCCAGGCGATTTTGGAAGGGAAAAAATGGAAGGAAAAAGGTTGCATAAAATAGTATAAAAATAAAAAATATCTCGACATGATCGGTATTCGAAGTGTAGATAGGATGTGGTAGGTTCCAGTGAATGTCTTGTGATGCTGACCTATTGTTGGTAATAGTTTACTACCATGTCTCTAAACAGAGGTGCAAGTGGTGTAGCAGTTAACGTCACCGATTATATGGATTGGCGATCAAGTTCAAACTCCTGTTGTGGTTATTTACCTTCACTTAGCACTAATTCCCTTGGGGAAGGTATGAATCGATTTCTCTTCTCCCATATTTGTGTAAAATAGCCGGACAGATTGGGCTCTCTAGCCTTGGGAAGGCAACCAGTATAGGAGGACAACTCTGACTCCCAAACCAGGGAGTGGAGCCCCCTTAAGATGGTTGGATGTCAACTTTGATGACCTTCTGGCAGCTCCTGCAGCCAAGCTGATGCTAAGTGTAGCGCCCTCCGCTTTCCTTTGGACTACATCAGGCCGAGAAGGGGATTCTGTTGACTGGGCATCCCAGGATCTCCGTAAGCTTCACCC
The DNA here is from genome assembly GCA_006491835.1 of Architeuthis dux. Lineage (NCBI taxonomy): Eukaryota > Metazoa > Mollusca > Cephalopoda > Oegopsida > Architeuthidae > Architeuthis > Architeuthis dux. Next base: position 4,632,958 of record VCCN01004446.1, on the reverse strand, counting down.
AGGCTCCACTCCCTGATTGCGTTGTCCATCTCATAAGTCAATAGTTCCCATCCATTGGGGGGGTTAGTCCAAGTGGTGAATATGGCTATTAGGTAAAAATAAAAGTCAGGGTTTTCTGCACTTCTATCTATCAAGTCGAAGGCTTGAAATAAGCTCCAAGTTGAGAATGCTTTAAGATGTGCTCTCTCATTAATAGACCCACAAATCAAAGAACTAGTAGCAAAAAGACAAGAACAGAGATCACATTGATATTTTTTCGTAGTGTTGTGCTCATCTTTGGACAGCAACATATTCATATTTTTGGTAACAGAATTTCAATGCTGTAGAGTTTGGTCATGAATAATACCTGATAATAGCCGTTTTGATTGTGTAATGTTCCACTAGAAATAATAAAATCCTGCTATGTTTGGTTTAGAAGAAAATTAACTTTCTATTAAAAAATGGTAGGGGTGTACTTATTTGTGGGTGGTTCTGTAAGCCTAATGGAGGCGCCGTCCCTGGCTACCTACACTTAATCCTTGCCAAAAGTAAATGAGTCTTTTTGGAATAGTCTGCAAAATATCGATTGAACCAACCAACCCGACATATGAAATGCAAAAAGCAATTTCAACTTTGCAAAACCTTTTCAGATTTAATTATCAGTAATTATTCAAAGTGATTTTTTAGATTTCTTCATCAGAATAAAATGATGGCTCGATCTATTAAGTCTTATCAATTTTGTTAACCCAAGTCATGTGACCACTTTATTTGCATAAAATTAACTCGTAAGAAATTGACTTAAAAATAACTTATTGCTAACGTTCCGTTTCTTTCTGTCTTTCTTTCTTTTAAATATTTGCTTTGGTTTATCTTGGTTTTGCACCCACCCCCTAAATTCCCTTCAATTCATTTTATACATTAATTTATAATTATTTGCAATGCTTTTCAGATGGAAATACATTGCATTTCAGGTCAATACAATTTTGCTAAGTCATCACTTGTACACTTGAGTAATACTTAGAGAGAAAATAATCTAGTTCAGTCGGTCATTTGACTATTTATTCAATTATCAATATCATCTCATATTCTTGATAGTCATCACCAATTCTGCTACTAATGGAGATCTGCTCATACACTTTATTTCAGTCTGTTCATATCTATCTATCTATGTCTGTTCATACTTATCTATTTATCTATATCTGTTCATATCTATCTATGTCTGTTCATATCTA
>VCCN01004446.1:4435115-4445845 GCA_006491835.1 Architeuthis dux | reverse complement strand
ACAATGTAAGTTTATGCTAAATTTGATCCCTTAGTTTGTGTCCGACAGCGTTCACGCTTGTATTTGGGAACATTCAGACTTATTTACTGATCACCGCCCAAACAAAAGGCGAGAAAAATAACTATTGATTGATCACCGCTTTTTCATTTTTTTAATTGATCACCCCAACACGGTATGCTGCCAAAAGACGTTGGTCATGTGACGGTTTCTATTGAGTGACTAACCAGACCTGCTGTTCTACGTATTATGTTTTTTCTTAATTATTTTCCTCCTTTTTTTCTTTATTTTCTTTCATTTTTACCGGTTGTTCTTTCTTCCCATACAAATATCTTTCCTTCATTCCTTTGTCCAGTCTTATTTTTTTAAAAAAAGATTTTCCTTTCCAATCGAATTATTTTATTCTGCCCCCCCCCCTCGTCTTTTAACTTTCTTTCAAATTTCTTCTCTTATTCTTCCTTCCCTCTTTTTCTCCCGTTAATTCCTTATTTTTCCTTCTCTCCTTCTTCCTTCGTCTTTTGTTCTTTCCCTTGCGTTTCTTATCCTTCCTCGCCTTCATTCCTCGTCCTTCCTTCTCGCCTTCATTCCTTGTCTTTCCTTCCCTTTATTTCATTCCTTGTCCTCCCTTCTTGCCTTTATTCCTTACTTCTTTCACCCCTCATCATTTCTTCCGTTCCGTTTTGTCCCCTTCCGTCTCCCAAGGCCTCACTCCCTTCCTTCCCACACATCGCCGTCCTGCATTTTGATGACTCATCAAACCGAGGCACACAATAAACGCCCGACGCCACTACCAACGACGGCGATCGATGCCAAGATCTTTATGCTCTGTTGTTGGCCAACGGGCCGTCTGTATGCGCAGCCAGTTACTAGTCTCTTTCACTGCGCATGCGTGCACGTTTGTTAGGGGACTGAAAAGTGGTGGGTTGTTGGGTTTGCAGCTTTCAGATCGGCAAGAGGATTCGTCCATTTGGAGGATCTCGGGTGGGTGGCAGGTTGGAGTGATTTGTCAATCTATTACGGTGATATGAAAGTGTGTATGTGTGTGAGTGAGTGAGTGAGATATGCCCGTGTTGAATGTATACATCCAACAAAATCAGGAAAAATGTTCTTACTGGTTCGTTTCTTTATTCACATTTGCGGTTTAGGCCGCTCGTTTAGCAGTCGCTCACACCGGCGCCGAGTAAATATAGGTTCTCAACTAATAAATGTCATACTTATCATTCTGTCGCATATAAAATTATCCATCATTTGATTTTATACTGTCGACATCGAGAGCCACATTATATTCGTTCCTAAAATACTGAGAGAGAAGCCAACAAAGTGAAGGATTAAAAGACTCCTGCCTACGATAAGATCTTCGCTAGCTCAGTCGGTAGAGCAATACATGCGTATAAGGTGGACGCGGGTTCGTTCCCTGCACGGAGTTCGTTTCCTTTATATATATATATATATAAGTGAGAGATAGAGATTAGTTTATCCATTCCGCCAAAGAAATGATGGCAGTATTTAAATAATGTTGCAATTGCGCTGCACTTAAAACATAAAAGACATGTTGCTCTGCATTTTCTTGTTTTATGTTCAACTAGAAACTGATTTTTTACGCATTGGCAAAATACATAAATAATGGAGACTACTTTATAATTAGCATTTATTAGTTATCTCCCTTGATACACGTTACAGATTAAAAAAATATAGACAGTATTGTCTATATATTTGTTTATATCTGTAACGTGTATCAAGGGAGATAACTAATAAATGCTACCGTATTTTATAAGTAGATATAGGATGTCCCAAATGTAACCATCTATTTTGAGCCTAATAAGAATTGAAAAACAAACTTCGAGACCTGATTATTCGGGGTGTCCATCTATTTGGGTGAAGTAAGGAGCATTTTAAACATAGGTTATATCGACATTATTGGATGCATAATTTCATACAAAAACGAAGGTTAGACACTGTCAACATAGCCAACTTGAAAACCGAAGAAACCTGTCTACGTATGTATGTATCTATCACGCGTACAGGACGTACCAATGGAGCTAGAGGGCTGGAATCTTCAACATTCACTCCTTATTATAAAGTATAATATAGATATTTTCTATATAGGTGTTCAATGGGTGTAAGCCATGTTTGATATTGTTGTTTTAAATAAACGTACATGTAATTTGTGAAAATGCCTTTAAATAACGACAAAATTACGTCCAATATTTTTGTCAAATTTTCAGCCAATTTTTGAATGTTAATTGCACTTTTACAAAAGTGTTTGTTCCACATTATTTTACATATAAATCATTATCTAATAGGTGTAAGACATGTTTGATATTGTTGTTTTAAGTAAACGTACATTTGTGAAAACGCCTTTAAATAACGACAAAATTACCAATTTTTAATAAAAATGCTGATATGCTATAGAAAAAAAACTTGACCTGATGGACAAAAACCGATGCGATTTTTGAAATCAGCACCAAAAAATAGTTTAAAAACAGGTATCAGAATGAAGAAAACAGTGAGGTCATAAAATGTTGTAGGCCTGTGTAATTCACGTGGTAGAATTCTACAGATGTTCGTGTTGGGAGAAGCAAATGACTTCTACTTATTCGAAAAGGGGCATTGGAAACGTCTGTAAACGTCGGCCCTGCAATGAATGTGCAATAATGTTCGTAATTATATGCAAGACAAAAGGCGTCACGTTTAATCAAATTAAAGCAGTTTCTCCACATCTTCTTACTTTCAGACTTAATAGTTCCATCATTCAAAACTGTTAATAGTGTACATAGATGATTACGTATAAGCAATTACATCTGAGGTTTTAATTAGAAGTGGAAGAGTCCATGGTTTCAAATAGTGGGTCAGAGATATTTTTATCAGCAAAATTGTTAGCTTTAAGTGGAAGGGTCGATTGTTACGGACAGAAAATCACACTGTTCATTATATAGATAGATGTATTGAGTTTTCCCATCAGTAACATCTAGTGTCTTATTGGAAATTAAGCGATATCAAGTCTCCAAACTCCAGTCTTCTCTTCAGTATTCTAGCTGATTTAGGTAATGCTGGATGGTTTCGATTCTTCATCGGATTTCCAATTTGTCCAACATCTTCGCAAGGCTCTTCGAAACTGTAACAATCGCTCTAGTAATAATGTCCTATTGGCACGTTCAAATTCTACGATTGTTTTGACTTTCCTGACAAGACCCCACATATTTGCCGCTTTTCTCTCTTTCAATTCCACTATGTCGTTTGCTGGACTACGGATGTTTTGAATATCTCGAAAACAGGTATATACTGTCACTAAGCAATGCTTCATTTTATCAGCAAAATTGTTAGCTTTAAGTGGAAGAGTCGATTGTTACGGACAGAAAAACAGAAAATCACACCGTTCATTATATAGATAGATGTTTTGAGTTTTCCCATCAGTAACATCTAGTGTCTTTCCTTGGAAAGTAAGCGATATCAAGTCTCCATACTCCAGTCTTCTAGCCGATTTAGGTAATGCTGGATCTTCGCAAGGCCCTTCGAAACTGTAACAAGCGCTCTAGTAATAATATGTACTATTGTCGCGTTAACATTCTATGATTGTTTTGACTACTCTGACAAGGCCCAAATATTTCGGCTGATCCATTCTTTGGCCTTCTTCAGGTGTAATATCCGAATGTGATGGTGGTAAACAGAAGTTTTTACTCCAATGGGGGCAACGATTATAACGTAGGATTCGGGGGATTTATTTATCCTTGCCTTGTCACTGTTGAGTTAGCAAAATGGATTCCACATTGTAAATGAATAATCGGTCAGCGTTTAAACACTAGTCTTTCTCTGCTTACTCTTCACAGGAAAATGTTATTTGGGGACAAAATAGTCACGGTGGGGGGGGGGGTGAACAATAGATTTATTACGGGAATCCAAAATGAACAGAAATCGTGGATAGATCCAGAACTACATTCAACGTCTCAATCTAAACGGAATATACTGGAGAAACAAGTTGTTCTTTTCGGAATTTATAGGATTTTTTAAAAATGTTACGAGATGAAGCAACAGAGAAGCTGTCAGTGAGCAATGCTTCAGAGAGCAATTGGCTTGTTTGAATGACAGATTGGAGCAGAAAAGACATTTTTCTAGGCAAGGAAGTCGACCAGTGATTTTACAGCATGGCAACGGCAACGACCGTCTTCATGTTGCAAATACGATGCAGCAAACGATGATGGAACTGTAATGGGAATTTCTACCACAAGTGGCGTATTATCCAGACCTGTTATCTTCACTCCATGCAACACTCTTTGTCTCGTTAATGGTTCGAACACGTTCAAGATGTTGAAGAATTCCACGAAGAATTCAAAGAACCGTTCTTTTATGACGGATTGCAGAATTTAGCTAAAAAGATGGCCTAAGATCATAGAAAGTCAGAAAAAAATATTTCAATGACTGAATAATGATGCTATGAATTTTATGAGCAAAACAAAAGAAAACAAACTCGAAACCTTTTCATCCACCTAATGTAATGGGTATTTTATGTTGATAACATTACAACTCTTATAGAAGAGGTACGTCGTTTTTTTCTTAATATGACCCTAGCTCAGTTATACAATAAGTCAGTTCGATCCTCACACTTCTGCCTGTGTGTCATACTCAGCTAAGCTTAGTAAATACAACGTAGTAAATATTCAACGGCATATAAAAGTAGTCCTTACGCTGGCTACGGCTTCAGCCGTCCTTGCTTGGGCTCCACATATCACATTACTACTTACCCGGGCCGTTTGCGACATGCACCCGTAGTGGCGTCACTCACTTCACCCCGCGCTACTTTATCCATACCGATGGGAGATATGGATTCAAGCCTTCCCCAAAGGCGGCAGTATGAAGTGAACACAAACTGTCCAAGCCGGGGTTTGAACTCGGTTTGCCGTGTCAAATCTCCGTCAACAGCACGAGAGAGAGAGAGAGATGGTGGGGGTGAAATCCTTGGAACATTCCTTTTAGAAAAGAAATACTGGAGAGCGAGAGACCATTGTCGTATTTTATGTAAGCAAAGAACGTGCTGCACGCGATTTGCCGTGAGTGCGGCTATATATATATATATTTATAATAACACACACACACACACACGGTCGATGGATAATAGTGTTATACTTATTCCACTACCGACCGATTCAGCGCAGTCAATCAATATAAACAGTGCTGGAATGTTGGACGATGCCTCTTTTTAAAGCAATTTTATTCAAGACTTCCGCTGGCTAAAAATGGATACAAACCGAGTCCTCATTTTTGCGCGACCGTGTCACAGAAAATTACATATTGAATGAAGGGATAATGGATTACCCGTGTGAAATGGCCGGTCTTTTTTGTCAAACGGCAGTCCAAGTCGGGGCCTGGAGTTGACTTTGTTTTCCCACTGTAGCAACAAGAACAATCTTCACCTCATTTAGGGGAGTAAACTCTTCACTGTTTGTCTGTCGCGTTACCTTAAACCAAACCGATATATAAAATTAACATTTCTCTACCGTGATTTGAAATCACGACTAAGTGATCGTAGGCGGCTCTCTTACTGACTGAACCAAACTGACAAATCTTGCATATATACGAAAATCTGTGTTACAAATACGCATTCTTTTAAATAAATACATTTATACTAGAAAAATGTATATTTTTATCATTTTCTATTCATTATATATACAATACAAAAGTTGCAGTAATCATCTTCAGTCGGAATAAAAGTAGGAGTGGAGGCTGACCCTGCAGCCGCCAGCTTTGTTTTATTTACTAAGCTGGTGGCATTCATCTTACCGAAAATCATCTTGCAGAAGTCGGTTTTACCGAACGTTGATTTGTCACTTTTTTTCAGAGTATATTATTTACCAACAAACTTACTAAGCATAGTTTTTGTATGGCACAAAGTGTGGGTACAGATAGGGGGTTGGGAAAAAGATAGTGCCAATATTCTGAGTGGAGAGGATGTACTTGCCCAGAAAATCAGCATGCACAATCCTGGCTCTTCTCCCGATCGGAACACTAACCACTGTTACCTGTGGAAAATACCTTACTAAGCTTAGATAAGCACAGCACTAGGTCAGATAGCATGGGGGGAGTGGGGGAATAGAGGGTAGGAAGAAGGGGCAGCACCAACCCTCAAAGTGGGCGAGTGCCTGCCTGTCTAAAAAATCATCATGCAAAATCTTGACTTACTTTGGATTGAACATCGACCTCTGACACAGAAAGAAAAGATCTAACTACATCGACGTTTACTAAGCTTAGTTTAGTATGGAACAAGGCCAAGTGGTGGCGGGGAGTAGGAATATTGTGTTATACTTGCTAACCTAGAAAATCAACATTCGAAATACTGGCTTCTTTTCACCTAGGCTCTAATACAGACTCTAGATTGGGCAGCTATGCAATGCCAACAAAAAAAAAAGAATATGATTTGTTCAAGTTTCACAATACAAAAATCACAAAACTTCAATGGGTTGTATTGACAAAATGTATTTATACACTGCTTACCGGTCCATCACAGTCGGGTCACATCTGTGTATCTCAGACTCTTCATATCTATCAATCGATCTATGTCTAAGGTCGAAAGTTTACATACACTGCACTAATTTGCAATTTTATTTACATTTCGAAATACCTTTGTGAAATATACAAACAGGTTGGATAGATAAAATGACAAACAAACTAATTCAAATACGATTTGCGCAAATTTTATAATACAAACAAAAGTTTAAAAAAAACGAAAACATGGAAACACTATTTTCGACCTAATTTCAAACGGTTACCTGGAGACTTCACGTTTTCCTCTAGGAATTTCACATAATCTTTCTTCATTATTCCTTCAACTTAAAGAAGTGAACAAGTAACATTGGCAGCAAAATAATCCCATCGCCTGATGGCGCCACGCCTATGCTTTCCTATGGGAATAGTAGTTTCTAGTTTAAAGTCTTCTCAACGCTTTCGGAACATACTTTTGTGCGTAAAGGATGCAAATTTAGTGTTATCTGAGCATAGCCCATTTTCCCAAAAGCTTTGGGCCTTGCTTGCATCAGTGGCTCTTTTCCTTGCACGATCACTTTTGAGGTCATTTCTTTAGCAGTCTTTTGACTATAGACACTGATACACACGTGTTTGTGGACAAAGCAGTTTTCTTTTAGTTATCCTTTGATTCTTTTTAACAATTCTGACCATTTGTTTTTATTCTGCTCTTCTAGATATTTTCCATTTTGTTCCAGACCTTGGCGACGTGCTTACAGTCCCAGTAGACTTGAATGTTTTAAACTATGAACTGCGCAGATTATCTGGAAACTTGTAGTTGGTAGGAAATAAATAGACGGGGTAAAAAGCCCAACCATCTATGCAACTGCCTAACCTAATTTTTTAAAGATGAAATTGGCTGTATAGGTCATGGGGATCAATTTAAGCTCAGACAAAATCTCTAAAAATAGTCACATGATTGATGACGTCATCAAAGGAGGTCTAAATTTTGTTTAGAATGTTGATATCTTCGGACATAATTTCACAATCAGATGCAAATTGTATATCTAGATAGAGCGAAGTAAGACCTATCAAATGACAACATTTTGAGAAATTACTTGGTCACATGATTGATTACGTCACTATCTACCAACGAGACATGGACAACAAGACGCGTGTTAGCTTCTTGGCAAAAGTCAGAGGCAACCCAGACAGGGCTCATCAATGACACATACAAAAGGGACAGCATAAAGGCTGGCTCAAGAAAAGAAATAACGACTCAGGAGCAAAGTCACGATTGACGGATTCGACCAGCACATGTTGCAGGGGGGGGGGGTAAGATTTTCTGAATAGCAGAGAAAACAAGGAAGCGCTCATATGACTCATTGCCTTGAAATATCGGAATGTATAAGCTTACTGCATTATCCATACGTAGTTACGGCTGGAGATATTCAGTAACAAAAAAGGCAGTTTCATGCTTCATAAGTGCAACCATGAAGAAGCTGACACGCGTATGCCTCGTTGGTTGATAGTGACGTTATCAATAGTGTGACTTCAAAATGTTATCATTTGATATGGCTTACTTCGCTCTATCTAGATATGCAATCTAGTTGTGACCTATATGTCCGAAGATATTTCAAAGAAAAGCTAAGCCTTTTGGATGAAGTTATCAATTATGTGACTTCTGGCAATCTTTGGAAATGCTGTCTGGGCTTAAACCTCTAGAACTAATTTCAGCTTTTAAAAGATTGGTTAGACGGTTGCTTAGATGGTTGGGTTTTTTACCCTGTCTAAAAGTCTCATAGTAAAAACCGACTTTTTTCCCTTTTTCTTTTTAACATTGTTACATTCCGAAAAGAGCATGCATACTACTTTTGGTGGAACCTAACGGTATTGACAGTGGTGTACATGATCTTCTCGGATTTTCCTGACATTTCTGACATTGGTTATGCACACCACGGTCAAGAAATGCACCTGATCTCATTCCCACTGAAAATCTTGGAATCATCATGAAGGAGCGTATTGAAAATATCCATGTTGCTGCTGTCCTATGGGAAATTATTTCGCAACAGCATTTGATGCGGGTGGGATTGGCGAAGTTTTGGGGCAATTAAAAGGCGAACAACAAATATTCAGAAACCCCCTTTGTTCGTTTATAATTAGGTTGGATTTCGTGAAGACTTCTGGTGGGAAATCCATTGAAAAACTATTAGATAATACTGTTGCGTAACCGGGCGTGAACCGACGTGGTCTCTGGTCGTGCTAAAAAGAAGTGTTGTGTGGATCACTGGTTCATGAAGAAAAGTCCGTAATTATAATAATAACCAGGTGGTTCATTTTCCTTTCTCGACCATGGCCCTCCATAGCTCCCTTTCCCTTGTTGTGCACTGGGAAATTTGCACTTTTAAGGAACGTGGGCGTTACATTTGATCCCTGTTCAATTTTTTAAAAATTACAGATCCAATGCGTTTACAGGGAAGATTTGAGGTGACCAAAAATAGTTCGTATGGTTTTCGATGGTTTTTTTAATTTTCTTTATCAGCTTTAAAAAGGATAAACCCGTCGAATGGCAACAGTCCGTCAGCATTTTGAGTAACATGTAACCGTCACACTTTTACTACCACATAGCCTTCAGAAGTCTATTCTTCTTATTCGTGTGTCATGTCCCTTCAGGACGTGGACGATCACCGCTCTCCACAGCTTCCTTTCCCTTGTCACTCTCAGTGACGCCCGCTCTTCTACGCCTTCCGGTATTCTTTCTGCCATCTTTCTGCTCAAACCCTTCAAGTAGGTTACTCGCTGACTACCTTTGCTCCGTTTGCCTTCAGAAGTGTCGGCCTAAATTATTATTCGACCACGTTTACAGAGTTTTAGCAAAAATATTCAAGATTTCATTCAAATCCAAGTCGATCTTGCGTGCAGGTCACCCTTGATATTTGGCCGAGAAGAAATCATTAATCTATTATATGTATAGATCGACCCTAGTTTTATTCAGGAGGAGCCAACAAATTACACTAACAAACCAGTATATTTTATCTACTTACATAATACGCCACGTGCATGTCTATATATTTTGTCTGTAACATTTGGCAAGGGAGATAACTATTAAATGCTAATCATAGAGTAGTCTCGCGTATTTTTTAGCAAATGCCTAAAAAACATCCGGTTTCATTCTGGTTGAACATAAACAAGAAAATGCAGAGCAACATAATGTTGTTGATGTTTTAAGCAAAATGCAATTGCAAAATTAAATACTAGTCACCTTTTGACCGCATGGCTAAACTAGTGTCATATAAAAGACATTTCAAGAAAGTCTCACTAAAAATCAACCAACGTTCTATTAACTGAGGGTTGCCAATCTGAAGCCACAGGCAAAGATATTACCAGGTTTTACTACACCACAAAAACGCGGTGACTTACAGCAAAGTTATTCTTGATTTCCATTCAAGATTTTGTCAAATGCCAATCCAAGACTAGGATTGACTTTCCTATGTAACAAGAACAATCCTCACCAAGATAAGGGAATAAACTGACATAAAAATCAGCAATTCACTACCCAGATTTGAACTCGATCAAATCATTTCTAGCCTGGTGTGTTACCACCTGCGCTAAACGGAAAAGACTTACATACCTCCAAAATGTTAAAGTAGAATTACGCAAGAAAGTAGAAGTCGGAGCAGAGTTTGACCCTGAAGCAGCCAGGCTTGTCATTTAAGATTTCATTTAAGTCCGCCAAGAATGAATATTAATAAAATACGACCTTTGTTTATTTTCCAGGTCTAAAAGCCAAGTGTTGCTCTTGGCGCTCTCCATCGGGCATGGCATTCAACCAGACGAAGCTATCCCCCACATACAGCTTTCTACCATTAGTCAATCAGGGGTGTATTAGGAATTATTATGTGACCTCTTTTGATCCGGCAAAGTAGATAATCAGACACGGTACTCAACCAAGGGTGCCGAAAAATCTTTGGTGTACATACATTTTATTATAATTAGTGCGTTTCATAAATTGTCTTTTATTAAAATGTTCTAGCTGAAAACCCGCCCTACAACCGAGGTTGTTCAGCTAGTTCATGCGGAAGGCCTAAATGAGTAAATTGGTCCCAATAGGTTTGTTTTGTTTAACGGCACATCGACCCTTGGTGGGTCATTTAGTGCCGAATTCAGTAGGGGGAGAGGGGGGATCCCATGTCCCCGTGACTAGAGACTTGAGAGGGTAGAATCCAAAAAGGGCCGTGGTTTCACTGAACTTCGAGGCCATGGCGGTTTCGAAGAACAGA
>VCCN01004446.1:4362989-4378178 GCA_006491835.1 Architeuthis dux | reverse complement strand
AAACGTGTATTGATGACTTCATCCAGTCGAGACCCTTGTTTGTAAATATAAAATGTGTGCGTGTGTCCTACACACAGATAAGATCCAGGTTTCGACTGCTAATTTCCAAGGCTTGTAGTTTGTTCACACTTGACGATTAGAGTATCACCTTTTTGGTCTTTCCCTGTACTAAGCTGAGCTTATCAATATATATCAATATTTTTTAAAAGAATTCGCTTTAACGTGTTGGTTCCTTCCGTTTGTTTCTCCGAGTTTGGACTTTCCCACGTCTTACGCTGACAGCGTGTTGCGTGCTGCTCGCCATGCACCCCGCCCCCTCTCCGCCCCCAAGACACGGGGGTGGAGAAAAAAAAAGAAGGAACACGAAGGCGGCGTGAAAGGAATTAAAGAAGAAGGCAGCAACAAGAATTTCGAATAAGACAAACAAACAAAGCAAGAAAACTCTTTGTCTCCATACACGCTTTCAAGCATGCTTCCGTGCTTCCCTGTGTTTGTGCCAAAGATTCTCCCAAGTTGGAAGGCAAAAAAGTCTCTTGGTTTTAAGCACGTCAAGCACCGACTAGAGCCCGGAGGTAGGGGAAAAAGCAGAAAGTTAAAGAAAGTATGAAAACACAAAAATAAAACGAATGAGTGAAACCAACAAAAAAAAACCGAAAATAAATGATGGAATGAAGAATATTCGGCAGATGTTGACAGTGACAAAAGTGAGAATAATTCTTTATTGAAAGATTATAAAATAAGCGAAAACTCGGTGAAATCGCAAAGCTAGTAAGAGGAACGATTATGATGATTGTGATATTTATCGGTAGAGTTTCAGGGTTGGGGTATATATGTTATATTAATATTTTGAAACTAGTGATTTCATGGAATCCCTAGGGCGTTTGTAAAATCCCTAGGGGATTTGTGAAATCCCTGAACATTTCAGTAATTTCATGAAATCCCTAGTTTCACAATCAGTGTAGTATTGTTTAACAATCTTGTGATGCTGACCATTACAACTGTCGTGAGTTTGATCCCCACTAGGTGCTCAACTATTGTGGCCTTGTGTCAAACTAAGCTGTATATAAACTGTAACTACTGAAAGCACCCAGTAAGAATGGAACTCATCATGGTAGTCATGGAGACAGCATCTCAAGCAGCTTGTTGACCATTACCACACCGATTGTAAAACTGGGGATTTCATGAAATTACTGAAATGTTCAAGGAATTCACAAAATCCCTACGGATTTCACGACATCACCAGTGTAATATATACCCTTACCAGTCAGAATATACTTGATATTTACTAAGTGTAGCTTTGTTTGACACAAGGCCACTGTAATGGATGACAGTCACGTTTACATGTAACACATTGAGTTTGTCTATGCTTATTAGATCAGTAGTTTATTGCATCAATAAAATTGTTTTAAAATTCAAATCGGGAATTACTTGTGGGACACCTTGTATATTAAGAGTAGGGAGTGTAAAAAGAAAGAAAAAGAAAGAAACAAAAATAAATGATGGAATGAAGAATATTCGGCAGATGTTGACAGTGACAAAAGTGAGAATAATTCTATACTTCGAAGATTATAAAATAAGCGAAAACTCGGTGAAATCGCAAAGCTAGTAAGAGGAACGATTATGATGATTTTTCAAGGTTGGGGTATATACACTTGGCAGTGGAACATTCAATCTTCACTGATGTATCCTTTATCGTAGCTGGGGAAATGAAAGTCCTGATTGCAAAACCAGGCGAATGTTTTTTTTCTACAACGTTCAGGCGTTTCAGGGCTGGGGTATATACGACTCTAGTTTAAAAAGACAAACATTTAAAAACCTCCGACTTTCGGAAGTTTAAACTGATTTCGACATTAAATGACCCATCATCAATCAATGTGGAGGTGTGGAGATGTGGCTGATCATTGCGATACGACGTGGATCCTGATACATTCTTTTTTCATATGATCTATTCGTTAATCCCAGTGGAAAGAAATTCACGGATATATTTGGATTGAGATGCGTTTTTTTAATAGAAGAAACTGCTGGATTCGTTTAATGGGAAGAGTGCATAGTTTGAAACGGTGGGTAGGAAGTATCTTTATCATGAAAATGTTAACACCCCAATGGAAGAGTCCAGTGTTACGGACAGCGAACCAAGAAATCACGCTGTTCATTATTAGAGTAGTTGGTAAGATTGTGAAACTAGTGATTTCATGATAACCCTAGGGATATTGTGAAATCCCTGAACATTTCAGTAATTTCATGAAATCCCTAGTTTCACAATCAGTATAGTAATGGTTAACAAGCGTGCGATGCTGTACATTACTACTGTAATGAGTTCGATCCCCACTGGGTGCCACACTACTGTGGCCTTGTGTCAAACTAAGCTGTATATACACTGTAAATACTGAAGCAGAATATATTTGGTATTGCCTAAGTTTAGCTTAGTTTGACAGAAGGCCACAATAGTGTGGCACCTAGTGAGGATCGAACTCATTACAATAGTAATGGCCAGCATCACAAGCTTGTTGACCATTACTACACCGATTGTATAACTAGGGATTTCATGAAATTACTGAAATGTTCAAGGAATTCACTAAACCTCTAGGGATTTCACAAAATCACTAGTGTATAGGTACGAGGGCAGTCCAGAAAGAAAGCGAGACGTTTTAGCGCGCCGTTACTGTTATGTTGTGTAGCAGTGGCTTTGACCTTTTTGTATAAAACAAACTGCATCACGCAACTTTGGTTAGTATTTGATCTACACGTGCGTAGTGCGTTTGGCGTTTTTTCTTTCCAAGTCACCGGACGACGATCCCATTGAGATACTGAATTCTGTGATCCGTGGAAATCGTTGCCTGACTTTTTACAGATGCTCACCTCTCCGATAACTCCACGGACAGCCAGGCAACGATTTCGACGGATTCACAGAATGCAGTTTCTCAATGTGATCGTTGTCCATTGACTTGGAAAGAAGAAAAAAGCCAAACGCGTTACACACACGTTCATTCTGGCACGTGTAGCTCAAATACTAACCAACGTCTCGTGATGCAGTTTGTTTCATACGAAAGGTCAAAGTCACTGCTACACAACGTAACAGTGCCGAGCACTATAAGACGTCTCATTGGTGCGTTGTTTTATCAGTTCGGTTTCTTTATGGACAACCCTCGTATATACAGGGTGTCTGAAAAATAACTCCCGATTTGTCCCAAAAAGAATATGGCTTAAAATACAAAGCAAGTTAAAAAAAAAAACTCAAAGATATTCAATATGACTTGTTAGAAACCGTCAACCAAACCTGTCACCAAAACATAGGTTTCTTCAGTTTTTAAGTGGGTCTGGCTGGCTGGCTATTTATGTATGGGTCGCGTGTATAGGCCGCACCAATCGAGCAAGAGGCCTGAAATTTAAACATTTACTCCTTATTATGTCTAAAAAAAGAACTTTTTTTTGTTTTGTGAAAATCCCCTCCCCATAATAGGTTTTTAGTGGGGGTCCAATTTGCAATGTAAGTTTATGGTAATTCGTTCCCTTTCTTGTTTTTTTGAAAATTCAGACTTTTCTAGTGATCGCTGCCCAACAAAAGGCGACAGTAGTAATTTATTTATTGATCACCCCCAGGTAAAGTTGGGATCCAAAGTTCTAAACCAAGTTTCGGCAAACTACTATTGTAAGCACAATTTGACAATATTTGCCCCCCCCTCCACCGCCCCCAAAAAGGAACTTCCCATTTCTCACCAAAATTAGGGGTCCAAACCGATAGGTAAAATCCCTGTTCCCTTACCGTGATTTGAACTCCCGACCACCTGATTGCCTGAAGGCTGTCTTACTGACTGAGCTAAATTGAAAAGTCTTAGATATTAACGAAAATGTATCATACATATACGTACGGGATTATTTCATTCAAATAAATAAATACATTCATACAAAAGAAAATATATTTTTATAATTTTTTATTTATTTTATATACAATACAAAAGTTGCAGTAATCATCTTCAGTTGGAATAGAAGTTGCAGTGGAGTTTGACCCTGCAGCAGCCAAGCTTGTTTCTCTTTTAGCATTATTCTTTATGATGTCAAAAAACAAACTGTAATGTAGTGGGGATATTATTGAATTATTGGATTATAGGCTGATGTTGATCTCCTCTGATCGGTTGTCGATTTGTTACCGATCGGTTTGTGTTGAACTTACATTCATTGTTCGCATTTGCGTCTGGGTGTGACTGGTTGACCATCTTTAATACATCTGCTGTTGGTGAAACTTTGCTGGGATCGAACTTGCAATCGCATGTGCAAATTTGCAATCACAAAAATAAAGTCGCAAGACGTTTCTTTAAAAGGTACTTTTCTTTCAATGGTGTAAAATGTAAGTTGATTCAAGGCACAGAGGAAAGGAGGCGTGGGACGTAACCTCTACGCACTCTTTACGTCTCCCACTATAGATCATCAGGGGGTGTCTCCTTCTCTCATATGTGTCCGTAAGCTGAGTCTGGTCTTTATCTTAATTACGACTAATTGATTCCCTCAACTCCTTAAGGGTCAAGTGGTTGATTGCTGACTCTTCCCAATATACGAGCCTTATCTATTTCTGTTTCTCTCTTTTTTTGTCCCTTTTTCTCTTACTAGCTCTTTGACCCCTTTTTCTTATATAGTGTCAATTCATTCTCTTTCTTTCTTGCTTGCTTAAACGGCGTCCCTTTCTTTCTCTTTCTCACTTCTTTCTTTGTCCTTCTTTTTTATTCCGTTCACAGCTTATCTTTTCGGGTATCTTCTTTCTTTCGCCTTCTTGTGTTTCTTTTCTATCACTCCATTTGCTTTTAAAACTGTCAACATCAACATAGGTTTCTTCAGTTTTTAAGTTGGTCTGGTTGGCTGGCACGCGTACAGGTCGCACCAATGGAGCTAGAGGACTGGATATTTGGACATTTACTCCTGTGTCTATAAAAAACTTCTTTTTTTTGTTGATGTGGGTTTTTTTTTAAATTCCTCCCCGAAATATGTTTTTAGTGGGGGGTTCAAATTACAATGTACGTTTATGCTAAATTGGTCCCTTAGTCTGTGTCCGGCAGTGTTCACGCTTGTTTTTGAATTATTGATCACCGCCCAGCAAAAGAAGTAACTTATTCATTGATTACCCCCTTTTCCAATGTTGTAATTGATCATCCCCAACACGGCATGCTGTCAAAAGACGTTGGTCACGAGGCGGTTTCTGTTGAGTGATAAACCAGACCTGTCTATATCCTCCTTTTTTCTTCTAGCAAAATGTATTTTTGAACCCTCTAAAATCCTACGTGCATAGCAAAACAATGCTTATAAAACTTCTTACCTCAGCTTATTTCACTACATATAGACATTTCATGTGGAAGAACCAGCCCTGGATTAACCCTTAAGCAGAATAAACACGTGCTTAGGGCATCAAAAGAAAAGGAGGCACAACAGGTTTCTTGAAGTTTCCTGATTTAAATTATTAAAAGTTGTTTAAACTGAAATTTAAAATGTAATTGTTTGTCTTCTATATAGAGTTAATTTAAACATTCAATATTTAAAGAAACTGGTCATTTTGCAAGCACAAGTTTCATAGATAAAGATTTGGTTTAGTGAAGTAGTGTATTTTTCTTATGTGTTTTGATGTGTTTTGAATGAATATGATCTTCATGTTATGATATCCTCCCACGAAAAGGGTATCCTGTGGTCAGACACCTGTGCGGAAATGTAAGTGACCCCGGTCATCTTAGGAAATAGGTATATTGCGTCGGTGTCCAAAACAGGATATTGGGACCGGTGAATGACACCTGCGTAGGCGTTAGAGAAACCTATAAAGCAGATCCGAATAGAAAACTCGGCACTCAAAGAAGAGACAGACATCAGCGAAGCCGGAAGGCCCGAGACGGCTGTCCCTGTTGGGTACAGACAAGAGAGGACCCAGGCAACCAGGAGGCAGACCGCCTAGGGCTGGGAAAACATAAGACCAAGTTCCCCTGTTGGGAACAGTCTCTCGGCACCCATCATCTCTCTCCCACTCTTCACTCTCCGGCCGACAAAGATGCATGTTATGTAATAAAAATATGTCCAGATATTTTTACAAGCAAGTCTTTGAGTTTCCTGTCTATCCAAGTCCAGGACATTCACCCACTATACAACATTCATATCTTCAGGAATTTTCCATTTTTGAAAATCTTGTCAGTTAAGAAATGGGAGGGCGATTCGGGTCACCATTTTGGGGCTGTGCTTAGGGCATCAAATGGCTTTAATCCGGTCCTGGTAACAACCTAATAAAAGATGGCGTAGGTAAAGAAAGAGGAGTCAATGCAGGGACAGACGACAAAGAAGAAAAAGAGACAGAAATGGAGAAAGACGATGAAGTAAAGAGAAAAGAAAAATGGAAGAAGACAAGAAAGAAAGAAATGCAGGAAAATAACCAGCAATTATCTCATTACAATTCACCAAATGTATTTTTGTCCGTCTGTTTGTCATCGCATAACTCAAGGACGGATAGAGCTATGGCCACCAAATTTTCTGTGTCTGCAACCCTGGAGAATACACCGGAGTGTCCCTACACCACCATTCATAAACTGTAAGTGATGTAACGCTTTGATTATGTTTGTTTAACCGTATAAAGTAGCTGGAAATCCCTTTCCATAGGGTGGGTTTTCAGCTAGTAAGAATACGTTGTAAAAGGAAAAATAGAATGGCATAATACAAATAATTTGCGAGGAAGATTTTTTAAAAATGCTGAACGAGAGAATAAAAAGAAAACAGGAAAATAGAAAAAGATGGAGAACAGAAGAATACGAATAATCAGAATTGCGGGGAAAAAATTATAAAAGTGAAAGAATGTAGAATATAAGAATGAAGAAATAAAAGAAAAAGAAAATCAGAATAAAAAATAGTAATGGCAGAATAAAAGAAATAATACTGAAGATATAGAAGAATTCGGGAAAAGAATGGAAGAATAGCGAAATAAAAAAGATAAGAATGGCGGAATGAAAAGGAATAAATAAATAAATAAATAAGAAAAGCAGAATACAAAAATAAAAATGACGGAAAAAAACGAAAAAGAATGAAGAAATACCAGAATAAGAGGGAGAGAATAAAAGAATAGGAATAGCAGAATAAAAGGAACCTCATTTCTTATTTTCTTTATTCCACAATTATTATTCTTTTCATTCTCCAGTCTTATGTTTTTTATTCTACCTTTCTTATTTTTGGATTGTTTATTTTTATTCCGTCAATCTTATTCATAAAAGGAATAAGAATGAAGGAATAAAATAATGAGAATGGATAAATAGGAGAACAGGGGAGGGAGAGAAAAAAGAACAAGAATGGGGGAATTAAAAATAAGAATAGAAAGAAGAATAGAGGAATAAGATTAATAAGAGAAGAAGAAATAAAAGAAGAATGTCAGAATACAAAAAAGTAGAAAAGAGAATAAGTGAACAGGTCTGGTTAGTCGCTCAATAGAAACCGTCATGTGACCAACGTCTTTTGGCAGCATGCCGAGTTGTGGGTGATCAATTAAAAGATTGGGAAAAGGGGTGATCAATGAATAAGCTACTTCTTTCGCCTTTTGTTTGGTGATGATCACTGAAAAGTCCAAACTTTCAAAAAACAAGCATGTACGCAGCCAGTCACAAACACAGGGACTAATTTAGCATAAACGTACATTCTAAATTGAAACCCCTCACTAAAACCTATTTGGGGGGGGGGAATTGTCGCAGTGATCACTAAAAAAGTCCGAATTTTCAAAAAACAAGCGTGAACGCAACTAAGGGGCCAAGTTAGCATTGCAACCCCCCCCCCCCAACCCAATAAAAAAACTTTTTCTAGACATAATAAAGAGTGAGTGCTTAAATTTTCAGCCCTCTAGCGGATCACTTAAAGGCCAGGTCGAGTTATCGTTAACAAAGAAAAGAAGACGTGTCTGTTGGTTTCACTATTTCAGCAGACCACCATCACCGAGTAACATTGAAAGAAAGCGAAAAGATGGACAAATATATAAACCTCATGAGAGAACTGAAAAAAAATGTATTAAACATGAAGATAACAGTTGTACTCATCATTATGGGCAAGCTTGGAACAGGCCCGAAGAGCCTCGCAAAGCGATTGGAAGGGTTGGAAATCCGAGGAAGAATTAAAACCATCCGGATTATTAAAATCATCAAGAATACCGAGGAAGGTGCTGGAGCATTGAGCAAACTTGCTGTCACTTGATCTTCAGTGAAAGCCACCAGTTACTAAAACTCAATGAGTACAAATGATAAGTATTAATAAAATCTGCTAGAATAATGAGGAGGGTCCTGGAGTGTTGAGGAGACTTGCGGTACCTTGATCTTATTACTGGTGTGAAAACTCAATGAATAAAAATAATAATAGTGACTAACTGAATTCCACGGTTGTTGACAACTAAGATTGTCCATTATCTCATGCCTCAGCTCTTCTATCACCCTATGCTTGTATCTCTCCCTTATCCCTTCCACAATCTTCGTTGCCAGTCCATGGTATTTCTGTTATACACGCATAGATTAGTTTCATATGCGAAAAATATCCTACCCCTCAGTAAACTAATTAACCCTCTTTTCGGTCCTCTCCCTTCCAACCCCTTATTAAACAACCTAACTGTCTTCCCTCTTCTCTTTTCCTATCCCGTCAGTAAACTACCTAATTTTCTTTTCGTCAGTAAACTACCTAATTTTCTTTTCGGTCATTTTGTTTTATGCAAATGAGGTAGTTCATCCCAACTTTTTTTCTGAAAGAGGACACTCTAAAGAACATTTTGGTACTCTATTTATGAGATCCTGGGGGTGGGGGGTAAGCCTTGCTGTCCCCCGGACACCTTTTACATTTGTGCTTATAAAATAATTTCCCCAAAGGTTCATGTCTTTTCCCCCTGTTATTCTATATAAAATCCCGCTTCGTTTCCTCACAAATTTGTTAATGGTATATTTACATCCAGGTTTGACCATTTTTGGTGAAATTCGACTGGACTCTACTGGGATGTTTCATTAGAAAAAACAATTACAAAGAAACTATATAAAATCTTTTTAGGCAGTCATCTTGGTGTCACCCGGGGTGGACACCCCCCCCCTCCGCCGATACGCTAGTGCTCTGTCGTATGCTGTATTCAAATTATTGCGTTCCAAATTCTCTCTCTCTCTCTCTCTCTCTCTCTCTCTCTCTCTCTCTCTCTCTCTCTCGCTCGTGAACGGTCAGTTTTTTTGCCAAGTGACCAATGAGAACGTAACGGTCGTAAACGTGACAAGCGTATTCATAGTATGATACTGATGATAAAATACAATTCAATAGAAAAGAAAAAGGGAAAAGAAAGATGATTAGAGAAAGTAAAAGCACTAAAATTTAGAAGCGGACCGGACCGGACCGGGGGCGGGGGCGGGGGGTGACACATTTTAAGTCGACGTAAAGTAGGCTTCTTATTGTGTCGTGTTTTATGACTTGTTCAATACATTTGAAATAAATAAAACGGACCAGAATAGAATTTGTAACATTTACTTGAATAGAGTATATACGGTACACCTATCAGTGTGTTGGTGGGTACCTGCGCTGCTGTGTGTGGGTGAGTGACTGTTTGTGCGCGTGGGTGACTGTATGTGTGCGTGTGTGACGTAACACATTAGTGTGTGAGTGGGTACCTACGCTGTTATGTATGTGGGTGATTGTAGGTGTGCGTGTGTGACTGTTTGTGTGCTTGTGTGACGTACACCTATCAGTGTGTGAGTGTGTATCTACGCTGCTATGTATGTGGGTGACTGTATATGTGTGTATGTGACTCTTTGTGTGCGTGTCTATGCGTGGGTGACTGTATGTGTACACCCATCAGTGAGTAAGTACCTACTCTATGATCTATGTGGATGATTGTGTGTATGTGTGTATCTGACGTACATCCATCAGTATGTGAGTGAGTACCTGCGCTGCGATGTATGTGGGTGACTGTGCGTATGCGTATGTGACGTACACCTATCAGTATGAGAGTGAATACCTACTCAGCTATGTACGTGTGTGACTGTGTTTGACGTACATTATGTGAGTGAGGACCTATGCTGCAATGTATGTGGGTGACTGTGCGTGTACGTATGTGACCGTGTGTGACTATGCGTGTGACGTACACATGAATACCTACGCACTATGCGTGACGTAAAACCTCTCACTATGTCAGTGACTTACTAGGCTGCAACGTGTGACTGCGTGTGTACGTATGTGACCGTGTGTGTGACTATGCATGTGACGTACACATGAATACAACGTATGTGGGTGACTGTGTGTGTGTGTGCGCGTATTTGACGTCACACCGGCGCTTGCCATTTGTCCTCTTTGCATCTTTGTTCCGGGCTTTTAATAGGAATTGCTTAATGAATCGTTGTCGTTCTGTTCACACTTGTACAAGTTGGTCGGCCATTATTTTTCCACATTAAATTTGCGGTGAAACTCAAAATCATCAAACCGGGCTTAAGTAGATTGAGCATTCTCGTAAATACTCAGCATTAACAGGTGAATAGTATCAGATATTGGGCAGATTTATTGCTTGTGAAGAAGAAGAATAGGAACGATTATGCTTTTTCTTTTTTTTTATTCCACGAAATACGAAGAGAACGTAAAGAAATTATGTTGTTTCTTTACTTTTTATTAGATGAAATATTGTAAATCATTATTATTATTTGTTGCTACTATTTACCTTCATCAGAGGGAAGCCATATTGTTTACACCCAGCTGCTATGGCCACTTAGCTACAGGAGCTTCATGGTTAGCAGAATTTAAATATTACCATACTTTGTGCGTGTGCGTATGTGACGTACACCTAATAATATGGGAGCGAGTACCACGCTGTGATGTAAGTGGATAACTGTGTATGTGACGTACATCTATCAGTATATGAATGAAGCCATATGGTTTACACTTGGCTTCATGACCAGCTGTTATGACCACTTAGCTACAAGGGCCTCATGGTTAGCAGAAGACAAATCTTACCTTACCTTGTGCGTGTGTATATGTGACGTACACCAATCAGTATGTGAGCGAGTACCTACGATGTGATGTAAGTGGATAAATGTTCATATGTGTATGTGACGTATATCTATCACTATGTGAATGAAGCCATATTGTTTACACCCAGCTGCTATAACCACTTAGCTACAAGAGTTTCATGGTTAGCAGAAGTCAAATCTAACCTTACCCTACGTGCGTGTACGTTTATGACGTACACCTATTAGCATGTGAGCGAGTACCCACGCTGTGATGTAAGTGGATAACTGTGTATTCGTGTATGTGACGTAGATCTATCTGTATGTGAATGAAGCCAGCTGCTATGACCACCTAGCTACAGGAGCTTCATGGTTAGAAGAGGTCAAATCTTACCTTACCATGTGCGTGTGCGTATGTGACGTTCATCTATCAGTATGTGAATGAAGCCATATGGTTTACACCCAGCTGCTATGACCACTTAGCTACAGGAGATTCATGGTTAGCAGTGGTCAAATCTTACCTTTCAAACATACCTTTTACTCCAAACGTAAGTTCGATTCACACCGGGAGCTTACTTTTTATTTCTGAACCGCGCTGTTTGCTTGCTACCGTAGAATGACGGTAAATAGTTGTCAAACAATACAAGAACAGAACGAATCTGAAGAAGACGACCGATTGTGTTTTCATCGATTATATTCCACGAAATACGAAGAGAATTTCTCTATTCGCCTCCCTACGACGGCAAATTATAGAGATCCCAAGTCCCCGTGACTAGAGACTTGAGGGGGGAGAATCCCAAATTCCTGTCAGAGACAAATGCCACGAGGACCGGGATAGGCTGGACTGTGGTCAAAAGCTTCTCAGGACGTATCCTGAGCATGCTAATGGTGATCGCCTCCCGACCAGCTGGCCAAGATATCCTGTGCAACTTCTCCCAGGACGATACCCGAGCATGCCACAAGGATCCCCGAAGGAATAAGAGAGAACGTAAAGCAATTATTTTATTATTTACTTTTTATTAGATTTATATTGTAAATCATTATTATTAATTCTTATACTGCTATTTACCTAAGTATACGTAATTGCCTCATTATATCTCTATCTCTATCCCTTCATTTTCTTCTCTTTCTCCTCCCCCCTTTTCCCTTTTCTTCACTTTTCCTCCCTTTCTTTCCTGCCTCTTTCTCCCTTGTCTTCTTACCTTCTCTTCTCTGTCTTCTTCCATTATTGTAATTAGTATAGAATGAAAGTAAAATTGACTTCTGTGCTCATTTGAAAATCTACACTGATAGTGAAACAGAGTTTAAACTTTGTATGAGCCCCTGTTTAGTTATATCATCATCATCAGCAGCAGCAGCAGCAGCCGTTATAAGTCCACTGCTGGACAAAGGCCTTTCCCATCTCCTTCCATGACGACCTATCTTGTGCTAACCACTGCCAAGTCTTACCGGCAAACTTTTCTATCTCGTCCATCCATCTTGTATCTGGTCTTTTCCTACTTCGTTTATTGTCATCTCTTCTTGCTAGGTGGCCAGTCCATCTCTACTTTTACTTTTCCCTTATCTTCCATTTTCCTCCCCTACTTCCCTGTCTCTTTCTCCACTTCTCTGTTTTCTTCCATTGTTTGATTAGTATATAATGAGTGGAACATTGACTCCTGGGCTCATTTAAAAATCTACTCTGATAGTGAAAGAGTGTTTAAACTTTGTATGAGCTCCTGTTTTGTCTTATATGAAATTTATATTTATTATCGGATCCGCTACAGATTAACAGTCTGTGTCATTGCTGCATGCAATTTATCAAGCGAATGACACCCCCACACACATATCATCATCATCATCATCATCATCATCATCATCATCATCATCATCATCATCATCATCATCATCAGCCGTTATGTCCACTGCTGGACGAAGGCCTTTCCCATCTCCTTCCATGACAACCTATCTTGTGCTAATCTCTGCCAAGTCTTACCGGCAAACCTTTCTATCTCGTCCAGCCATCTTGTGTCTGGCCGTTATATATATAATGACTCAGCAAAGTCCCTCGAAAACGATTGGCCTTGTACGAAACTCGCTACTGCCAAGTAAATACAGTAAACTCTTGTTGTAACGGCACTCGTTGTAACGGCACTATTTAATGGCACACCCGTTCTAACGGCACATTTGTCTTGGTATTCTCGCAAGATTATTCGTTAAAATGATACCGTTTCCCGAGCAAATAAAAAAGTTAATAATTTTCTTGCCGTATTTGTTTAATCTAACGGTAAATTAGTTATAACGGCATTCCCCGAGGATGCCGTAATAACGGGAGTCTATTGTACTTTTATTTATCTATTTAGGCACAAATCTATCTAACAGAGAGAGAGGGGGGGTAAGTGTATGTGTGTTAATACAAAGCAACTGCAGTGTGTGTGTGTGTGTGTGCGTGCGTGTATAATGTGTGTGTGTGTGCGTGTATAATGTTGTGTGTATATGCGTGTGGCAATGAATGCAGATCTCTAACTGTGTATGTGTGTGACTGTACAACGTGCACGGGACACAATGAGTTGGGAAGGTTTAATCTTTTGCCCCAGGGGAAAAGTGTTTGGCAAAGATTTCACACAAAAGAAAACCAATTAGATTGCGTGTGTTAGATATTGATGAAGAAGTTCGCATTGCCAGCACACACACACACACACACACACACACACACACACATACATATATATATATATATATATATATAATGAGCCATATATATATATATATATAATGAGCCATATATATATATATAATGAGGCATATATATAATGAGGCACACACGCATATATATATAATGAGGTAATTGCGTATGTACACACACGCGCACACATATACATATATATAATAGGGGGATTGCATATATACACATACATTGCTATATATACTTGTATGTGAGAGTTAATATATATGTATACAGACATATATATAAGCATACCTACTCGTGTATATTTCATTCTAAGCATCTGAGATCTGGAGAGTTTAGTGACCCAATGAAGTCTTCTGCATGTTCTTGAAACAATTTCCGTACAACCCGTGCCTTGTGGCAGGGCGCATTGTCCTGCTGAAAGATGCAACAGCCATCGTAGGAGTCTGCTGCCATGATTGAGAGTAGTTGGTCTTCAATGTTCAGTAGATGGTATGCGTCAAAGTACTTTCCATATGAATGATAGAACCTAGTGTTTCCTATCAGAATGTTTCCCAAACCACTTGCTTGCCCAGGATAACGACACACGCGTACCCTGCCGTCCCCCTTATCCGGGAGAAAACAGGACTCGTCAAACTAGGCGACATTCTTCCATTGTCACAATGTCCAATGTCTGACGCACGCGTGCCCCTTGAAGACGCTTCCAGCGATGGACATTGGTTATCATGGGAACTCTGAGTGGCCTGCGGTTAACCAGCCCCAAAACTAACCAGGATTGATGTTAATGTGTGTTGTGGCACATCCTCACCTTCACCTTGTTTAAAACTATCTCCAATGTGTGCCACTAACCATTCCGTTGGTTCGTACTTGGCGGGAAGGCCTCCAATCACTTCTCGCGTCGATAAGTCTTGTCCGCCCATTGCCTTGTCGGCTGTGCTGTTTTTTTTCCTCTTCGAACCACTGCCGCTTGGTATTCACCACAACTGAACACGAGCACCCAACAAGCTGTACTATTTTGGAAATCCTCTGACCTAGTCTTCCGGCCATAACAATTTGGCCTCTATCGAAGTCACTCAAATCTTTCTTCTTGTCCATAACTGCGGCATTGAACACATCAAGATTACGAACTCGAGGCTGGCTTACCTGATTATATACGTCTGATCCTGCCATGCGCAGTTGTTACGAGACAGAAGCTGTCATTCTTGCCACATGTCACTGGTTATACTGTTTTGGCATATCAGTGTATCTTCATACAAATATATTCCCAACTCACTTCAGTATATGTATGCACACAAACGCTGCCCCTCTTCATGTCTTGGTCTATTAAACATCTTAGGTTCTCTTTTCTTCAGGATAGAGAGATAGATAAGAAACAGACAGATATGGACAGACTAACATCGAAAATTAAGATTACGATAAATAGATAGATATGAACAGACTAAGATATGAACACATATATGCACAGAATTGAATATGAAGATAGATAGATATATAGATAGATAGATATGAACAGACTAAGATATGAATACATATATGCACAGAATTGAATATGAAGATAGATAGATAGAT
>VCCN01004446.1:4276456-4291550 GCA_006491835.1 Architeuthis dux | reverse complement strand
CCCCCCGTCGATACGCTAGTGGGTGGGACAGCAGCGTCTTATTAGATTCCCCTCGGAGGCCCTGAAATACAGTAATACCTCGATTGGCGCCGTAGATACGTTTTTAAAAACTGAGACGCTAAACGAAACAGCGGGGTCATTATAACCTAGCTTAAATGAACGTTCACCATTTTCCAATCGCCTCAACACTTTCAGTTTTACGTCCAGTGTGATGCTTTTCCTCGGTCCCTTAGATGAACTTCTAGTATTAGGAGTTGCAGGCTGTTTTCCAATCATGATGAGTAAGCAATTGTGACATTGTGGATAGACATCAAACTTTGCAAGAAATTCGAGTTTATATAGGAGTATGCATTCAATTGTTATCATAAATGTGTGCATTGCTGTCCACTGAAACATTGTGCCAGCGATCATTTCAAAACATACGATACTGATGAAAAGCAACATTCTCAATTCTATTCGTTTATTTGTTATTTTGGCAGAAATAACAGGGAAAAAAAGAAATTTTAAGCCACCAATCAAAAAATATGACCTTAAAAAGGAAATGATATGTTGGCCCATTATTTGTGGCATTTAGAATCAAATAACAGCCGACCATATTCCCTGGTCATCTGGCCTTTCATAATTGAAATGGCACTGTCTGTCCAACTGGGAACAGAGGTGGGGCTCCAAAGAAACCAGATACTAGTCGACTGTCTGGTCATAATTGGCAGTCATCTATTGATGGCTTTTTCGGATAACAGTAGGCACTCGCCATCCGCGGAATCGCCAACTGCGTTTTCACTTATCCGTTGGTTCAATTTAGATATCTTCCATCGACATCTAGATGTTTTTGGTGGCGCCCAGATGTCAGAAATTGCTATTGAGATAATTTTCAATAAAATAAGTAATATGTTTATTTATTTTGTAACAATAAAATAAGTACGGGTATAATGCGGTTTTGATACGTGCTGGTTTTGATGTAGTACGGTTACGGTATTGTTGTATAAACTAATATAACCAAGTATAAGCTGAAAAGCTTTTTAATAAAGTAAGTAATATTTGTATTTATTTTATAGCAATAAAATATATACGGGAATACATTGAATAATGCGGTTTTGAGTCGTGCTGGTTTTGATGAAGTACGGTTACGGTATTGTTGTACAAATTAATGTAACCAAGTATAAGCTGAAAAAAAAACACTCATTAAATTATAACAAGACTTTAACAGTGCGGTTTTGAACAGTTGGAAGCATTTGGAACTAATTAACCGCACTAATCAAGGTATACCCGTAATATTTTTCAATAAATTCAGTAATATTTTAATAAAGTAAATGTTGACATTTAATTTATTAATATCTAATATATTTCCTAGATTTTAGACAGGGGAGACCGGGGCTAGTTGGACTCCGGGGTAAGTCGGGCCGAAGGCTTTTATTTGAAGCCAAAGGGGTCTTCAGTCATTTTGGTCACATGATCGCCTGCCTTCTTGCACCGGAAATCTGGCGCGTACGTGTTACTGACTAGTGAGGTGGATGCTAAAAACACTGGTTTGGGTCATTAAAAGTAAACTTGTTGAAGATTTATTCGGATCAGCTTTCAAAGGTATTGTTGGGGAGTAATGTTTTTGCTCTATCTGGTGACAGTGGTAACTGCCACCCACCAAAATAAATGTCTGTGTTGGGGCAAGTTGGTCCCCTTGCCATACGGCAAGTCGGTCCCTGTTTCTTATATATATGTGTGTGTGTGTGTGTGTGTGTGTGTGTGTGGTGGATATGGTAAGACAATGTGGAAAAGAAAGAATGAGAGAAGCGTGTTACATCTCAAACATGTTTATTATCACGAAGATAAATATTTATGCATTTCGTCACTACGAGTGACGTCTTCAGAAGAAAATTGAACATAGCAGAGTCCTGCGGTCATCCATGTGGTGTGCTGTGAATGAAACGAGATGTGTTTTGTGTATTATATGTCAAGTGACCTGGTTTGTTAAGAGAGGAGTTACTTTTTTTGAAGTGGTCAACGTGTGGGTGACGCTTGTGGCTGGTGGTTTTAACTTGTGTGTATATGTGTGTGTGTGTGTATATATATATATATGTGTGTGTGTGTGTGTATGTATATATTAGATAGATATTTATCAGAAATGAGTTATGAATAAAAATGAGGTTTTATCTTGCAAACACCAAACAGACATTATCTCCTTCATTCCGGGCCTACGTTTTTCTATTTGTGGATCAACATCTGGTTTATAATTCAAAGCTACCGCTGTTTTTCACCATTTATTGGAAGTAGTCAGAACCGCCTGATAAGGTAGTCAATATTCATGGAATGGTAATTTGATTTACCCAGAAAATGTTCATAATTATTACTTATTTATTCATTCATGTGCTTATGGTGTTTTCACACCAGTTGCATGGCTTCTACAGATCAAGTGACAGCAAGTCTCCTCAATGTTACAGCACCCTCCTCAGTATTTTAGCTGATTTTAGTAGTACTGTCGGTTTCAATTTTTTTATTATCATTTATACTTGCTTCAATTATGTTTCAATTCTGTCGCAAATGTTCAATGCCCCCACTCTTTGTGTAAAGCTCTTCGAGAATGTTCTGAGTGTGCCAATAATGATGGGTGTAATTGTCAACTTGATATTCCATACTTTTTTCAGTTCTCTGTCAAGATCCAGATTTTCATTCTGTTTCAATTTCACTCTGCGGTCTGCTGGAATGACTGTATCTAAGATATAACATATCTCCTTGTCTTTGTTCACAATGAATAGATCTGGTCTTCTGATCTGGACTGAACGTTATGTTTGTATTTCAAAGTCCCAAAGAATCTTTTTCTCTTCTATAGAACAGTTCTGGCCTGTCTGCATAATCAAATCCAAGTTGTTTGTACAATTCCCAGTAGATTATGATTCCTACCCAGTAATGTCTATTCTTATTCTGCTTCTAAACTAATTCACTAGTTGTGCCAGCGCTCCCACTGGTCAGACATGTCTCTGCATAATCATGTTTCTGACTGAACTGTTTTGAGCTGTTATGTTATTATTGTTAATGGTGCTGACAGAATAGGTGTATTGGAATTTACAGGCTAAGATGATTAACTTTCTTCGAAATCTGTTATTGGTTTATCAGCGACAAGGATTATTGGTTTATTGATTGTAATTGTAGTTTATATTATCAACTTCAATATCAGCCTAAGAATTGCTGTTACAATTATTTGCTCATTGATTTTAATCATTATTTATTATCTATGTTAACATTATTATTACAATTATTAAAACTGATAATACTGTAATCGTTATCCTTACATCATTGTTTTTATGTTATCTTTACTAATATCAATATTCTTTCACCAATTCTTCTTCTTTTAGTTACAATTATTCCTAATATATAATACATTATCAAAAAGTAATAATCTTACTATAAATCACCAAATGTCTGTACTTCTGCTTGTCCTCGCATAACTCAAGGACGGCTAGAGCTATGGCCACCAAATTTTCTGTGGTTACGAATGGGAAGCCGGAGCATGTTTTAAGCATATTAGATTTTAATATTCTAAACTTTTTCAAATTTTTAGCGAGGGGTTCGATTTAAAATGCAAGTATATCTCTAAACTGAACCCTTACTTTGTGCCCGTCAGGTTAGCTAAACCGAATCTTTATCTTGTTGTTTAATCGAATAAAGTGGTCATCTAGCTAGAAAATCCTGCCCATGGGGTAGATTTTCAGCTAGTTATTACAATTATTAAAACTATTGATATTGTAATCATTATCCTTACATCCTCATCATTGTTTTTATGTTATCTTTACAAATTTATTTTATATTCTGTTTACTGAAACTGAAACATAATGATAATAAAATAGTTATCCGAAGTTGTTTCGTTTCGGCAAAGGTTTCATTTCGTTTCGCCCACAAATTTTCATATATTTATATTTTTTATTTCGTTCGGCTACGAAACAAAAGTAATTAAGTTCGATTTTTCCTTTTTTTATATTAAAAAAATTAAAACGAAACGAAACAATATATGAAACTGCACATCGAATACTTAATTATTATTTATTTGTATATGCCTGGGGTCGAGGGATCAAGGATTCCATAAGGGGGTCGATGTTATAAAGCAGTGGTTCCCAACCTTTTCGAGTCATTACCCATTTTTGTCATTAAGATTACTAGTATCCCCCGCTTCCATTTATTAAGTTGCAACAAAGAATAATTTCAAATAATAACTTTATTTTACGTATAATTAGACAGCTTCATACTAAGAATTAGTTTAATTTTATAATTGTACAGCTGCTGCTGTGTATTTGTTACCCAATGAAAGCAAGCGAAAATAATTAGAATACATCATTTGAAATTCCAATTTATTACAAAATAATAAGAATTCTGGTATTATAACTGATATATACATCAATGTGATCTCTGTTCTTCGATTTGTGTGTGTCTTAGTGAGAGAGCACATCTGAAATCATTCTCAACTTGGAGCTTATTTCGAGCCTTTGACTTGATAGAACAGAAGTGCAGAAAACCCCATCTCTAGACTGGACTTTTATTTTTACCTAATAGCCTTATTCCCCCCTTGGAACACCCCCCCCCAAGTTGGGAACCACTGGTCTAAAGAGTTCGGTGACCTTTAGTTTAGGTCCACAGCTGCTACACTTATTATAATTTAAGATTTAGTTTTCCGTCAAGACTGGAATTGAAATGGTGTCAGGTAAATACTCAATTTTTCTTTCAAGTCACAAGGTCTTCAGATTATTAAGTTAATGCTTTATCAAGACATCTGTAAACATTATTTACAATGTGTATCTGCCCTAACTGAAAAGAAAGGCCTTGGTAGGGAAGGATCTTAATCAGATCTCAGTCATGCGACTGCCTCATCAGCTCTAGGGCAACTGGGTTCCTTTAATAACAGGGGAACAGCTTATTACTCAAGTGGGTGGGGATAATCCGACGGGGAGTTGTTGGGGAATTAATCCAATGGACAGCTGCCAGGGATTATGGATAATTCCTACTCTGTTCATGCTCTTCCGCGTTACACAGACACTGGCTTACAAACATAAGCATTGCCCAGGTTTTATGTATGCATGTATGTAACTATTTAACTACTACCCGTCCCGCACGAGGGCAGAGAATGTGACACACAGTTGGTTTTAATGCGGGGTCCCACTCGCGTACGTGCCAAGATCGCATGTTTACTGTAAGCGTGCGATGTTTGCAAACTTTTGATCAAATAGAAACTCCGTATTTACTATTTTCTTTAACAGAAAGTAGATAAATACGTAGTTTTAATTTGATCAAAAGTTTATTTAATCAAAACGAGGATAAAACAACTATTTTTTTTACAAACAAAAGTTTATGTAATCAAACTGAAATCAAACTTAAATACGTAGTTTTATTCGCTAATTAGGCAATTTTGCCGATTCGGCGTAATATATATACAGCTGGGCTTAGTCTAGCAAATAACCATATGCGTGGGATGGGACACCCTGTGCGGACCAAACTCATTCAAGTAATAATGGCCTCCAAGAGTAACTGCTCCAAGGCGAGACATTCTTATTCTACAAAAATGTATGTGTTGATTTTTTAATTATTTATTATATACAATACAGTTGCAGTAATCATCTTCAGTCGGAATAGAAGCAATAGGAGTGGGGTTTGACCCTGCAGCAGCCAGTCGTTTTAGGCAACATTTTTCCCTAGCGGATACAAGGATCTGTTTTCACCTTCATTTTTTTGTTGAGATCGTTTAGACCCCATGGAACAAATGCAGTATTCTGGTGACTGAAAGATACTGTGAGTGACGGAAGAATTCTTTTGATATAAGGAACAATTAGTTACCAAAATAAATCAGCTCAGAATAAGATTGATAGAGCACGCCAGCCTTTACCCCAGTTGTGTAGCGCCGAAAAAAGAAGTGAAAGAACACAGGGCTGCCTCCCCACGAAAATCTTTGAATCTCAGAAACCTTTTGAGGCCACATGGGATACGCTGGCTAATTTTCCTTATCAGTGAATTGTTCAGATAGAGAATTTTAGTAGTATATAAATAGTGAGGGAACATCATTCCCCTCACCCCAAAAGTAAGGGTACGCCATTCCCCTGCGTTCCCACAGCACCCCACCACTCCTTTACCGCAATCCCCTTTATTGGGCCCTAAGGGCCATATTCCGATGTAATCTTTTATGTTAGAAAACCACGATGTGTGATAAGTAAAAGAAACTCGACTGGGAACTTGTATGTAGTCAAAGCTAACGACGTTAAGTTATTCCTTGCCGATGACTTTAGGGAAGAAAAAAGGGCATATACCTGAAAACTCCCATCTATGTAAATATAATTACATAGGGGAACTCCCAGCAGAAGGAGAAACCAGATCGCACTAAAATAAAACAAAATAAATGAATATCTCCACCTGGAAATGACATT
The DNA here is from genome assembly GCA_006491835.1 of Architeuthis dux. Taxonomy (NCBI): domain Eukaryota; kingdom Metazoa; phylum Mollusca; class Cephalopoda; order Oegopsida; family Architeuthidae; genus Architeuthis; species Architeuthis dux. The sequence continues at coordinate 4,285,152 of VCCN01004446.1, read as the reverse complement.
CCAGTTAAAGCTCACCGAGAGGAACGGCAGATTTTAGCTTGCAAAACTAGAAAGCACTCTGAGGGTGCATACCTCTGCCAATCCCATTATCAATCAAAGTGAATGAAAATCAGTTCACAAATAGTTACGATGCAGGGGAGATAACTGGGAAAAATCTGGACAACTAAAAACACATTTGCAGATTATTTCAATGGTTTCATCAACAGGGACGTTGGTAAATAGAAAAAAGGAAAGCAAAAAAGAGAAAAAACACAATTTAACAATGGACTCTTCCTCTGATAAGACTTAAGAAGTTTCCTTTCTTTAAAAAAAACATAATCTCATAGAAATTCAAATATATCCGTGCAATTTTTATCACACAGGATTAACATGTGGAGAATAAAATCCATGAAATAATTTCAAAAAGGAAAGCAAAAAAAGAGTCAATTCTCCGCGTCAAGTGAAGCCAAAACACCGTTGGAAGGTGTAACAGAATTTAAGAGTTGAAAAAATTCAATCAATTCTTCCTTAGCCTCATGGCCCACTCTTCGACAAAATGTCATTGAAATTCATTGAGAACCTTTAGGGATATTGTGTGGATAAATCTATGAGAAAAAAAATGAAAGAATATCTCCCACTCGAAAAAAACAACAACTCATGGCCCCGCCCCAAAATTTAGTCAATTCCTCCTTCCAGAAAATTTAATTGAAGTTCGTTGAGAACTTTCGGAGATATTGTGTGGACATATAGCTACGATGCACATGGATCCGCCCCAAAATATAATCACTTCATCCGTAGCCCAATACCCACCCTTCCGCAAATTCCATTGAAATTCATTGTGAACTTTTGGAGATATCGCGCGGACATACATAATAACGTACAGACGGACTGACAGACAGACATGAGTGAATACATATGTTTCTCCAAACTTCGTTGGCAGAGATAAAACAAACATACAAACAAACAACTTAGTATTAGAAAATAAAATTTACAAACTTGCGTGGGAACAAAACCTGGCGCGAAGGAAAGAAAAAAATTGAAGTGAATAAGAAAATGCGAATCTCTAGTTCATCAACATTATAAAAAACAAAAGAAGAATTTTACCCTGCTCTACTCTAACAACATATGTAAAATAAATGTCATTCCTTCGGTATGTCGTCGTAAACTGAACATTTGCATGTATTTTATGTTACACTATCTGTTTTGAAGTGTTAAATGTGAATGTGACTGGATAAAATCAGCAATACGACTATATAATTAGTCCTCGATCGTAATCTAAAAGTAACTAAAGAAAAATATAAGAAATGGGATTACTTTTTAGTAATTGGGTTTTTTCTATGTACTAAGTCAAATCGTGGTTTATATTTACGATAGAATCTGAGTAATGACGTCATTCGCCAATAATTCCAACGTATTTATAATCCATATATAGAGAGAAATTTGTTTGTTGTGTGGATGTAAGGGAATCCTAAATTTGATTAAATAATGTAGAAAAGAAAGATTGGGGAAAGCGTGTTACGTCTCAAACATATTTATTATCATGAAAATAAATCTTTATGCATTTCGTCGTCGTGAAACGACATCATCAGAAGAGAATTGAACATAGCAGGGACGTGAAACCATCCATGTTGAGTAGTGGAAATGAAGTGAGAAGAAATGTGGTTTTTTTTGTATGCTTGAGTGATATAGTAATTTGCAATGTGTTTTAATACTCTGCCACATTAAGTGACGCAACTGACATAGTAAAATAGAATGTTATGTTCTTATGATGTAGTAAAAAATACTGAATTTAAAGAATAATAGAAATATAAAAAGTAATAAGAATAAAAACAAACAAAACTGGCTGCTGCAGGGTCAAACTCCACACCAACTTCTATTCCGACTGAAGATGATTGCTGCAACTTTTGTATTGTGTATATATAATAATTTTTAAAATTTTAAACATATATTTTTTGTATAAATGTATTTATCTATCAGAATGAAATATGCCCGCTCGTATCTGTATGATACATTTTCGTTAATATCTAAAACTAGTCAATTTAGCTCAGTCAGTAAGACAGCCTCCTGGCAATCAGTTGGTCGTGAGTTCAAATCATGGTTTTACATATAGGTTTGCACCTCTAATTTTGGTGAGGATTGTTCTTGTTGCTGTCGTTGTTTTGGTTACGGTCTTGTTAAGTCAACTCCAGATTGAAGTTTGACAAAAATAAAAAGAATTTGTTTGTGGTCAATAGAATGCTATTCTCCAATCTCACTGCAATGCAAATCTCTATTATCCACTTTCATAAAATGCAATGTGTATCCATATATTCTTCAGGCTCACTGTAATGCAAATCTATATTATCTAGGTTTATAAAATGCAATGTGTATCCATATATTATTCAAGCTCACAGCAATGCAAATCTCTATTATCCACGTATATAAAATGCAAAGTGTATCCATATATTCTACAAGCACACTGCAATGCAAATCTATATCTTAATCATGATTGTTGGAACCAAATAGATTTATTCAGTGCCAAAATATGCTCAATTTTTGTCTTGACAAATAACAAATGGCAACTCTGCTATACAGAACGACACCATGAAGAAAGAATGAACATGAAGATCTCCTAATTTTGAAAGAAAGAAAAGGTTTTGATTGGATGAACATTGAATAATGGTAACGACGCTCCCAAGAAGAGATAACACTCTGAGAAGAATGTTGCATTAAATAAATTAAATAACGTTAGCAAAACAAAATACCCTCTGCTTTCTTGTGTAAGAAATTTGCACCCAAGGTAACATTCAATTAACTAACACATTGAGAACAGAAAAATGTCTCGAATCTAAAGGAAAGGATTTGAATTAATCGAATAATGCTCGCCAGACATTTTTAATTAAAATATTTTGGGGAGAATGCAATATTAAATTCAGAAATACTAACCAAACAAAGGATAGAAAAAAAAATGGCGACAAAAACAATTCAGCGTCCGGCCAAATCACGTTGGATAGGCCGGTTCTCGCGCGATCACCGTGGTTGAGCAACGTCGAGCCTGATTGGTCAATACCTAGATGGGTGACCGCTTGGGAATACCAGGTGCCGTAAACGAGGATGGCGAAGTGAGTGACGCCACTTCGGGTGCTTGTCGCCTCTAAGTCTATTTCACAAATCGCCAGCCGTGACAAAAGATTTGTGATATGTGAAGCCCGGGAATGGATGGCTTGCTGATGCCGTAGCCAGCGTAAGGGCACCAACAAATTCAGCCGACAATCTTCAAGAAGAAAAAACTTAATGATGTTGTTAAACACCCATAAGAACTCGGACCCATTTCTACTTGAAGGAACATTATGTGGGATTATGGGTAGGCAAATTGACACACAGTCACATGACTGCACCAGGATGTTCACTAGATGTCACTTAGTACATGTCATGAGTTAAAATCAAAGATAAAATATAATATTATATAAGAGACTGTACAGATCAATTAAATTGTATGTGACAACGGTGTCACAGTGGGTTCTTATGGGGTAAAGGATTTGTGAACTTAAAACGAATGTATACCCCGCTTTACGAAAGTTCGCTTCACGCCGCTTTGCTTTTAGAGATTTGACTGTGTCTGTGAGCATCTGTGCTTTATCTAGATTTATTTTGTTCATCTGTTAGCAAGATGTGTCCCAAGAAAAAACTAAAAGAATCGTAAGAGTTTTACGCTTAGGGTAGCACTAGTAAACATAGAAAAAAGGTTAATTTGGGGGTCTGGGAGCGCACAAAAAATATACCTATATAAATTAATGGTAGTTGCTTCTTTGATTTACGCCATTCCGGCTCATGAAAGGAGTACAGTTATCCCCCGCTTTACGAAATACCCCAAGCCGCCACAGCTTTGAACTGTGTCTGCGAGCATCTGTATGGATTATCTCGTTTTATTTATCACATCTGTTGGGAAGATGTGTCTTATGGTATCGGAAAGACCTAAGAGGGTGTTACGCTTAGTGTAAAACTGGCAAACCTACTCAGCAGTCAAACGCTGATAACAGTAGAGGACAGATCCACCCGGTTTCAACCCAGCACCCATGCATACCCGCATCGCTCGCCATTTACGCCTTTTTTCATCTTCTCGTCCGTCGCGAATCTTGCATTCGTATTCGCACCAAAAATCTGTCTCGTCTTGGTTGCTACTATAGCGTGCGGTCTACTGGGCCATTTCTAGTATAGAGTGCGGTCTAACGGGACATTTCTACTACAGCATGTACTGATGAATTAGTATCTACTTGCGTGCGGGTTAGTGTTCTTAACTTTAAAATAAATTAAATTACATTGTTTTTCTTCACACAACAACTGTCTAGTAATCGGGTCAGCTTTGAAATGTACAAGTTCCCCTTGCTAGTGGTGTACACTTGAAATCTGTTTCAAGTTTTAACCAAAGTTAGTTGGAATATACTAGTAATGTGCCCCTTAATTTGTAATCGGGTCAGGTGGGATCTTGGTAGACCGCACATTACAGTAATGTAGAGTACAGATACTGCGGTGGACTACACGCTATAATAGTACCAAATACAACGATAAAACTATTGTTTTGTACACGGTGTATCTCCTTTTGCCTCATTGTTTCCGAAATCACAGGTTACACAATATATGCGTTTTTGTCCACGGCGCTTCATTTCGCAGCTGCATCTGACTCTCCGAGGGAATCTCCAAGGAGTGGTCTTCGAAGAAAGTTGACAACACAACATGCTGATCAATAACAAAAAAAAGATCGAGTTTGAAGGTGGAAGCGTTTTCCACTGTGCATTTACGCTGATTAAGTCTAATACCCAATGGAGGAAGACTGGCCTTTTGGTCGATATTAATTTTTAGTAAAGTAATCGATGGAAAATCAATTTCCTTCTGTTAATTCTGTAAAAGTTCTAAAGAAATGCAATAACGAAAATAGTAGTAGTGGTGGTGGTGGTGGTGGTGGTATTATTATCATTAAGAAGAAGAAGTAGAATACAAAGACACGTCTGTTTGCTGCAGGGTCAGGGTACTTCACTCCCACTTCTATTCCAACTGAAGATGATTACTGCAATTTTTGTTTTTTATACAGTGAGGCGAAACAAGTATTTGGACACTTTCAAAATATCCATTTAATATACTTCCGATGCCGACATTTACAGTAAATTCACACAGGTGATATATTTTGATATAACATTAAGAATTACTAAGAAAAAAATACATATTTCCAAACGTACAATGCAGAATAAAATATAAACAAAAGTGACGGTCGAAAAAGTATTCGGTCACATTGATTTCATATTTTAATACTTCGTTGCATAACCCCTGTTTGCAAATACTGCCAGGAGACGTTTTTCGTAACCCCTCACAGGCTCTCCGCAACATTCCTTTGAAATCTTGGCCCACTCTTCTTGGCAAAAGACCTTCAAATCATTTATGTTTCTGGGGTCCCTCTGGTGAATTCGAATTTTCAAACATCGCCATAAACTTTGAATTGGATTCAAGTCAGGAGATTGACTAAGCCACTGAAACACCTCTACATTGTTCTGAACAAAACATTTGCGAGTTACATAGATACATATAAATGTCAGAACACATGAATAACCTAAACCCAGCAATAAACCAGTGCTGTGGGTTGCGGTAATTAATATTCTTCCAGATGAATTGGGTGTTATTCTTCAAATTCTGATAGTATTTTCGTTTCCAAGTCCTATCGTACAAGATGAGTAACAAAACAATTGGAGAGGATCATATCTGTCATTGTATGCTCTATGAATCTCGTCTAGTTAACCATGCAACAACGGTTATTAAAAGAATGTGCAGTGTTTGTCACAATGCACTAGATGTCCGCACATGCCAGCATTGTTGTACCAAATTCTGATCAGGCAATTCCGACCCCTGTGATCCCCATCGTTCGGTAAGGCCAGCGCAGCTGAACAACGACCCGTTGCGCTCAGTTGATGGGGCAGATCCTCATTAATCATTGAAGAATTATCAGCAAAACCGAACTCAACATGGTCTACTATACAAGAACATCTTCAACAGCTCGGGAAGCTCAACAGACAAGTCCCACGCGATTGAAAACAGAGCCCAACATTCAGCAATCTGCAACATTTTGTGAAACAGACAGGAAAAGGAACCGTTTCTTCATTGAATTGTTATTGGGGACGAGAAATGGGTTCTGTATGTTAATAGAAAACGGATGAACCAATGGCTACAGATCAGACACCAGTTCTTATGCCAAAATATTGATGATGTCAAACATCAGACTTCTTCGCATCAAAGCCAGCTCCCATTTACAAAGAGGGGTTTCAAGATGGGTGACTGTGTTAAATAACGATGGCGATTAAGTCCTGTGGAGCTGGACAATAAGCTGCTGCAAACCACTAGAAAATCATCTGAAAAACAGCATTCAACATGGTCTACTGTACATGAGCATCTTCAACAATTCGCGAAGGTCAACAGACAAGGAGTTAAAGACCCAAACATTCAGCAGACAGGAAAAAGGGCCGTTTCTTCATTGAATTGTTATTTGTTATTAGAAAGCGGATGAACCAATGGCTCCAGATCAGACAGCAGTTCTTATACCAAATTATTGATGAGGTCAAAAATGGGCTATCACACTTCTGCGCATCAAAGCCAGCTCCCATTTACAAAGAGAGGATTGAAAAGTTGATTTCAAGATGGACACCTGTGTTAAATAACGATGGTGATTATGTAGTTGATTGGACAATAAATGTTCCCCAATAAAAGAGATTTGTCTTTTCCTAAGCAAAGAATGACATTACTTTCTGGTACACCTGATATATTAAGGCCAGTATAAGCAGGAGAAACAATATAAAGGCCAAGATAGATAGGATAAACTACATGAAGGCCAGAATACACAGGACGAAATATATCAAGAGGTTACAACAAACACCTTAAGAAGGCCGGAGAGTACGATGGCCGAAGATTTGTGACTATAACAACCACGGCGAGCACAACAGTTCGAATAAATCAGTGTATAATAAAAATCAGTTTGTTTGAGTCAGACGAGAATGAAAAGAAATAAAGAAATGGTGTGAGAGGAAAAAGAAAGAAAGAGATGATGTGAGCAAGAAAAGAAAGAGAAATAGTGTGAGGGGGAAAGGGAAGGAAAGGAAAGTAATGGAAAGAAAGAAAGAAATACAAATGGAAAGAGAAGACGCCATTTTCCTAAAGAAACTGAAGTCCAAACACATCAAGGGTTGCATTGCAAGCAAAACAAAGATGCTTTTCTTCTGAAAATCTTCTTAGGTCTACAAAACAAAAGCATCAGTAATAAACAAACGCCAAAGAAACAACCAAACAAACAAACAAAAAAACTGAGAGGTTACGTGAGACGACAAAAAAAAAGAATCGAGATAGAGAGGGGAGGTAGAAACCCCCAAACAACAAAGGAACTGATTTCGAAAAACCAAACAAAAGAAGCAAGAACGAACGACTGCACAAACAACAAAAATTGAAGTCTTAGATAGGAAATTGGTAGCCGTGTCTGACTCACACGTGGGAGGGTGTATCACTTCCTTGCAAAGACTCGATGGCGTGCGAGCAATATAAATCATGAGAAAACGATCCCTGTCGAGCGCTAAGAAGAATCAGAGAAATGTATTGATATCTTCACTTGTGTATTTGATTCCCCCGTTTTTCGGGGGTTCATCTCCATTGTTCATGTTGTTGTTTGTCCATCTTCTGCTTTGTATCCAGTCTTTTCGATCTATTATTTATTTACCTTTTTTTTGTAAACCCACTTATTGTGGATATATATCAAACTACTGTGGCGTGTATTGGCGCCGGCGCCGCCTTAATGCATATATGCACATCTTCTTCTATAATAAACAGTGATTTCCGCCCCCCCCTTCTGTTTCTGTCTGTCTTTAACGATGGACTATTCAACTTAAAGGTAAAGATTTGGCTGATAGAAATATCTCCAACCATTTGAAACAATGGACTCTTCCACTGAAACGATTTCTGTAGTTTCTCTTCTTAAAAAAAACATCTCATAGAAATTCAATTCAAATATATCCGTGACTTTTTTTTCACGGGGATTGACTAGTTAATAAATATCTTTGGATATGTTTGATAGAATATATTCCTCAAGAAAAAGCAGACTATGCATTGCTCCCTTCAGCAGATATAAATCCTCTTACTGAAAAAGAGAATGATTAAAATTAAGATCTTCCACTTTTTAAAAAATATGACTAGTTTTTACCTTCATCCTAATTCTAGTTGTTTTTGTACAACTTATTAATTCGGGCCACTGTGACAACGAATAACCGCGCAATCGGGAATAAAAAATAAGCTTTCGGTGAGAATCGAACTCACACCCTCATTGCCAGAGGGAGACTAGTTTACGCCTAGCTGCTTTTACCAATCGGCCACACAGACTTCATGGGTTAGCAGACGCTGATTTACACGTATACATTAGGATATTTTTGTTCTGTTAACTTATTTAAGTTTGGGTTGCATCTTTTCGTGTTTGCATTACTCGGAAACATAACTATTGTGTAGGACAATGGTTCTTAACCTGGGTGTGTCTTAGATGCCGGCAAATCCGGTACTGGCAATCGTTGCATTCGGAGAACGGCCATTTAAAAAAAAAAGAATCTACCCACTTTTAGACATTCAAAATGACTGTTCTCTGAAGTGCGTTATTGCAAAGATTGCCGACTAGTGGTCGATCATGATATGGGTTTATTCGCAAAGACTCTGTAGTAAACAAA
>VCCN01004446.1:4039237-4050739 GCA_006491835.1 Architeuthis dux | reverse complement strand
ATATATATATATATAATGACAAATATATTTCCTTCAATTTCATCATTAAAAAGTTTTAAATTCTGACCAACTCCCATCTCCTCTCCTCCAAAGATCTAAAGAGAACCAAAGGGCATATGCACTTCAGCCAGAAAAACAACCTCAAAGAAGAACGGAAATGAGGATGATAACTGCCTGTAATCCAAGATTTGTATGGTCATGTGATAATCTCATAAAACGCAGCCGTTCTGAGCTGCCCACACCTCCAGCAATGGCCACATTATTGCAGTATCCCATATCTAAAAACAATCCTATAATTGCTTCTCATAGACGAATAAATTATGACTCAAATAGACAAAAAAGAGAAAAAAAACCTTTCAAAGGACATCTAGTTCCCTTGGTATTTCCAAGAATTCTTTCAAATGCAGGTTCATTTTCATACAAATTGGCTGACAGTACAAAACCAGACAAAGTTGAGCAACACCCGACACCAGATATTGGTTACAATATTTTACAGATCTTTGGGAATTTGTTTGCCAAATGAGCTATCTAGCCTATCCTTTGCGCATTTAGTAATATTCAATCATGTTCATGGTATCTGCTTCTTAACCCCTAAATTCATACAAAGAAAATAAAATGTCAATTTTAAGGGAAATAACTCCCGATTAAAATCATCTCCTTTTGTTGATTTGGGGAATTTAAGATTTTTTAAATTCAATTCACAGAAGAGTTCTACTATTTTTTCATGCTATTCATTGAAGAGTCCCACTGTCAATTACAAGCGGTTGCTTGTGGTTCATGAATTTAAGAGTTAAGTATATATTAATCCTTACTCCAGAAATCCGGTCCCAAGCTTGCCAGATAAATAGTCTGGTACTTGTACCTGTACCATCTAGGACATAGGACAAAACATTTGAAATGATGCACTGACCCATTTTTGTGAGGCAGACATTCTTCTAATTCACAAAACATTTCTTTTTTTGTCCAGTAGTCTCCACTTCTATTATTTCATGTCTGATTTGTCTTCAGGATCCAAATCTTTGTCCTTTATATTCCTGAAAAACAAAAATAGGCAGAATCGTTTAGTCTTTAGAGTAGCAAAGCTTCAATCATTCTTATATTAAGTAATATTTGATTGGACCCAGGGCCGGATATTAAGCTAGTGTGGGTCTTGTAGCATATGTTATAAAGGGACCCCAAATTAAGAAAATACTCATAGATATTAAAACACATACATTATCTCCTTTTGGTGAATTAAAAAAATCTTTTTTATTCAATTCACAAAAGAGTTCCACTATTTTTTACTCTACTTTAGTATAAGACTTTCATAGAAACTATTTAGGATTATGTTTCATACAAATAATTATTCATCAGATTTCTATACAAATACTTTAGCATGATGTTTCCATAGAGAGCCCAATCTGCCCTGCTCGGCCCTGTTGGCTGGAGCCTAGAATACACTGACTGCATACCCTGCAGATGGTTAAGACCCCCCCCCTAAACAGGGGCCACCTGTTTTTTCACCAAAGTCACAAGACTCTAGTTAAAAAAAATAATCTTTCACTAAAGTTGCAAGACTCTAGTTAAAAAAAAATAACCTTTCACCAAAGTCGCAAGACTCTAGTTAAAAAAGAATAACCTTTCACCAAAGTTGCAATTTTAAACTGATTTCGGCATTAAATGACCCATCAAGGGTTGATATGCCACTAAACAAATCAATCAATCTGCCCTGCTATTTACCCATGACTGAGGTGGATAAGAGTCAAATTCATGCCTATCCCAAGGGCATCAGTGTAAAATGAACATAAACTGTCTCAGCCGGAGTTTGGACTTGGTTCGACGATTCTACTCTCCGTGCTGATAACCATTAGGCCACCTGCACCACCCAGCCTTGTTGCACAACTGGTGGATCAATGTGTGTAATCAATAATATATTACAATCAGGCGAATCCCTTGATTTTAGAGATGCCAAATCAATACACATAATCAATGATATCGCAAATTTGATTACGCATTCCTCTGGCATCTCACGCTAATTTGTAATAAATATTTTCCTCCTTTTTAATAAAAGCAAACATAATTCCCAAACATTGTTAGGTCTAATTTTTTATGGCCTGCACGGGACCAAAAATCCTCTGAGCAGTGGAGTGTGCAGAAAACGTTTTTTACTTTTGAGACGACCATTGATTTTTTTGTCAAAAGTTTATGAAACAAAGGGCAATTACTTTGAGCAAAACAGTGCATAATAAAAGAAATGATTAATCCCATTGATTGATCTTTTCTTATTATTTATTCATTATTATTTAATTCCATATCGTGTACTGCAGTATCGAAATTTTACTGTGTGGCTTAATTTTTATTTTTGAAGCTTAGAGGGAACACTGTTCCCAAGGGCCCCCTTCTTTGAGAAAGCAAAATAATAAAACTCAAAGCTTGAGGCTTTCAACTTGTTGATTCAGTATAATCAATACTAGCAGTCCAAAGGAAATTATGAATCACCATCAGCCATATATGCTTCTTTTCATCTCAAAAATTAAGCAGTGGTGGTGGTAAAATTAAGTTACCTTGATTAAAAATGCTACCAGTATGGATTTAACCATAAATTCATGATTTTAATAAAAACAAGCGTGAATGCGGACAGACACAAACTAAGGAATTGATTTAAGATAAACATTGAAAATTGAACCCCCCACTAAAATCCTTTTTATGAAGGGGGGGGGGTGTCAAAAAGCAAAAAAAAATTTCAAGCTTCTACTACGAACAGTTAAGGCTGGGTGAAGTCCAGATACATAGATACATATAAATGTCTGAACACATGAATAACCTAGACCCAGCAACAGTATTCAAACAGATCTGTTGTGGGTAGCAGTGATTAACTAAACCCAGCAACAGTGTTCAAACCCTTCAGTTGTGGCTATTGGCTATTTAAACATTTATTCCTTATTATGTCTAGGAAAAAAGTGTTTTATTTTGAACCATGCTGTCAAAAATGATGGCATATATGAGATGTATGGATACACATTGCATTTTATATACATAGCTAATAGAGATTTGCATTGCAGTGAGCTTGGAGAATATATGGATACACATTGCATTTTATATACATAGATAATAGAGATTTGCATTGCAGTGAGCGTGAAGAATATATGGATACACATTGCATTTTATATACATAGATAATAGAGATTTGCATTGCAGTGAGCTTGGAGAATAGCATTCTGTTGACCACAAATGGATTTTTATTATTTTTTGTTTTTGTTCTTATTACTTTTTATATTTGTATTATACTTTAAATTCTACCTTTACATCATCATAGATGAGTTGCGTCCCTTAGCTTGACAGAGTAAGAACACGCTTTAGTAATTATTGTGGGTGTGGATTTGGCTTGCAAGCTTCTACTGTGTTGTTTTTCAAATTCTAGGTTAGTCAGTTAATTTATGTTCTGTGAAATACTTGAATGGCATTGACGAAAGGCAACCTTTTCAGCAGTGATGGAAATGGGTTTTGGGAACTAAGTATACAGCAATGTCTCCGTTAATAGACATTGAACATCCCCAAAACCCTGGAAATTAAGAAGTAGGTATATGCAGTGGCGGATCTACTATTAAACTAATGAAGCTTAAGCTTCAGGACCCCTAATCTCGGAGGGGCCACAGCAGCAACTTTTTTTAATGAATGAATTTTTCAACAAACTCGATGCAGTTTTTGTACAGATCAAGTACAGAGATAAGTGATTGGTCGCTAAAAGAACTGATATCTAAGTCAACGCGATTATTGGTGGTAGCAAAGTTCCATTTATGGGCTCTTGGGAGCGCTGTTGAGATATATCCTACATTCAACATGATCACGCCCTTGTACACCTTACAAATACTTTAACAGCTTTGCCATGCAGTTACTATAAAGTAAGCTACAGTGACTAAAAAAACAGCATTGCAATGTTGGATGTTGCCTCATTGTTGCTGGTTGACGAAGGGGTCCCCATAACAGTACAAGCTTCAGGGCCCCCAAAATGTAGGTCCGCCACTGGGTATATGCTGTACACCCGCCCACCCTTTCCATCACTGTTTTCTCAGTCAGTACTGCATAAAGTTATTGAGTGTAGCTCCAGTTTTCACCGTAAATTTAATCCCAAGCAGAATTTATAAAACAAACTTTGTTAATTTGTTTATCTAATTGGCGAAGCCTTCAGCAAGAATTAGGAGTGGAAGAAGTGGAAAATCCGAAACAAAACGTTTTGTGAAGATCCCGGGTAATCGAGTGGGGGGAAAAAAATGCTGTGAAAACAAAGGCGGAAAAGTAAGACAAGGGTAGGAACTGTTGTAAATGAATTCCGGGATAAAAGAAACCATGTTTTACAATTGATTGACAATGGTGGATTCTACTTAAAGGCTGGCATAGATACAACGCTTGGGGTTGTTGTTTTTTTTTTTAAGTGGGGCAACACTACTTTAGGGGAAAGAGGTAATAAGCATAGTTCCCTTTAAGCTGCGCACGTGCGTGGGTGCACATGTGTTTTGCAACCAGCGCAAAAAGGAAACTAATGTGCGCACAAGAGATTTTAAATTCTGTAGATAGCTTACTGAGTTTCTATTGAAAAGGGATTGAATCAAAATGCATGGAAAATTATTTTACATGACAATTATGGCAGGCTGCTCCACACAACATAAAGTCTGGCCCCTTCCAAACATGCATTTTTGGAACGGGCATTATTAACACATCTTAAGGGAATGAGGTAATAGGCATAGTTCTCTCTAAGCTGTGCATGTGTGCACATGCACATACCACAAAAAGGAAATTAATGTGTGCACAAAAGATTTGAAATTCTGTAGATAGCTTACTGAGTTTCTATTGAAAAATATTGAATCACGATGGACAAAAAATTATTTTACATGACAATTATAGCAGGCTGCTCCTCACAACATAAAGTCCAGCCCCTTCAAAACAGGCACTGCACTAGTTTACCTAATTTTATTTCAAACTGTTACTGTTCTCGAAATTAGTGCTCTATGGGGACAGATACTCATGCAAGTAACCTAAAATTTAAACTGCAGCTAACTGGCATCTTTTACGCTACTTAGTATAGGCGTATAGGGGACTCTTGAATTAAAGGGCGCAAAAGACCTGATTTGCCCAAAATTTAACATGTTTTGTCCAAATTTGAGGTGTGGTTGGGCATTTGCCCTCCCCTGGCTCATATGCCTATGCTTCACATTATCATAAAACAGTCAAAATAAATCTTACACACAAGATTAAATACATACCTGTCAAGTTCCAATGTTGAAAATGAGTGAGAATCATGTGGCCCCACATGTATTGAGATTGACTAAAATTGCATTTCAGGGCATATCAGCTACTGAAATTAAGTGTTGTCTAGAAGTCTATTTAAAACACGTTTCAAAAGTTTTGTATGTGATCTTTTAAAATAATGTGAATTCTAAAGTTTGATAAAAATAGATTGTTTTAATCAGAAATCTAAACCAATTTAATAAATCTAACACTTTTGATCAATTGCGTGAGAATTTTCCTTTAATGCGTGTGTCTCACGCAGAAAGCGCGAGACTTGGCAGGTATGTAAATATCAATTACTAAGTAGTTTATTAAAATAGCTAAATTAAAATGAAACAAAAAGGTAATAGCATCATTTTTTGTGTAACTTAATTTCTTTTAAAGAAGATTTTAGGAATTATTTTGATTTATTCATTTCTAACTTCTAGAAGTGTTTAAAATAATTATTTACTTAAAATCAACCACAATTTATTTATTTAACGATTAATGCCACTTGTTTTATAAATTTAATTGATCTTTTTAAACTGCTACAAAATAAAGGCAGGAAAGAGAGTTAAAAATAGAAAAAAACACACATATGTGAATTACCTTCATAAATAATGCAGATAGGGGGTGAAAGAAAGACAACATCTGACTTTCCCTACCCATACCCAACCCCAAATGCCACTGATGTCAATTAATGGGGAGCAAAAAAACAACTTCCCCACCCTGTCACACAGAAAGGGAAACTGTAAGACTTTTACACCAACTGCAAAAATGAAATGAATTAGACAAAAACATTTCTCTAATAATAAGGACTTAACAATATATCAATTTCATATACGCTGTCATGTTTGATGACACGGGTATACTAGTTGTGATATGAATCAGTGGCGTAACAAGGGTTCTCAGCACCCAGGGGGGGCAAAAATAATTTTACCCGACCCCTAAATGTTTTGATTATTTATTTTGTGACTCATTACCCACTTAATGACAATAACAGGAAGAATTAAATACCACCTTACATAGGCCTAAAATCACACTATAAAAAATCACTCTATAACATTTAATTAGTATAAATTGAATTAAAATATTATTTATTTTATTAAACAAATTTTTTTCCTACCCCAAAAAGTTGTGACTTTTCTTCCCATTACGTT
Source organism: Architeuthis dux (assembly GCA_006491835.1). NCBI lineage: Eukaryota > Metazoa > Mollusca > Cephalopoda > Oegopsida > Architeuthidae > Architeuthis > Architeuthis dux. Next base: position 4,044,335 of record VCCN01004446.1, on the reverse strand, counting down.
TTTTTAGGTAGCTCAGGGTAACGCTACATTTTGTTCCGTGACTTTTCTTCCTGTGATTTTTATTCCAGGATTCTCTTTTAAATATATTGTAGACTGTGTGCCCCTTTGCCATTGCCTCCCTTTTTGCCACGACACTGATATGAATTTTAATTAATATGAATTTTTTTATTTATTGTTGCCATCATCATTAATTTGTTAATCTTTTTGCTTCCTCTGTTCGATTTTTTTCCTTCCTGTTTTGCCCGAATTTTCCCCACTGTTTTGCCCCAAATTGGGAGTTGCAATTGCCCCCCCCCCCAGTCTCATAGGCCTATGCTACATCAGCTAACTTTTCGCATTGGCAACACACTTTATAAAATTAAAATTTCTTGCAACACATTACTCATGTTTTGTTAGCCAAGCCAAATGTTATCCCGGCAGTTCAACTGACTCAGGAAAAGTATCTTTGTGTCAGGTGGTTTCTTATCTAGTATGTATATGTGTATATCCATCAATTGATTTCATACTGTTGACATCGAGAGATACATTATATTTGTGCCTAAAATACAAATGTGAGAGTAGAGAAGCCAACAAAGTGTAGGATTAAAAGACACCTGCCTACTATGAGATCTTCGTTAGCTCAGTTGGTAGGTAGAGCAGTACCTGTGTATAAGGTAGCTTCTAGGGTGCACGCAGGTTCGATCCCTGCAGGAGTTTGTTTCTTTATTCACATTTACGATTCAAGCTGATCGTTTAGCAGTCATTCAAATATACCGGGCAAATATAGGTTCTCAACTAATAAATGTTATTATAATTATCATATGTATATATGTATATATGTATATTAAACGGAAAGTAAGGGTTCAGTTTAGTATCATAGTTACATTGTAAATAGAACCCTCCTCTAAAACCCTTAAAAAAATTTCTCAGCACTTTTTACTTTAAAACATTCCCTTAGGTCCTTTGAATCTGCGCCAATGTTTAAAGGGGGCACAGTGACACACAGAACCAATTATTTTATATAATAGAAGATTTCGTGACACACCTAGAGATTATTGGCAACACACTAAAGTGTCACAACACACAATTCGGAAAGTGCTGACTTAAATGGTCTGAAGTCAGCTGTTTTGAAAACTTGTAGATCACACCTTGTAGATTGGTAGATATACATTTACTATTATATACCTATACTTGAAGATACAAATCAGATAATGACCCGACAAATAGAATAATGAACGAGTGCCAGATATCTCCTCCCATCTTAACAAGCAATCTAGCTTGAAAAAGTTGCAAATAAAAAACTAAAATATAAGCAAATGTGTATCTACAATATCTACTGCAGCCTCAAGCAGTATTTGTTGTACATGATAAGTGTGGAAAGATAGAAAAACCCATTCTAGTTAGATTTTACAAGCCATTGGCAGTGATCTCTCGTAGTTAGGCTAACCAAGTAATTAACTTACAAATTAGAAAGAGGTGTTTATTTGGAGTAACCCTTTACCGTCTGCTTCATAGACAGCCGTGAGATTCCAAGATAAAATAGGTGAACTTAGAATAATAGAATAAAGAGAAGACTAACATTACAAGGGAAATTATGAATCACCGCCACACATATATGCAGTGTTTGGGATGATCAATTAAAAAATTGGTCACAAAAAATGTCTGAATTTTCAAAAAAACAAGTGGGCACAAACTAGTGACCAATTTAGTTTAAGTTTACATTGAAAATTGAACCCCCCACCAAAATCCTATTTTGGAGGGGAATTTTCAAAAACCAAAAAGCATTTCCCCTACTCATTGAGGGGAGTGTGTGTGCAAAATTCCAAGTTTCTACTATGAATGGTTAGGGCTGGGTGAAGTCCAGATACATAGATAGATAAAATTGAACACCCCTCAAAAACCCTATTTTCAAAAAACAAAAGAAAAGCATTGTTCTATCTATGTATCCGGACTTCGCCCAGTTCTAACTGTTCATAGTAGAAACTTGAAGTTTTGCACACACACTCTCCTCAAGGAATAGGGAAAATATTTTTTTGTGTTTTGAAAATTCCCCCTCTAAATAGGTTTAAGTAAAGGGTTCAATTTACAATGTAAGTTTATGCCAAATTGGTCCCGTTGTTTGTGTCAAGTGCTCAACAAAAGGTGAGAGAAGTAACTTATTCATTGATCACCCCTTTTTCCAACTAGCACAGCATATGTAGGTGACGGTGATTCATAATTTCCCTTGGAATGCTAGTTTTGCATGTGTTTCTTGCAAAAAATAAATATTTTTGCTCATATAAGCTATTTTTACGCCATTTTTTTTCAAAATTTCTTCAAATATCTGCTGGTTGTCAATTTGTCAGTGATATGTCATTATCCTGCAAATGTTTGACAGGGGAGGAGGAAGAAGCAGACAGATACATGTCCCTCAGGGGGGAGACCTAACCCATCAACCTTTTTTCCATCTGATCTTCTTCCCCTCAGGTGGGTGGGGTAGACTCACTGGGTACTTGACTGAATGTATTTTGGGTGGTCGGGAGTCGGGTGTCATCATTTGATACCTCTCCCATCTTGCAGGGTAAAGAAATTTTCTTCCAAAAACAAAAAAACAAATGTACCACAACACACATTCTTATACACACAGACATGCACATACACAGGCAAACATGTTTATACATATGTACATTATCACACTTATGCACACACACACACATACAAATTTATGAACGTATGCAAACACACACAGAACTGTTATTGTTATTACCTGATATAATTTGTTAAATGCTTTCACAGTTATAGATTAAATAGCCCTGTTGAGTCAGTATCACTTGCCTTCATTCCAGACCACTGACAATCCCTTTATTCCTGATTTTCAATGTATTTCTATTGTAGAATTATTGTGCAATGCTCTCTGGTAGAAAAACCATTAGCAATGTATTTACCTTATAATGTAGACTCTCGTTATTACATCACCCTCAGTGAGTTCTGTTATAACCAAATTGCCATTATAATGGGTGGATTAAAAAATACGGCATGCAAATTAAAAAATATGGCAAGCAAATCATTTAGTTTTTATCTTGCTTGGGAAAAGGTATAATCTCTGACAATAGTCTTGCGAGAATATAAAACCAAACATGCCTTGCGTGTGTCATTAAATAGTGCCGTTAGAAAGAGTGCTGTTACAACAAGTTTACAGTACTTATATAGCCTTGTTATGTCAGCAATGCCTGCATTAATTTGTGACCACTGACAATCCCTTTTGCCTCATTTTCAATTTATTTCTACAGTAACTCATTTACAATACATTTTTATAGTGGAATTATTTGCAATGCTCTCTGACAGTAAAATCATTTAGGCAGAGATCAGCTCGTCCACAGCAAGTCCACTCTTAAGGCTTGATGTCCTTCCTCAGTAGCTCAGAGAGCCAAGATGGCCAAGGCGACTGCCAAGCTTTAGGTTTTTTGTCAGAGTAGACTTCCGTTAAATAGACTGCCATAGGGTTGAAGGGCTCCATCTGCCCTGCTATTTTACCCATAGCTGGGAGCTAGGAAGTGGATTCATGTCTTTTCCAAGGGCATTAGAGTTCACACTGATTAGTTACTACAGAACATGAATAAAGTTAAGCAAGAGAGTGGAGGAGTAGTGGTAAAGACAGAAGACATATTAAGAAAAGCTGAAACCTTTTTCCATTTAAACCAAATGTTGAAATACAACCATAATTATTGTTCCATTTCCCCCCCTACCACCAGAATTGGTTGTGTCACTATTTCATCATTTTTTAGACTGAATGAATGTTTCGACATATTTGTTGGAATCCTACCCCTGATATCATGGGTTAAATAAACAATAAACAGAAAGAGTAAATAATAAATGTTATAATAAACAAATCTGGTAATTTTTATTATTATTATTGGATGAAGTATTGTAACACATTATTTTTATTAAATTTGACTAGTTTTTACCTTCATCCTAATTTTTTAGTTGTTTCTATACAACTTTCAATGAATAACAGCATGATCAGAAATAAAAAGTAAGCCTTCAGCAAGAATCAAACTGAAATCCCTCATCACCAGAGGGAGTCCAGTTTATGCCGGGCTTCCTTTACCAATCAGCCACAGAGACTTTTCATGGTTTGGCAGAAGCTGATTCACATTTTTAAACTTAACTCCTTACAACCGACTCTTGGCGCCATGTTTCTGTTGGTTATGTTTGAGACCTAGTTAGTCCTATTAAAGCGATCTTTATTATTATCATTAGATGAAGTATTATAACACATTATTGTTATTAAATTTGATGAGTTTTTACCTTCATCCTAATTTTTTAGTTGTTTTTATAAACTATAGCTAGAATTGAAAGTTGTAGAAAACAACTAAAAAATTAAGATCAAGGTGAAAATTAATCATCAAATTTAATAAAAATAACTAATTACCAAATTTAATAAAAATAACTAGTCATCAAATTTAATAAAAATAACTAATCATCAAATTTAATAAAAATAACTCTTGTAATAATTTTGTAATGCCCTTTTTTTCTGATCATTTTGAACACTTAAAATAAAGCATCATTTAAGCATAAACTTGGGATGCTTCTCTTTCTAAACTTTATTATCAACATTTATTATGACATTTACGACATGCACTGATTCACTCACAAACAGGAGCACACATTTCCACATGAACACACACAGACAAAGTCATATATATATAAAACTAATATGTACACAAAAGCAGATCTATGCATATGCATACACAGACTCTCATTCTTGCATACGCGTGCACACATACACATACTCACACAAGCATATAGAGGTCACTGGTTTGATCTTCTCTGAACACAAAAGCCTTCCAGGTAGCAATAATTATATCTCTAGTAAAGCAGGAAACAACATCAGTGAAAATTTAGGGATAATTTTGGCTTTCTTTTTGTAACTGTGTTCAGATTACACTCCAAAAAGTTGTGGAAGAGAGTGAAAATGCTGACCTCATATCAGCTTTTGGGATTTTTTTTATTGTTGCTTGTTGATAAATATCAGTGATATGGCAACATGAATCGAATGCTTTTTTGGGGTAAGTCAGTGAGATCACTCCATATCCCTATATCCCACTTCCAGCTTTCGTAACTGGATTCGTTTTCCAAT
>VCCN01004446.1:3909475-3921389 GCA_006491835.1 Architeuthis dux | reverse complement strand
TTGTGTGCACATTTATTTTTTGTGCGCTCGTTACAAAACGTTTGTGCACACACACACAGCTTAGAGTGAACTATGGTTACAAAACAAAGAAGATTTACAGCATTAGATACAAGTCTCTAAAATGTATTTTCTTCTACAAATAGATATTTGATCCTAAAATCATTGGTTTTTCTTATTGTTAACATTGAAAAAGATCCTATAATCTGTGTTTATATATCTTCAGATTCACAGCATTATATACAACTCTCTAAAATATATTTTCTTCTACAAATGGCCACGGTCATATTTGAAAAGAATTGTTTTTTCTTGTTGTTAAATCTGTGTTTATATATCCACAGATTCACAGCATTAGATACAAATCTCTAAAATGTATTTTCTTCTACAAATTGCCACGGTCATATTTGATCCTAAAAGAATTGTTTTTTCTTGTTTTTAACATTGAGAATAAATCCTATAATCTGTGTTTCTATATCATCAGATTTATGACCAATTATCATATAGAGTTTCATGACAAGAAAATTAATGAGTCTGTTGATTTAACAAGTGTAATATTGATATCTCTTATTGGAACAAGATAACATTTTGTGATTGTTGTATTCAACCATTTTTTCCACCTGCTGCATTTCCCAAAGAGGAGAGAAAACTCATCTGTCATTGTTTTCATTAATTAATCACCACTACCTACAGCACTGGTTTAAATACTGTTGCTGTTCAGACATTTATATGTATCTATATATCTATCTATGTATCCGGACTTCGCCCAGCCCTAATGTTCATAGTAGAAATTTGTAATTATGCACACACACTCCCCTAAATGAGTAGGGAAAATGTTTTTTGAACCCCCCCCCCATAGGTTTTTAGAGGGGGGGGGGTTCAATTTGCAATGTAAGTTTATGTTAAATTGGTTACTAGTTTGTGCCTGCTTGTTTTTTGAAAATTCAGACCTTTTTAGTGATGACAGCCCAACAAAAGGAGACAGAAGTAACTTATTCATTGATCACCCCCAACACAGCATATATGGGTGGCAGTGATTCATAATTTCCCTTGGAATGCTAGTTTTCATATGGCTTTTTCAAACTCCAGTCTAAGTCTGGAGTTAACTTTGTTTTTCTACAATATCAACAATAACAGCGAGAACCACAATAACAATCCTCATCAAATTTAGGGTAGTAAACTCTTCACTGTCTATCCCATCACATTAAACCAAACCGACACATATAGAAATTTAATTTTCTTCTAAACCAAACATAGCAGGATTTTATTATTTCTAGTGGAATATTACACAATCAAAACGGATATTATCAGGTATTATTTATGACCAAACTCTACAGCATTGTAACTCTGTTGCCAAAAATATTTTTTCGTAGTGATGTACTCATTTTTGGACAGTAACATATTCATATTTTCTCAATGCTGGAGAGTTTGGTCATAAATAATACCCGATTGTGGAATGTTCCACTAGAAATAATAAAATCCTGCTATATTTGGTTTAGAAGAAAATTATCTTTCTATTAAAAAGTGGTAGGGGTGTACTCATTTATAGGCGACACTGTATGTGCGTGTTTGTATTGAGGGATTAAATTTATCTACATTCATTATGATATTGCAATGAGAGAAGTTAGAGAGTTTTAATCTTATTAACAATTTTCCTGCAGTTTAGAACCTATTTTCAGACTTCATCAAATTAACTTAATTAGATTTGTGGAGAAATAGCATTGATGACATAACATTTTTGGTCACTATTTTGTTGGTCAGTGATCACTAAAAAGTTTGAGTTCACAAAACACAAGTGTGTATTTTGCTGGACACTAAGGGACCAATTTAGGATAAACTTACATTGTAAATTGAACCCCCCAGTAAAAACCTATTGGAGGTGGTGTTAAAAGAACAACATTTTTTCTAGATATCATCATCATCATCAGCTGTTAGAAGTCCACTGCTGGGCAAAGGCCTTTCCCATCTCCTTCCATGACAACCTATCTTGGCTAATCTCTGCCAAGTCTTACCGGCAAACTTTTCTATCTCGTCCCTCCATCTTGTGTCTGGTCTTTTCCTACTTTGTTTACTGTCCCATGGGCACCAATCGGTTAGGCTTTTCTCCCATCTATTGTCATCTCTTCTTGCTAGGTGGCCAGCCCATCAACATTTTTGTTGTTTAATTAGTTGTATAATATCTTTCACTCTAGTCCTCTCTCTGATCCATATTGATCTTTTTCTATCTCTTAGAGTTATCCCTAGCATTGCTCTTTCCATGGGTTTCTGTGCTATTCTGAGTTGGTTTTCAGCTCGTTTGGTTAATTTCCATGTTCCGCATTCATAAGTCATGGTTGGTATTATGCAGCAGTATACATAATGATGATTAAATGTTTAAATTTTCAGCCCTCTAGCTCCATTGGTACGGCCTGTCTGCATGATACATACATGATAGATAGACAGCCAGATATCCAGCCAGAGTCACTAAAAACTGAAGAAACCTTTGTTGACAGTTTTGATTGATGGTTTCTAAAAAGCCCAAAACAAATCCAAATGACAACAATATCAGATTTGACCCCCAAACATCTTGTATGTGTCAAGTCAGTTCCATACTCAATTTTCCAAGGAATCCGTAACACTTATCTTGCCTATTACTGTTAATTGGTCATAAAGGAAGGAACCCCATCCTGTTCCCATAATCCCAGTCTTAGAGCTCAATTCTTAAATGGCATCGCATCTAAAAGCTTTGACCTTTTTGGACATCATTAGATAATTGCCACATATGCACCTGACATTCAATGTCGTTTTATGAAAACTCCCAGACTGTTTTGTGATGTAATCTAATGATTAATAATGTTTAGGGTGGGATAGACCGAACAACTTATGATTCAGTATCTTGTGACCAGGGCTGGTCCCAGTGGCGATTCTACAGAGGCCCCCACCCCCAATTTTGGCTGGCCCCATGGTTGGCCCCCTCACTTTCATACGCTTTTATGTAGGGGTGTAACTGATATATGATTGATTATCTCAGATTTTAGAATAACCTCCCTTGTTGTCTGACAGCTTGGGGTTGCGAAAGTGAATTAGCGTCCAACTATATGAAAATTGTTTGACTTAATAGTATTTTATTCAATTTAGTAAAGTATTATACTTATATTTCAAATAATCATTCATATAACTTGTGTATATCAACGTGGTGAAGTATAAAAATGAAGATTTCTCGTCACATGCATTTTGAGTTTTGCCCCACCCCTAATCTCAGCCATCAAGTACCCCCCCCACACACACACACACTTTCTAAGAACTAGAAACGCCACTGGCCGGCCCTGCTTATGACATTGTGAGTATTTTAACTGACTCATTCGTATCCACTGTTACAAATCATAGTCCCTCAGTTATCACCAATACCATGGCATCTTCTGTACTTGGTTGGTCCTGTGATCTAAATCATTGCTGGGTCTTTTATGGTATCCCTAGGTCTTGGTGTTGCAAATCTTTTCAAGTAACATGAGATGTAGTTCTGGCTGCTTTTATCATATCGGCATGCACAGAAGCGAACTCTCCCTGTTTCTTATCGACTTGTGTGATGTACATTCAGGTATATTTTACCTAAAACTTCCATTGTTACCCAATAGATAAGCTTTTCTTCCTGCCCAGAAGTCTCTTAAAAGATTTTGAATTTGAGGGCAGATGTTATGGGGAAGGAACCACATTCATATCAATTCGAAGAATCGGATTTGGGTATCATCCATAATTTATCACCTATAATATAACCTCCAAGATATTGTAGACAGCGATGTTAGGAACAATGGCAGTAATAGTGAATATTTCATATCAGTTCGAAGAATCTGAGAATTATGTTGCCCCAAACCAGGGTTCAAGACTTCAGAAATTGGTTAGATTCACTTCGCAAAGAGAATTGAGGCAATAGTTGGAATTCATATCAATAAAAGGAATCAGTGAGAGAAAGAAGGCTTGGCCCAAGATCTGGCCTTACTTTCTTAGATTTGCAGATTATACACAAACACACACATAACTACATATATCATAGATATATATATATCTTATTTGTATCTTTATCTTATTGAATAAGATTGGAAAAGGAGTTAGACAAGGGGATACAATTTTGACTAAACTATTTGCAGCAAGTCTTGAAAGTATCTTTAGGAAAAGTGATTGGGAAAAAATGAGGGTAAATATAGTGTTAGATGTTTCATTCTGGAATCAGAGGAGACGTGTGGTATGAATAATCTTGTAGGAGATCGCCTGGATTAGGAGTGATTTAAAGAAATGTAATACGTTTAAGTACTGAATATAATACTGTTAGTGCTCGTCTTTGAGGACATCAATAATGAGGAAACCATTTTTGGGATGGAGAATTTGAAGAAAAGGAAGAAAAGAAAATAGATGAAAGACAAAGAGGTTGAGAAAAAGAAACAGAGAGAGAGAGGTGGGGGAGAAAGAGAGGATGAAAGAAAGAATTATTTTGAAAGTTGAATGAACGATGCATGGAATGGAAAAACACACGTTGGAAATGATGATCTCCTTCCTGTTATTGGTCCCTGTCGAGGTTGGCTATATGGGTAGCAGCTTTTTATTGCAACTGCCTGGGCTGATGAAAGTAGTTATAGGAGAAAGCTATGCATAGGTGCTCACTCTCCCAGTTCTTCTCTGTCAATGTGCTACTGGGGAGACATTTTGTGTGTGAAGATATCTGGAGATAGGACTGAGCACAAGCAGAAGTGGATTCATGCTTTTCCCAAGGGCACTAGTGTAAAGTGAACATAAGCAGCCTCAGCTGAAATTTTAACTTTAGTTTAGTCACGAATGCTGCGGTCAAGTTTGCAATAAAAGCTTGGTATTCAACTTCGATAGGAACTAGCATTCCAAGGGAAATTATGAATCACCCCCCCCCCACACACACACACACACACATATATATGCTGTGTTGGTGCTTATCAATTAAAATGTTGGAAGAAGGGGTGATCAATAAATAAGTTACTTCTCTCGCCTTTTGTAGGGCTGTGATCACTAAAAAGGTCTGAATTTTCAAAAATAAGCTGGCACAAACTAGTGACCAATTTAGTATTAACTTACATTGCATATTGAACCTTCTAAAAACCTATTTAGGGTGGAATTTTCAAAAAACAAAAAAGCCGTTTTCCCTATTCATTGAGGGGAGTGTGGGTGCAAAATTTCAAGTTTGTACTATGAACGGTTAGTGCTGGGCAAAGTCCGGATATATAGCTAGATGAAATTCAAAAAATGGATGATTTTTATATCGACAGAATATGATAATTATAAAGACATTTATTAATTAGAAAGACATATTTGCTTGGCACCAGTGTGTGCAATTGATAAACAAGCGGCCTAAATCATATAAATCAATAAAGAAAAGAGTGGCATATGGGGATCGAACTCGCGTAAGAGCAGAGTCTGCTCCAAGATGCGGGTTCGATCCCTGCAGGGCATTCATTTCTTTATTTATTTACATGATTTAGGCCGCTCGTTTTGCAACTGCTCACACTGGTACCAAGCAAATATAGGTTCCTAATTAATAAATGTCTTTATAATTATCATATACATAGATACATATAAATGTCAGAACATATGAATAACCTAAACCCAACAATAAACTAGTGTTTTGAATAGCAGTGATTAATATGGTGTGTAATAAAAATTGGATAATGAAGAATGTAACTATATACATTTGAATGACATCTACTGGTTTGCTTTTGTAGCCTAATCAGTAAGAAAAAAAGAAAAAACAACAAAAAGAGATGAAAAGAAAAACTAGTCAAAAAAATGAATATTCATGTGCATTTGTTGACTAGCCATATTTCTTTTTTTTACATAGAATACAATGAACGGAAGTGATAATTATTACTTATTTATGGGAATACATGCATATAAACAATATTCCCCCCACTTCCCTTATCATTAATTTGTACACATATCATTCAAGTTTTATACAGTATCGTCTATAAATAAGTACACCCCTACCACGTTTTGATAGAAAGGTGATTAATATATTGGTCTTCCAGCCATGTCTTTCACAAACCTTCATACTTTTCCAGTCTACTCTGATGTGCCCAATCGATATATTTTCCTCAAAAGAAATTGATGCAAAGATGTGAACTTTTTCTTTTTGAATTGACTGACCAGATCACAAGATCTGGATGTTGCGCAGTTAATGTGATCTCAGCTGGAAAGGCTACTGCGACACCCCAGTCCTTGCAACCATCAAACAATGTAATTCATACTTTTTGTAAACGTAGCTCCGGGAAGGTTTCCTTCTTTTTCGAACTTTATTTTTATTTGAGTTGCAGACGAAATTTTATTGGCATCTTCACAGCATCTTTTTGTTGCCTTGGCAAGCACCTCCAGGACCTGGTTGTGTCTCCAGGTGCAGCCTTTCAGAGAATACGCTCAACCAGTGAGGGTGTGTTTGAGGCTGGCCGTCTTCCCCCATGCATTGCGTTCAGTCAGGTCTTATCGACTTCCACGATTTGAGGTTGACTGGTGTCAGTAGGATGTTGTATACTGGCTTTATGAGCAAACTTATTCTCTTTGGGTCTATCTGTTTGATGTGGCACCATGTAATTTGTCCTCCTTTGAGGTGTTCCCACTTGTATATACACACACACACACATACACAAAGCATCTTTGATCGCATGTAAAAAAGGCAAAAAGATGTTTCCTCATTTCAGAAGGGAATACTAAGGAAATACTGGCCATCTATGGCAGTAGAGACTAAATTTTAGCTGACAAAAAGGCCTCAGAGTCATATATAGTAGGCAGAGGTGATTTTCTTTCTTTAAGAAACAGAGCATCTTATACGCCATCAATTATACATATCTATATTACAGTATTGCCCATAAATAAGTACACCCCGACCACTTTTTAATAGAAATTTAATGTTCTTCTAAACCAAACATAGCAGGATTTTATTATTTCTAGTGGAACATTACACAATCAAAACGGATATTATCAGGTTTTATTTATGACCAAACTCTCCAGCATTGAAACTCTGTTGCCAAAAATATTTTTTGTAGTGTTGTACTCATCCTTGGATGGCAACATATTCATATTTTTGGCAACAGAGTTTCAATGCTGGAGAGTTTGGTCATAAATAAAACCTGATAATATCCGTTTTGATTGTGTAATGTTCCACTAGAAATAATAAAATCCTGCTATGTTTGGTTTATAAGAAAATTAAATTTCTATAACATAGTGGTAGGGGTGTATTTATTTATGGGTGGTACTGTATGTGTCGCGCATACAGGCTGCAATGAAACTGGAGGATTGAAAATTTAAACATTTACTCCTTAAGTAGGTTTTTAGTGGTGGTGGTTCAATTTGTAATGTAAGTTTATGCTAAATTGGTCCCTGAGTTTGTGTCTGGTAGCGTTCATGCTTGTTTTTTTGAGTTTTTAGTAATCACCACCCAACAAAAGGCGAGAGAAGTATCTTATTCATTGATCAGCCCTGTTTTTCCAATTTTTTAATTGAGCACCCCCAACACGTCATGCTGCCAAAAGACATTGGTCACATGATGGTTTCTATTGAGTGACTAACCAGACCTGTTTATTTATATTTCTGAACATGAACAGTGAAGGTGTATGAAACTTTTTTTTTTTTAAATCAAAGAGTTTCTGTTTGCAATTTTTATAGTGTTTTTTTAGCGACTGTGAAAGGAAAGGGATGTTCCAAATAATTGCAGTGTTGAAAGGAACAATAAGAATGGTTGGGTCAGTGAATGCGACTAGCTATGTTAAAGGATAGAGAAGACCTGCACTCTCCTTACACAGCAATATTGACCTTGTCTTGTATTTCTCTATTATATTTTTGTAAAAAGTATCAATGAAAATAAAGAGACAGGGCCCAATTGGGAGAAACTGGTCCAATTGGCTTGAATTGATTGATTGTTTTAGCAGCATATCAACCCTTGATGGGTCATTTAATGCTGAAATCAGTTTAAAAACCCCAAAATAGTGTCTTGCGATTTTGGTAAGTGGTTATTTTTTTTTTTAATTAGTCGTGAGACCTTGGTAAACATTTATTTTTTTTTAATTAGAGTCTTGTGACTTTGGTCAAAGGTTGTTTTTTTTGTTTTTTTAATTAGAGTCTTGCTACTTTGATGAACAGTTATTTTTTATAAAATAGAGTCTTGCGACTTTGGTGGCACCTGTTGGGGGGGGGGTCTTACCCCTCTGCAGGGGATGCAGTCAGCGTATTTTAGGCCCCAGCCGACAGGGCCGAATTGGCTTGAAGTCGATAATTATTCACTGATGTGAAGTGATCAAGACAAGATTATTTAGATTTAAATAAATACATCTTTTTGTACAAAATCTTACCAATCTTGGAAGAAAATATAGTTTTTTTACTGTACAATAACACGTTGGTTAGCATTCGAGACGATTGGCAGATTAGTCTTGGTAGGGCATGCTTGATGCATAGCCTGTACTTTGTGTCATCTGGTGTGGCTGTGCAGTCCGATGCGTGAGGGGCAGTCCATGTTGCACCTGATGCAGATGTACAGAGACGCCTGGGTTTGCAAAGGTTGCTGCAGTACACTTCCTTCGTTCCGCCACGCCCTCTCATCCGCGTCTGCAATGCCCTTGCGGATAGTCTGACGCCAAGCATCTCAATCCCCAGCCTGTATTTCCCAGCTGTCTGAAGAGATATTGCAGGCCTTTAGGTCTCTCTTGCAGACATCCTTGAATCGGAGTGAGGGGCGGCCGACCTGCTTGGTGCCAGTGGCCTGCTGTCTGTACAGAATAGCGTTCGAGATACATTCCTAAAGATGCAACACTAAACAAAACAGCGCTATATTGGGTCATTATAATATAGCATAAATCATTTTACAAAGCGATGATATCATTGTTGAACCTCGACAAGATGGAATGGATTAGTGCTGTGTATCTCGTCTATTCAGAGCTGATGAAATATTGCTAGGTGTCAATGTATATCGCTACATGATATACTATTGTATATGCAGGGCCTCTGAGAGGGGGGTTGCAGCCAGTGCATCTCACAGGATCCCAGAGGGCCGGGGCGGGGAGGCTATTAGAGTTAAAGGAGGTCTGAGAATTAAACTTTTAAGTTGATACAATATTTCCATTGATAAAATGAGTTGACTCTATTGTTTAACAGTGATCAAATATAGTATGGCATGCTAAATGGATTATAGCAGATTAGAACAGAATGGCTAAAAGACAAGGGTGTTTGTTCAGCGTTCAGCCTTATAAAATTCCTAAAAGGGCCTGTCTGTATGTGTATGTGTATATTCTCATACACATACACATGATGCTGTCTTTTATCATTATTTGGGGGGGAAATTTAACATTACTAAATTTAACATTATTAAATTTAACATTACTAAATTTAACATTACTAAATTTAACATTACTAAATGTAACATTACTAAATGTTGCATGCAAAATATTTTAAAATAACGTTATAGCGAATCAGCGCAGAACGAGGCAGCGCTAAATGGAGTATTATTATATCTATATATCTATATAGGCACATTGTTTTCTTACATTATTGCCCTTTTTATTTGTAAATAAACTCATAATGGTTTGTCAATAAAGCCTATGACATCTTATTTTGCAACGTACATTGTGTGATTGTCAACTTCAATGATTATGTCAACATTTTGCTGTCAGAATAACAAGATATGACATTTTTCTTTTTTCTCTTTCGATACTGTTTCACTGTCATTGTTATTAATTGCAAAGAGACTCAACTTTTACTTATCAATTTATACTGTACACAATTTGTATTTACTTATAGGATTCTTTTTAATCACCACTACCCACAACACTGGGTTTAGGTTATTCATGTGTTCTGACATTTATATCTATCTATGTATCTATCTATGTATTTGGACTTCGCCCAGGCTTAACCATTCATAGTAGAAACAAGAAAATTAATGAGTTGATTTAACAAGTAAAATATTGACATTACTTATTGGAACAAGAGAACATTTTGTGATTGTTGCATTCAACTATTTTTTCCACCTGCTGCATTTCCCAAAGAGGAGAGAAAATTCATCTCTCATTGTTTTCATTAATTAATCACCACTACCCACAACACTGGTTTAAATACTGTTGCTGGGTTTAGGTTATTCATGTGTTCAGACATTTATATGTATCTATATATCTATCTATGTATCCAGACTTCGCCCAGCCAACTGTTCATAGTAGAAACTTGAAATTTTGCACACACACTCCCCTCAATGAGTAGGGAAAATGGCTCTTTTGTTTTGTTGAAAATTCCTCCCCATAATAGGTTTTTAGAGAGGGGTTCAATATGCAATGTAAATTTATGCTAAATTGGTCGCTAAATTGTTCCTGCTTGTTTTTTTGAAAATTCAGACCTTTTTTTTAGTGATTACAGCCCAACAAAAGACGAGGGAAGTAACTTATTCATTGATCACCCCTTTCTCCAACTTTTTAATTGATCACCTCCAACACAGCATATATGGGTGGTGGTGATTCATAATTTCCCTTGGAATGTTGTTTTTTTTATTTGTTTATAATTACTGAATTCTATCATATACACGGGCTGTCCGCAAAGCCACCAAACTGATATAACGGCGCACCAATAAGACGTTTTAGCATTCCCATTACTATTAGCATTTTAGCGTGCTCGCTCCTCTTGTGTCTTGCCTGTTAGTGCCTGAAGTGACCGGTAGGTGGCAGACAAGGCACCGCTTACTGACTCTCACAACACCATCTTTATTTACGCTCTTGGTGGAGGCAGTATTTACTTATTCGCTCTCTTCATGACCCCTGGATTTATTGTGCTTTCTTATGTTATCACTTACAATGGCTTCCAAACAAAGAGGTGGAACTGGTATTACCAAGAAACGTGTGGTGTTATCAGTTTCTCAGAATTAGAGCTGATAAAGAAGTTGGAGACTGGTGCGTCAGTGTCGCGAGTGTGCAACGAATATGGTGCAAAGGAACAAACGGTGTCAGACATCAGTAAGACTAAAGACAAACTAAGGCAGTATGCTCTAAAGTACAGTGTAGACTCTACTCGGTCTGGTCCATCAGTCGGTGGTAGGAAACATATGGAAGTGGCAAAGAATAAAAACCTTGAAGAAACAGTGTATAAGTGGCATGTGCAGGTACATTAGGTGAACATTAATGTTCGACGGGTTGAGCTCCGCAAAGCTGAAAATGGTCTAGCTAAGCATTTGGGGATAAATGATATTTAAGACTAGTGATGGCTGGTTGCTGAGATTTTATAATCGCTATGGCTTGGGCAATAGGAAGTTACATAGCAACGGTGGAAGCGCTCTAACAGAAGATGCTGAGCCATTTCATTTAACCCATGAAAACCCAGATATTGACATTCAATTTTTCTTACATGAATTTAAGTTAAAATAAATTAAATTAACCCATAAGAACTCAGACTCATTTCTACTTGAAGGAACATTATGTGGGATTCTGGGTAGGCAAACTGACATACAGTCACGTGACTGCACCAGGATGTTCATTAGATGTCGCTTAGTATACTTGATGAGTTAAAATCAAGGATAAAATATAAAATTATATAAGAGACTGTGCATATCAATTAAATTGTATGTGACACCGGTATCATAGTGGGTTCTTATGGGTTAAGGTTAGATAAACTTATCAGGAAAGTATAACTGAATTTGTTACAAGTTTACAATGGGGATGAACGTGGATTATGTTGCCGTTCTCTATGCAACAACACAGCTTTTAAGCATAAAGAACAGAAACACAGAAAGAAGATGTATGCTGTGCTATTTTTTAAATTTGGTGGGGGGGGGCTATATTTTTTTTAATACATAATTCAGTAATATGTATATTATTTACATATATATGTATATATATCAGGTTCCGATCTACATGGCTGGGGAAATCCGTGGTAACAAACACCTGTACTGTCTTATAACTTCCCT
>VCCN01004446.1:3850601-3861004 GCA_006491835.1 Architeuthis dux | reverse complement strand
ACTGCACATGCATGAACAGACACTCTCTCATGGGGTTACTCAATTGGCAGTGAGAGGCCATTGAGTGAGCTTATGTACTATTTGACCGTTGCATTCACAATAACTGAGCCTGCCCTCCCCCTCACACACACACACAGAGTCCAGATTTAGTTCCATGCAACTTCTGGTTTTTCCCAAAGAGATTTCAGACCATGCAGGAGATTAAGGAGAATGTGACGAGACAGCTGATGGCGATTCCTGAAAGAGAACTTTGCAAACTGTTGAGTGGAAAGAACACTAGGATAAGTGTGTGGTGTCTCAAGGGGAGTACTTTGAAGGTGCCTAAGGCATCATTGCCCTAGGTAGGCTATTTTTCCCCCCATTAATATTAAATGGATTGATACTTTCAGGACAGACCTCGTATTAAAACTTATCCTTTTCTTTGCATATCATTTTTCTTTCTGTATAAAATGTCATTAAAAACAGTTCTCGTTTAATGCACTTGATACCCTACCTCGTTTACTGATGGCAGTATTAATTAATCACCACTACACACTTTATTGCTGGGTTTAGGGTATTTATGTGCTCATACATTTATATGTATCTATGTATCCGGACTTCGCTCAGTCCTAACCGTTCATAGTATAAACTTGAAATTTTGCACACACACTCCCCTCAATGAGTAGAGAAAATGGCTTATTTGTTTTTTGAAAATACCCCCACCTAAATAGGTTTTTAGAGGGGGTTTCAATATGCAATGTATGTTTATACTAAATTGGTCACTAGTTTGTGCCTGTTTGTTTTTTTGAAAATTCAGACCTGTTTTAGTGATCACAGACTAACAAAAGGTGAGAGAAGTAACATATTCATTGATCACCCTTTTTTCCAACTTTTTAATTGATCACCCCCAGCACAGCATATATGGGTGGCGGTGATTCATAATTTCCCTTGGAATGCTAGTTCATTTTGCAATTGCATTGTGCTTTAAAAAAATATCAAAAACATTATGTTGCTCTGCATTTTCTTGTTTATGTTCAACCAGAATGAACCCAGATTTCTTTTACGCTTTTGCAAATGAATAAATAAGGGAGACTTCTCTATAATTAGTATTTAATAGTTATCTCCCTTGCCAAATGTTACAGACAAAAAATACAGATATACACGTTGTCAAAATATTCAATTGAAATTATCAGCACTTGGACTTCACTGATTTGGCTTCTAATAGTAAAGTGTAAGCTTCCCTCAAAGTGGGAAGCTATTATACCAATGGTGGCACCCCAAGGCCTGCCCAGATCGGTTAATAACCCACCAGTATGTAAATCATTGCCATTCAAGAGCCATCTACCTTGATATACTCTAAGCAGCCAACCATGAAGGGGGACATAACTCCTATTGACTTATAAATAGTTAACACACATGATTGATTGATTGATTTTGTACAGCTTTCTTAATGAATCTCTTTTTACTTTCCTTTCAGGCTCAACAGTTTATGTCAGTAATGGTACGGACATATTGAAAATAAAATCTGGACACTCAGGAAAAGAAAGCATATTTTCACAGGTAAGCCCCTCTAAAATATCCGCTTTGCACATAATTATATTTAAAAGCAAAACAAAAAATACTTTCAGGACTAATTAAGGTGTTTAATGTCTGAATTTTTAAGGGGTATAAAAAATCCAAAAAAGTGTTCATTTGTAATTCAATCATTCACAAAAAATATTCTTTTAATTAAAAAAAATTTCCCATATTTTGAAGAACCAAAAACATGACGGGATACATTTGTCCCATTAGACATTCATCCCGGGACAGATAAAACATACAGAATTAGTTGATCACTTAGTCTACACGTCTTTCCAGTTCAGTCATGTAATACAAACTTATTTCTGCGAGGTTTCATTCTCTGAGGCTGTCATTTTTCGTGACATACGTCCCAGAAAGACTTCTATGGGACATATATATCATAAAGACCTCGGGATATATATGTCCCAGGAGTCTCAAAATGGTTAAATTAATATTTCCATACCTGTCAACCGAAACTACACACCAACTGGACTTTTACTGTATTTCAACTAATGCTATGATTTAAGTTGTAGCAAATCCCACTACAATTATTTTGTTTTCTGGTCGTATTGCCAACACAGACATTGTCTCATTTTACCAGAATTTTATCATTTAGGTATGAGACTTTTGCATTCCAACAAAACACACTCCATTCCAAGACTTGCCTTTTTTTTATTAGTCCTTTACGGTTACCTGTGTTACAGGGCCGGCTGTAAGCCAATTGGACCAATTGCTCGCAATTGGGCCCCGTACTAGGATTATCTAATCTAGTCTTATCAAATACACACAACAACACATTGCAACAAACACCTAATACCACATTTCAGGTTTTACAGAGAACAGCAATGATTTTAATTTTCTTTTGAATTCTTAAAAAGACAGTAATGTTTGTTTATACTGTTTATATTTTGAATTTTTTTTTATTGAACCTGATTTAAATAATGTTGATTAATTATTGAACAGTGTAAAGATCTATTTATCTGAAATTTTTAAGCACACATTTTGATTGCTTTCCATTCTACCATAGAGATATAACATCTATAATAAACTTTATTTATATCTCTAAGATTCTTCAGGACTTGGCTTTGAAGCTAGGACCCCGCAAAAAATGTTTCCAATTGGGGCCCGCAGCTCCTAAGGCTGTGTAAATAGATTCAGAATCAAATTAGGAACTTTTAAGAACCAAGGGTGGAGTTTAAACCCCCTTTATTGTCTTTCTTTGCCATTTATTTATTCATTGATTTATTTATTCAAGAATTAACTTAAACCAAATAAAAAACAAAACCCAAAACAAAAATAAATCTCCTCGAAGGATGGGCCGCATTTTGGAAAGTTCTCTCCTTACTAGTGGCGGCAGCAGGATCTGCAGGAAAGTCGGGAGGAAGGGAGAGGGCAATGATATCTGGGCCCAGGGAACCCAAAAACTGGAAGCAGCAAGGGACAGGGCGGTGCTTGTTTGCCGTAGACACTGAAGGAATTTTGGCAAAACTGAAAACTTTTAATCTTTTGACTGTTTGTGTTTTCAAGAAGGGAAATGTGGCTTGAAGATATATTCTGTTTTTTTTCTTTGTAGGTTTTTCTTTCTTTAATGAAACTAGCTAGATTTCAATTTCTTTTTCCACTCGAAGAGACAAAAATAACTTTTATTGCGGGGAGGAAAGAAGAACTTTGTTTTATGCCTTATGTAAAACTAGCATAGTACCCGCCGAAAATGATGAAAATAATTACATATGTATAAATTATACAGATATATATATATATATTTTAGTATAAATGTTTTTATTGCAAAAAAAAATGCATACCTCGAATAAAATTAATTTTTCTGTTGATTTTCTACGACTCTTTATATTTTCTGGGGTTTCTTCTTTAATAATTTTAAAATAATAGAGAAACACATCAGTTTTATTCATGAAAAATCTGTGATGCCTATATTTTGTAGAATTGTTTTCCGTGCTAGTACTAAGATATCAGCAGCAGTAGTAATTGTAATTGTAGCAGTAGTGATATAGATATGATCACACAGACACAGTAGAACCTGACTTTACCCCCTTCCTCTCTTTTGCTTTAGCATGACAGAAACCAGTCAACAAAAAAGTTACATGAGCTTTTATATTATAAAATGGTTGGCTTATTTGTTGTTTCTGGTTTTTCTTTTTCTTTATTCCTTGCATATTCTGGTTAGTTTTGTTATTGGGATTATTATTAGTTATAGCCCCTGCCAGATTAACTATGTAGCAAAAGTAGCCTATGGTAGGGGCCCCGCAATTTCAAGGGCCTCACACTAAATGCTTCCGTACTATACTGCCCTCAACTTTTATAGACAACTCAGTGTTTATGGTTAGCGATTTTAGTCAATTATCACCTTTAAGTGTGATTATTATTTTAACACAGTAGTTAATGGGAGTGTTGTATCTCTGTAATACATATACTGCAGATAAATATGAAGCTATTTGAATCGCTCCCTGGGTCTCCAATGAAGGAGGACCCCAAAAAGCTTTATGAATAGTAGTTCACCCGCTGTATTTCTATTAACATTATACAGACTTTAGGGACACCCTGTACAATAACAAATCTCACTAAATCTGAGAGAGGGGCCCATCAAGTAGCCAAGCCCTGCGGACCCCCAAATCTCCAGCTACGCCCCTCTATAGGTAAAATTGTTGTGCTCCACTAACCACCCACTTTATATCACACCCCACACTATATCAAACCGCACTATATCGAGGGAAAACCTGTAATAATAATGGGAAGAAGAAATCAGCCATAGAGGAGAATCAAAGTGAAAGAAATTGAAAAAAATGTGAGCCCAACCGAACAAATTATAAAATGTTTTGCGAGTAGAGCTGGGAAGAAGGTTTGGAAGGATTATGAGAAAAGACAAAATTGATTTGTAAAAATGGAAAGTGTAAAAGAAAAAGAAGGATTTATGTCATGTGGAATTGGTATAAACATGAGGCAAAAATGTTGTAAAAGGAATAAATTTCTGTGAGAAATGCCAATAAAGAGTGGTTTTGTAATAGAAATAAGGAGACCTGACCTAGCAGTGATCAATAAAACGAGTAAGAATTGTGGAATAACAGATTTGGATGTCCAATAAGAACGACTGGATGAAGGAGTGGAAAATGAAAGTATCAGGACTGAGCAAAAGAACCACAAATACTGTGAAACATCTCCGCGGAAGTGCCACTAAAAGAAATAGTCATAGATCATGAGATGACAGAACCCTACCAATGTGTTATAAAAGATGACATAGCATCCGTGGTGTAGTGCATGGGAACAGTGTTTCTTTACTTTGTTCGGGAATGGGAACATCATTCCCTCACACTCTAGTATTAGAAACTTTCAAAAACTCTCAACATAGTTTCTTTAGTTTTCAAGTGGGTCTGGCAGGCTGGCTAGTTATGTATGTACAGGCTGCACCATTTTCAAAATTTACTCCTTATTATGTCAAGACAAAACGTTTTTTGTTTTCCTCCCCTGAATAGGTTTTTAGTGGGGGGTCAATTTGCAAAGTAAGTTTATATTAAATTGATTACTAGTTTATGTCCATCAGCATTCTCACTTGTTTTTTGAAAATTCAGACTTTTTTTAGTGATCCAACAAAATGTGAGAGAAGTAACTTATTCATTGATCACCCCATTTTCCAATTTTTTAATTGATCACCCCCAACATGGCATGCTGCCAAAAGACGTTGGTCATGTGACAGTTTCTATTGAGTGACTAACCAGACCTGTATACTACTAAAATCTGTTTCTATCCTCAAATTACCCAAAGGTACCCATAAAAGCACCCCCACCCCCAACAACAACCAAGCTGTGAAGGCTTGCTTTGCTCACCAGATACATGCTAGAGCAGGCAGTCTTGTGTTCCCTCACTTCTTTTCTGAGCACTACACCACTGGATAACATATATTATAAATTAAGCTGATAAATTTCTATTAAAGTTATTTCCCTTTTTAAATGTTGCTTTATTTTACCAACACCCTGTATTCATTTTATCATTTTCTTATTCAGGATCAAGAATTTTTTTTACCAAATTGTCCTTTTCTCTGATCTGCCAAAGCGTTATGCACCTCCATCAAACTTAAAAACAGTCAGACATGGCCTGCCTCACGGTTAAACTTGTTATCTACTTCTCATAGGCACCAGAGGTTAATCAAAAGCTAGGATTTTGAATGCAGATTTTCAAAGCAAGCAGGCTCTCCCCACTTAAAAGACTGGCGCAATACAATCTTCCAAACCCCTTTTCTCCTCTATTTTCAAATGCAAACCTGTTTTAGTCAAAATTTCACTCGAAAATGAAAAAAGCTCCACAACATCATTTTGGGTTGTGAACATATTGCTAACAAACTATTTCTTTTAGTAGTGACATTTCAGTGTCATTTTTGAATTCTAAATATCTAAATTCTCTTATTTCGTTTTATTATCATCTTTTTTTTTTTGTTTGAATTTCATTGCTTCTATTTTTATCCACATTCTTCTGTGGTATCCTTTATAAAAAAAGACACTCTCAGCTTTTATTCTGTAGATTCTTTGAAAATATTTTTTTTGTTTTCTTTTAGGGTTCCGAACATTGCACACACATTTTCTTTTACATGACCAACTTGCTGACCCAGAAAAAGTGTCAGGAAAAGAGATAAAACTTTAGCAATTTGATACCCAGGCCCACATTTTCAGAAAGTTAACTTTCTGTGATGTTTTGATGTTTGCAAATTGTTTATTTCCCTGATTTTATGATGAAAACAGCAGCTCCTTCTCCTCATCCACCATTTTTTATCAGCACTAACATAAGTTGTTCATATGAACTCTGAACTTACCAAAGAAAAAAAACAAGACTATATGAAATAAAAATCATAAAAAGATGTAGAATGTAATCATTAATTTCCTTACCACCATCCTATACTTCACCGTAGACTTGCTGATTTGTACTTTAATTAATATTGATCAGAGGGTAATTGATTGAAGAAGATTTCACCATGACTATTTCTTATTTTCTATTAGTTTTTTATATAAATAAGTATTTACTTTCTTTTCTGTTTTTCGTCTTTCTTCTACGATACCATTGAGAATTGTTGCCAAAAGCTACTGTATGCTGTCTACAGGCAAGAGAAATACAAATATCATCATAATCATCAGCTGTCACGGGTCCATTGCTGGACAAAGGCCTTTCCAGCTCCTTCCATGCTGACCGTGACTGTGCTAACCTCTTTCTTAATGACAAACCTTTCTATCTAATCTCTCTGTCTTATGTCTGGTCTTCTCCTACTGTGTTTGCTTTCTCTTGGGCACCAATCAACTAGCCTTTTGCACCATCTGTTATTTTTCCTTCTCGCTATGTTTCTAGCCCATCTCCATTTTTGTCGCTTAATTACTTCTATATTTCTTACTTTGATCTGCCCTTGGATCCATGTTGATTTTTTTCTATCTCTTAGAGTTATTCCTAGCATTGCTCTTTCCATTGCTCTCTCTGTGATTCTGAGATTGTTTTCAAGTGGTTTTGTTAGTTTCTATGTTTTACATTCTATATTTACATATCATACATTCATTGTACACTTTAAATACAAGAAACAGAAAAACCTAAGCAGGCGCCCATCACAGCGTGATGGTTAACAAGCTCATGTGAAAGACCAGTTATTTGATGTAGTGAGTGTAATCCCTAGTACCTCACTACTTTAGACTTGTGCCAGACTAAGCTAAAATTTGTAAATAACCGTAAGCACTTTATTGACTTCATTGGTAATATCAGGTTTTGTCATTTTCAGTCATCCATACTTCAACTGTCCCATGAGACACTCATAAATTTAAGCTGGCTTTTATCACATTAAAGTTGATTTAATACCCACTTGACCTTGAAATGAGTTGACAGGTAAAAAACACAAGCTGTAAACAAATTTATTTTTCACTATATTGTAAGTAAAAATTGATATTTTTTTAAAAATCCAATTAAGTAATCTTCAAATAATTTTCATCTAATCCTATATTTCTATAACAGCTATTTTATTTTTTGGAAGATTTTCAATAACAGTTTAAATTTTTCAGTCAGCAGACATCAATCATGGCGTTATTGAAGTTAATTTTGTATGACAAAAATTGACATTAAAAACATTTTTATCTTTTTACGTCTATTTTCTTGCAAATAAAATCAAAATTAAAACTTCAAAGAAGATAATTAAATTATTCCAATACGTTTTAAAATGTTTAGGAAAAAAAAATGTAAAATAACCAGTTGCACATGTTGAGACGCAGGTGACGGGTCTCCAAAAATACATAAGTGCATTTCTTTCCACTGATGAACATCTTGTTCTAGGTGGGATGATTGACTGGGGCTTAGACGAAAATCATGGGAGAGAATCTGTGGAAGGAAAAGGAACCGTTGGTCCATACAGGAAAAAGTTCTCCCACATGGCCAGTGAGAAATATGACAAAGTCCAGTCACTTTCAAGAAAAATGCGTCCTCTTTATTTCTGTTGAAAACGTACAACCGGCAGTGGTATGAAACAGATTTGTGGAGCAATTCTGTGTTGGATTCTGTTTCTTTACATTTCGGAATTTCTTGTAGTTCGTCTAAGTTTGATCCACTAGCTAATGTAGTAGTCCTAACCTTGCTGATTGGTCAAACGCATTCTCTTTCTTCCCTTACTTCTCTTGTGACCTCAGTCAGCCGTTTGGCCCATAATATGATACCACTCCCACTTAGCGTAAAGCCCACTACTATCACCCCAAAACACCAGTCTTTTGTACCTTTTTCTTTTTAATAGTAAACGAACACACAAACGACCAGCGTATATTTAATTACAAATTTCTGTGATCATTGCTACAATTTGTAATGTTTTTGATACCTACCTAGTTGAGATGAGCAACATATAACTTATACTATATTTTGGAGTTATGTATGCGCAATATGAAAGGTGTATCTGGTCTACACTCTTAGATATGAACAAAAACGTAGCGTAACATATTTTGAGGAGAAATGTAGAGAGAAAGGAAGAAGTAAAAGAAAGGAAGGAAAAGAAGAAGAGAAATGTAGAGAGAAAGGAAGAAGAAGAAGAAGAAGAAGAAGAAGAGGAAAGGAAGGAAAAGAAGAAACAAGGGTGGGGTAAGAGCAGGGGTGGGAAGAAACTACTTGACTTCTGAGTGTACAAACAGATGGTCTTTTCTGTTAGGTCATTTCAACTTCATGTGTGGTAAGGCTGCTTAGTGAGGCTTCTACACTGGTCTTCATCTGTTTACATGTATGGACACGGGTGTAGCTGGGGGTGGGGGCAATTTTAACACCATAAGAACCCACTGTGACACCAGTGTCACATGCAATTTAATTGTTCTGAACAGTCTCTTATATAATATTATATTTTATCCTTGATTTTAACTCATGAAGTGTACTAAGTGACATCTAATGAACATCCTGGTGCAGTCATGTTACTGTGTGTCAATTTGCCTACCCAGAATCCCACATAATGTTCCTTCAAGTAGAAATGGGTCTGGGTTCTTAGGGGTTAAATTGCCTCCAAAAAAGCTTTATGAATATTAGTCCACCTACTGCATTTCTACTAACAATACACAACAACAAATCTATACTACTATTTTATAACTATAAACATTATTTTGCAGAGTGTGTACAAACACTCCTCCTTCCCACCTTCAAAAATTAAACCTCAGTAAGCTTCTGCTGGCTTGTACTACTAACGTTACCTTCTATGAATGGAAATATATACTGTTAGACTGATGGTATTGCAATGGGCTCTCATTTAGGTCCTTTCTGAATAGTAATTCACCTACTGCATTTCTGGCTTGTACTACTAAAGTTCCCTTCTATGACTACAATGGAAGTATTTACTGTTAGACTGACGGTATTGCAATGGGCTCTCATTTAGGTCCTTTCTGAATAGTAGTTCACCTACTGCATTTCTACTAACATTATACAACAACAAGGATATATTTGTACATTCATTAATTTCATATATGTATAATAATTCAGCCTACAATAACAAATCTCACTAAATGTTGGAGCCAAGGCCCCCAGGCCCCCAAATCTTCAGCTAGGCCCCTGTATATGGGCATGGGTTTTTGTTTGTTAGTGTGTGTGAAACATTTACACACACTTTTTCTATAGTTTTGAGAAGGGTCATTAATATTGAAATGGTTCTTTGGACAATTGAACTCCTTCTTGTTATTTGTGTTATAAACACAAGGTTTCTGCCAATCCATTCTTCGGCCTTCCTCAGGTGTAAAATCCGAGTGTGATGGGTTAAACAGAAGGGGATAGGCCTTATAGCACAGACAAGACAAAGACACAGGAACACCCAGGCCCTGTGCTATAAGGGTTATCCCCTTTAAACATAACTTCTGTTTAACCCATCACACTTGGATTTTACACCTGAAGAAAGCTGAAGAATGGATTGGCCGAAACGTTGTGTTTACAACACAAATAACAAGAAGGAGTTCAATCATCTGAAGCACCATTTGAATATATGCACACATATGTAAGCAGATACATACTGGGATTCTATATATATTTGTGTTAGGTGCTTATATATTCACACTTGTACGTCTATTTATATACAAACATATACATGTGTGTGTATGTGTCTTTTTATGCGTGCTTTTTATTTATACTGGTGATGTTGTTAATGATTCAGTATGTCTTATTTTGACCCTAGGCTTCAATGATACAGAATTTGTTTTTATCTTCTCCCACGATTATCCACACCCTGTTATCACTCCCACTGCCCCATCCAGTCTACCCTTATATTCACTACTAGATCTGACTTTGTTTATACATGTACGGGTATATGATCTAACATAGGTTTCTTTTCTTATCATTATTTGAAAAACTAGACTTTTTTATTTACAATTTATATATATATA
>VCCN01004446.1:3756710-3774955 GCA_006491835.1 Architeuthis dux | reverse complement strand
AGCAACTATTTTATTACAAAGACTAATAAATAAAATCAATCCAGCCTAATACACTAAAAGCATGTTGTCTTAAGTACAACTATAAGAAATAGTCAATTGAAAATATTCAGTTTTCAATAAAACTTTTAAAACTACTTATTCTATTAAAACCATTCTGTTTCTTATTATAACTCATTTTGTTTCCTTAAATGTTTTAGGAACATAAAATTGAATTTTTGTTTGTTTCCTTTTTTTTGTGATTTTCTTTTTTTGTTCTTCCTTTCTGGAATCCATCCAAACGTTTTAGAGTCTTTTGCTGAATGTTGTCTGCAGACATTTTCCGGTTGGCGCTCTTGTTACCAATATTTTGCAGCAATTTTTCAATTACTTCAGAATGATTTTGCCATGAGAAAGTTTTTCAGATAATTTCCCTATGAAAAAAACATTTATCTAGAATATGTTTTCAAACTTTGTCTTGATTCGGCTGATCATCGTGGCCCAGTGTTAGAGTACTCGCCTCCAGTTCGATAGGCTGTGGTACAATCCGCCACCGAGTCATACATGTTAAGTAAGTATTTTGAGTTATTTCCCTTAGGCAGGAGTGTTCTTATCAACTTCCGGTAGGGGGTGCTGTTTTATGTTCTGGTGAACTAGCAGCCATATTGTTATTGTGATTAGTAGACCTTGTTGCTGGTAGGAAGGGGCTCACTGCATGGCCCAATTTCAAGGACTCCTCACCGTTACCCCCATGATCCGCCCTTTTGGTCTCTAAGTCCTTGCAAGGGCAGACCTTGTTGGATTTTGCCCTATTGTCACTGGTTGCGAACAGGCTCCCATAACAGTTCAAGCTTCAGATCCCCCAAAATGTAGGGAATAGCAGATGCCATAAGCAGAACAAAGCTTCAACAAGCCTGTCAAGTCGGAAGTGGGTCTTACTAACAACGACCCATGTGTCCCTAACCCGGAACAGCCTCGATGAGGGTATAAGCAGAGAACGATAATACATACAGCCATGTCTTGATTCAGAGAACACCAACAATTTGGTTTGTGATAGGAGAAACTGAAGACCAAGTTGATATTAATCAAGTTTAGCTAAGAAACAGCACAAGGTCAAATGGGGTGAAAATAAAGTAGGAAGACTGTGTTGCACTAATAAAAAAAATGAATTTCATTATGAAAGGAAATAACTCCTTATTGAAATTATCCCCCTTTAACCATTAGGTGAATTTTAAAAAAAATTTCTATTCAATTCACAAAAGAGTTCCATTAAGAGTTTCACTGTCAATACAAGTGGTTACAAGCGGTCCATGAATTTAAGAGATAACGTGAGGGAGAGTTGCACACATCATCAGCCTGACTCTATTGTCCCTGTCTGCCTGGGTCTAGCAGCAAGACATAGCCAGAACGGATGGAGACAGACCAGGATGCAGTGGATGACCAGGGTGCTTAGTGTGTCATGCCATGCTCTTTGAACTCTGTAATGTGTTGCCTATTATTGCGTTTCTGCCCATTGAACTAACTCTTGGTTTCCTTCATGCAGTCAACCGAGGGATTGGACTTTCTCAGTTTTGAATCCAGAGTTGTCCTCCTAGCCAACCAAAACTGAAGAGCCCAATTTCTGCTGCAATTTGCCTATATCAGGGGGGGGGATTCATGCCTTTCCCAAGGGTAATAGTGTGAAGAGAACACAAATTGTCCCAGCCAGAGTTTGAACTCTGTCTACCAATTCCATTTTCTGTGCTTTTAGCTGTTAGGCCACCAACACCTTCAAGTGATAAAATGTCTGTGATGCCCTTAGATGCATGCATGCTACACTAGAAGTATCGGCAGGCATTCGCTCTTCTTAAAGGGACCGGTGGCAGAAAGCTACACAAGGCAGAATGAACAATAATATACAAATGGTATACAATCATTTGTACAGGGTGATACAAAATAAACTGACCATTTTGATTCTTTCAGACCACTGTGTGTGTGTGGTTTTTTTTCCTTGAGGTTTTATTAGTGAAAATCATGGGAACTGCTTATACTGTACCCGACCGGTTATCACTAGTTGATGTAATGTTGATCGAGGCTGTAGTAATAATTTTTGTTGCATTTTTTAGCATGTTGGTTATAACAATTTAAAAAACCAACCAAAACCGGGGGTCCAAAAGAATCAATATGTCCGCTTATTTTGTGCCACCCCGTACGTGGGCGCGTGCAAATTACAATAAGTTTCTGTTTTAATGTGCATTTTCTCACCCCAAATTTCTGCAACGAATATAATAATACACCAATAACTGATAACATTTGTCTTTTGATCTGAAGATTGATTCTGACAGTTCCGTAATGCTTTTGAAATCAATTTTATCAATGACATCTTTTTACAGATGCTGCTTTCGTTTCTCTACTTAAACTTATTTTGACAATTTGATGTCAATTTCAATAATCACATCCGCGACTTTTTAAAATTTAAAATGTTTTTTTTTTTTAAGAACCGGAGTTCCAGGCTTCAATATCAATAATTTCATTCCCAAGTTGCTGCTACCCGAAGACATCTTGATAATTGGTCTAATGACAGTTTTAGTTTCAGTGCAATTATCTATTACAATAAAAATAAAAAGAAACCACACACTAAATGCCCATATATCTATATCCAGTGGCATTTCTAGTTCTTAGAAAGTGTGTGTGTGTGTGGGGGGAGCACTTGGGGGTTGAGATTAGTGGGGGGGGCAAAACTTGAAATGTATGTGATGAGAAATCTTCATTTTTATACTTCACCACGTTGATATACACAACATATGATTTTTAAAATATAAGTATAATACTTTACTAAATTGAGTAAGTCAGTTTTATAATTAGAGGATGAACATCTCCGGACATGGGATGGGGAGCTTTCTCCTTCCGTAGCGATCATCAAATGGGAAGGGAGGTAGTCTGCCCTTTTGTCCACGGCTTCTTGTGCCGAAACACTACATTAAAAGCTGCCATGTTCAAAATTATTATATTTTTACAGCATAGGTTTTTTTTCTCGAAAATATGAGATAATCAATCATATATCAGCTACACCCCTACATTAAAGCATATGAAAGTGAGGGGGCCAACCTAGGGGCCAAAATTCGGAGGGAGGGGGCATGGCCCCCTCCGTAGAATCGCCACTTATATAGATATATATAGATATCATCATCATCAGCTGTTACAAGTCTGGACAAAGGCCTTTCCCCATCTCCTTCCATGACGACCTAGATTGTGCTAACCTCTGCCACGTCTTTACCTACTGCATTTACTGTCCCATGGGCACCAGTCGGTTATTTTTTTCCCCACATCTATTGTCATCTCTTCTTGCTAGGTGACCAGCCCATCTCCACTTTTGCTGCTTAATTATTTGTATAATATCCTTCACTCTAGTCCTCCCTCTTATCCATGTTGATCTTTTTCTATCTCTTAGAGTTATTCCTAGCATTGTTCTTTCAACTTGGTTTTCAGCTCATCTTGTTAATTTCCATGTTTCGCATCCGTTATGTTATGGCTGGTATTATGCAGCCGTTGTATACTTTACACTTTAAGCACATTGGCAAGGTGATATATCTAGATATATATATCTATACTGATATATCTATATATAGATGTGTAAAGATATATCTATGTCTTTATAAAAAGACACATTTCAAGGTTGGCCAAAAGCACTCAATCAAAAACTTTTGGACAGTTCTTACATACACTTATCACTGACCTACGTTGTCTTGTACAGAAACAGGAAAGATTAAGCAAAAGATTAGCATTCTTTGTCTGCGGCCTTTAACCAAGTCTTCTTACTATAATTCACCAAGTGTCTGTCTGTCATCGCATAACTCAAGGATGGTTAGAGCTATGGCCACCAAATTTTCTATGGTAACTAATGGGACTCTTTATGTTTTTGTCTAACCATATAAAGAGGACTATAAAGATTATGATGATAGATACCAACAGATTTAAAAGGCAACAAAAGATGTACTCACAGACTCATTTATTCATTCTTATTTACATTGACAGCTGTATCTTATGTAATTTACCAAATGTCTGTCCATCAGTCTGTCATCACATAACTCAAGGACGGCTAGAGCTATGGCTACCAAATTTTCTGTGATTACCAATGGGAGGGCAGAGCATGTTTTTAGCTCATTAATTTTTGATAATTCTTCCCAAAATAATATTCTTGTGTCTGCATTCATGCGCACACCAATAATAATAATCTGATTTCCATCTATATACCTATCTTACTATATACTTGAATATACCTTTTTTTGACAGCAGTTAAATGCATCATTAAGCCAGCTTCAGTGTAGTTGGGCTGGGTTTAAACTAATAAGAAAAATGG
The DNA here is from genome assembly GCA_006491835.1 of Architeuthis dux. NCBI lineage: Eukaryota > Metazoa > Mollusca > Cephalopoda > Oegopsida > Architeuthidae > Architeuthis > Architeuthis dux. The sequence goes on along the minus strand of VCCN01004446.1, from coordinate 3,770,640 downwards.
TAGTTAAATTTGGTATCAGACCAAATATTATTTTTTAAAACAATGATATTCTTGGATGTGACCGTCTTTTCACTTAGGCTGTTCCATGTGTTTGCCACTCTTGCCGAGAGGAAATTTTTTCTAACACCAGTGTAGGTCTGAATTTGTAGTTTATGGCTGTGTCCTCTGGTTTTACTGCACATAGATGAAGTCAGCATGTTCTTATCAGGGCATTTTGAGCAATGAACGTCAGTATCCACTTTATATATATTGTTCTGGATTCTATAGACCTCTAGTAGGTCAGCACGTGTTCTTCTGTATTCAAAGGTTTCTAGATTAAGTTGTTTTAAACTTTCAGTATAGGATATATTTCCCTTGGTGGCTCTCCTCTGAACTCTTTCTATGGCATCTGAGTTGTACTTCAGATTAGGAGACCATATGCAGGAAGCAAACTCCAGATGGGGATGTACCAGAGACTTGTACAGCAGTAGGAAGCTCTCCTCATCGATGAATTTAAATAATTCACCTATCTTTTGTGAAATCTCCCCAGATATTTAAATTAAATGTGATCCAAGAGTTCATGATGGTGATGATGATTTTCAAATAAGGCATGAATCAATGAATACATAGTTCAAATCTATCATCTCTTATTGGGGTCAAAGCCCCCATTTAGCCCTTCTGCAGGAACTAGCTGAAAAACCTGCCCGTAGGCCAGATTTTCAGCTAGTATATATGAATGAAAGACTGCAACCTAAGTACACCTAAGTACACTGAGCCAAAATTGGTGGTACTGCGTAGTTTAAAATTCTTAGCTAATAAATGTTGACTTCTCAAGAGATATTAAATTTACAGTTTTCGAAACCTTAAGTACCTATTGATCTGGGATTTTAAGTATCTGCATTTTCTTCTAAGAGCCTGCACTAAAACTGAGGACACGGAATATACATAACATTCTTTTCTGAAATATAATAGGTAAAAAAAAAGAAGGATTTTGCAAGAATTACGTGTATAGTATATTTACTTGTTTTTCTTGTTGGCATTGGCATTGTATCTGTTTTTCTGATCATAAAATTTGTTCACTTTCTTCCATTGGCTGGCTCTAAGGAACTTCAAATATATTTTGTTTTTATGATGTTCTTTTATTCATCTGAGTCTTTTAGAGGACCCATTGTGTATTGTTGCATCAAAGTAGCAATCTCCATAAACATGGTATTAAAATTGATGTTACTCATGTTTATATATGTTTTTATATGTAAACAAGAATGTATATCCAGAGATCAAACAGAACTAGTTTGATTCTGTCTAAATATAATAGATAAGATCTATCTATCTATCTATCTATCTATACGGTGGATCATATATGCCGTCAAATATGGTAATTCATGATGATAGTAATAATAAGTTCAATTTCTCTCTTTCTCGGTTAAGTGATATTTATTGCAGTTAAGTTCTGTGTCTTGAATCCCTTGTAATAAACTGGGAGTGAAGCAGTTTCACTTGAAATCAACCTTTGTGAAAGTTTCTTGAAGAGTAACTAATCACTCAAACGTTAATATGTTTCTGCTCCTTGGTCTTTATGGCTCAAAGGACATAAAGTATGCAGAAACAATGTTCTGGCCATACGTGTCTGCTGCCACTTTTCCAGAGGGGTAGCAAAAGGGTATGTTCTGAATAAATCTAGTGGTAACCAGCAAATAATAATACAGTCTTTGTATATGGGAACATTATGTTGGGCTTAGATGAAACAATTGTACTGCACCATTATGCTTCATTGACAATAATGTTCCAACTTTAAAACCCCTTGCCCTCGGTGAGAAGGCCTGATCTAGGAGGGTCGGAGCAAATGACTCCCCTCCCGTGCACCCTCCCCAGCGGAAGCCCATGGTTCTGGCTACTTTTCTCTCTCTTAGCATCTCATCAGATCAGAACAGATTAAAGAGTAACTCACTCATGGCTTGGCTTATATGTATCTATGTAACTATTCGGACTTTGCCCAGCCCTAACCGTTCATAGTAGAAACTTGAAATTTTGCACACACACACCCCACTAAATAGGGAAAATATTATTTTTGTTTTTTGAAAATTCCCCCCCTAAATAGGTTTTTAGAAGTGGGGTTCAATATGCAATGTAAATTTATGCTAAATTGGTCCCTTAGTTTGTGTTGCCGTTTGTTTTTTGAAAAACTTTTTTAGTGATCACAGCCCAATTTTTTAATTGATCATCCCCAACACAGAATATATGGGTGGAGGTGATTCATAATTTCCCTTGGAATACTAGTTATTATTATTATCGTTATGTTGTATCCTATAGCTTTATAGGTACATCAATAAGTTCATAGTGTAATGATGAAAAAACCATTTATATATATATATACATGGAAAATGATTAAGCAGACTGCACCATACAAAAACACCTAAAAAGAATGTAAACTCTTCTTAGAAGAAAAACTAAAAATAATATCTTTCAAAGAAGATGAAAAATTATTAAATAAAAGTACAGAAATCATTTCAAAATGTAGTCATGAGAATATGTATCTACTAAAAAAACATAAAAAATCAGAATAACAACTTGAAGTCAAAAAAGCGAAAACACTGGAAAAGCATAAAAAATAAAACCATCAATGCCAAAGCCAAAAATATAAAATTCCAAATCTATAAACCAACAATGCAACATAAATTCAAAACCTCGAGAATATAAAGGAAAAAAATACAAAAAATGGGTAATTCTGTTATTGAAAAAAGCCCACTACCCCAATACACACACAAAACAGTGCCAACACGAGCACACATGTTTTTCACACATACACACACCATGGGCCGACCGGATACAATCTATTCTTCTCCCACCACCACTTTGACCTCCAATACAGAATCAACATACCAAGCAAGTATGCCTTCTAGTTTCATTCAAAACGTTTTTGTAAACGTTGAAACATGTTAAAGGAATAAATACTATTTTCTAAAAATTGGTCTCTGCACTGTCTTAACTTTTTATTTATAATCCCTATCCAATTGTACACCATATATATATGTATATATTGTCGCATTGGATCAAAAAGGCTGTACGTCCTTTTTTATGGTTTTGAGATATGAGCAATTAAATATTTTGAACAGTTATATTTTAATGGCAGAAATAACAGAAAAGGTGACTGTAACAATGTTTTTTGCTAATTTTGCACCCTACCACAGCTCTGCTTATATTTATACGACGTGCTATAAGGCTTTCTTGAATCAATGCACTTGGAGTTAAGGCCTTTTTGACACAAGTTTCTGTATTTGATTTACCTTAAGTGAAAGTCAATATCTCCAGATATGATAGCCTTTTCATGAGTGTATTTGGACATAAGACTCGGGATAGGTCTATTATACATCTAACGCACTAGCAAAAAATAATTGAAGGGGATAATTGGGTTATTTACTCTTTCTGTAATATTAAAGCTAGCTTTTTGCAGCATTTTTTGAAAAAATAAGGAACACATATTAGCAAAACTGAAGCCCCCCCCCCCCGGTTCAGACAGCACTGATATATATATATTTCAACAGCTCCCCCACGTATAAGTACTTACATTGGTAAGCCATTAACCCATCTGTTTACCAATGCATATCCATAAATGTATAAAGATTGCAGCTAACCATTGGCCTGGAACCACCATCTCTAACGCACACATATAAACAAAATTGACAGCTCTGAGATCATGTTGCTTGGTTTAGTCATGCTTTCCCAACTTTATGCTAAGTATGAAAGGTCTAGCAGACCCAGATGGCATTGCTGTGCTAATGAGGGACAAGACTGATCAACGGACAAGTTTTGGAGGGAAAAGAGTTAAAGGGATAGATTTTCTATCACTAAGAAGTCAAAGATGAACAATCCAGAACAGCCTTTCTGAACATTTTTAGACTGGAGGAACACTTGAAATAACTTCTCAAGGAACCCCTGCATAAAAAAATATTATAGGTACAGCTAATGACCCATCAGTGTTCTCAAAATGTATGTATTACAATCTAGAAGTAATTATCAGTATTCTTCAGTGAACAGGAAGATAGTTTTCTTCATATTTGTTCATTTTGGTGAATATTCTAAGATACTCTATTTGGCAAAGTAGGATGACTTAACTGTCAAAAATGGACTGATTTGACCGATCACTGCTAAAGAAACTTAACTTTCTTTTTACTTTCATACTAAGCTGGCACAGCAATGACTGTTTGAGTTTTAGTAAAAAACGATTATTTTATTTTATTTTATTTTTTTTATTAAATCAAGTATTGTAAACCATTTTTATTAATTTTTGACTACTATTTACATTCATCCTAATTTTTAGTTTATTCAATCACAGTTTCAGTAAGGCTGGCACCGGCAGTGTTATTGTTTTGGTTTTATAAAAAAAAGCGATCGATTATTTTAATATTTAATTTTCATTTAGAAAAAGTGTTGTAAACCGTTTTTATTAATTTGTAACTACTATTTACCGCCATCTTAATTTTCAGTTGTTTTTTTAATTACAATTCAACTTGGTTTTCATAAAAATGCTATTATTATTCATTGTAAACCATTTTACACATTGTGATTTTAAAAAAATACTAAAAATTAAAATGAGGGTGAATAGGAGTCAAAAATTAATAAAAATGGTTTACAATACTTGATTTAATAAAAAAAAAAAAAATAAAATAATCCTTTTTTACTAAAACTCAAACAATCATTGTCATGCCAGCTTAGTACGAAAAAAAAAATAATGTTAGCTTCTTTAGCAGTGATCGGTGATGAGATCCGTTTTTGACGGTTAAGTCATCCTACTTTGCCGGACATTTAATATAAAACAAAATGGAAGTCAGTTTCTTTGAAGATATATTGATAGGCTTAGCTTACCTTTCATAAAATGAATGTTTTTCATAAACTTTATATACCTATATAAAAAATATATAAAACTCAGTTCGGAAATTTATTAGCAATACAAACAAATATGGCCACTTACAAATACCAGTTCAACTGTACATCTACTTAATTTATTGTTGACTCTAAAAACTATCTAGCTTGAGATTTTTGTAAACAAAACCATATTTAATTTTAAATAAAAACATCACTCACAGATGAATAGAATTGAAAATGAAAAAAAACTTCAAAAATTCTTCATGAGCATCAGAAGAAAGAACAGTTTTATTTTTATGGATAAGCAACCAAACAACTCAGCTATCTTATCTTTGAAGACATAAATCTGGAAACTTTTTATTATAACTGATAAGACCTGACAAGCTGGGGTGGGGTGGGGGGATTTGAAACTGTTCTGCTGATTTCATTTTAATATATTGAACCTTTTTGACCCTTATACGTTTTTGCATTCACCAACAAATCATTTCATCTGGCCAGTAGTTTATTCAGAAGGTTGTCTTTTTCAAATCAGCCATTTGCAAAATGATTTTGATGATGATAATGAAGAAGACCTCCTCACTTAGGGCGAGGCTGTTTGAAAGTTGGAACCTTATAGTCAATAAAGGATAATGGTGATGTACAATTGTTTTATGTAACCCCAACTTAATGTACCCATATAAAAAGATGGTATCATTCTTCACTGGTAACAGGATTGCCACTAAGATATATTCCAAATATATCCTTTTTGCCCCCACCCCTGAAAATATATCCTTTGGCCCCCACCTCCCCTGGCAAAGTGCCAGCCGACGCCCTTGCAGAAAAGCAATGTCTCACCTTTTAGAAGGCATGCAACAAGTGACTAAATAATAAATGAAACAAAGACACTTTAAATTTGTAGTGGAACATTTTTATAGTCCTATGAACGCTTTGGTTGCTGCCTGGAAATTTACACCTTGAGCAATTAAATAAAAATGTTTTCTAATGTAGGAAAAGTTTAATCTTGTACATTTTTTTTGAGTGCGAAGCGCTTATCGCGCATCTTAAGAATACCCGACCAGCCATAGCTAATTTAGATGGTAACAAGACAACGATATTATAATTTTTAGGAAGAGGAAACTTTGCTAAGTAACTAGCATTTTGTACAGTGACTGAAAAATACCAATCAATGTATTTCTTTTATCTCTTTTAATCATTTTTTATTTACCTGACTTTTATCTCTAATAGGTCGGTTCTGGAAAATGGAAAGATTGTGCGACTCTACCAATAATGATGTGTGCTTTGATTTTCTTTTTTCTATTTGTACCTATTTTCCTGATGATGATCTAAATTCAGTGGTTCCCAACCTTTTTGAGTCATTCCCCTCTTTTATCAGTAGGATTACTAATATTCCCCCCTTCCATTTATTACCAGCCATGACTTATGGATGCGAAACATGGAAACTAACCAAACGAGCTGAAAACCAGCTCAGAATAGCACAGAGAGCCATGGAAAGAGAAATGCTAGGGATAACTCTAAGAGATAGAAAAAGATCAACATGGATCAGAGAGAGGACTAGAGTGAAAGATATTATACAACTAATTAAGCAGCAAAAGTGGAGATGGGCTGGCCACCTAGCAGGAAGACATGACAATAGATGGGGGAAAAGACTAACCGACTGGTGCCCATGGGACAGTAAACGAAGTAGAAAAAGACCAGATACAAGATGGAGGGACGAGATAGAAAAGTTTGCCGGTAAGACTTGGCAGAAGTTAGCACAAGATAGGTCATCGTGGAAGGAGATGGGAAAGGCCTTTGTCCAGCAGTGGACTTACAATGGCTGATGATGATGATGATGATGATGATACTAAGAATTAGTTTCATTTTATAATTGTACAACTGCTGCTGCTGTGTATTTGTTACTCAAAGAAAGCAAGAGAAAATAATTAGAACCTATCATTTGAAATTCCAATTTATTACAAAAAAAGAAGAATTCTGCTATGGTAACTGATATACACATCAATGTGATCTTTGTTCTTATCTTTTTGCTACTAGTTCTTCGATTTGTTGGTCTATTAATGAGAGAGCACATCTTAAATCATTCTCAACTTGAAGCTTATTCTGAGCCTTCGACTTGATAGACAGAAGTGCAGAAAACCCTATATCTCTTGACTAGACTTTTATTTTTACCTAATAGCCTTATTCCCCCCTTGGACTACCTAAATCACCCTCCTGGGCCCCCAGTTTGGAACACTGATCTAAATAGACACTGGAATATCAACAAAGTTCATTTCTCCTGCTTAATCTAGTACTGACTACTTATGAGCATCCTGTTAAGATTAGTGTGATAGGAACCTGTCAAGGTTGACAATGAGAGTAACAGCATTTTGCTACTGACTGGACAAGTAAGATTGTTATGAGTGAGTTGTCTGCCCAAGTGTTCACTCGCATGCACTTTTCTCCATCATCTACTGTGACATACAGTGATGAGTGGATTCCTGCATTTCCCAAGGGCCTTAGGGCAAATTGAACACGCACAACCTGACTTTGAACTTGGCTTACCAATTTTGTTTACACCACCTTGTACCTCCAAAGACTTACTCCTCAAAGTACACACACACACACACATATATGTGTGTGTCTGTATTTAGGCAGGAGTACTTCATTATTAGCAGTAGTATTGCCCTTACGCTGGCTAGGGCGTCAGCTGTACCTGCCCAGGCTTCACATATCACAAGTCTCTGACTCAGCTAGTTCTTTGAGGTTTGCAATATGTGAAATAGACTCAGCAGCGACAAGCACCCGAAGTAGCGTCATTCACTTCACCATATGCTATTTTAGCTGGGAGGGGGGGGGGGGGGGGCTTCATTAATGCAAGTAAGATTAGTGACGATAGACAAGGAAGGTTTCTTTTAAAAATATTTTAGTTAAATTTTCTTGTTTACATACAAGAGAACACATTTCTGGATTCAATAAATGTAAATATTGTCCTAATATTTGTGATCTATCACTTCTGATCATTACCAAGACTGGGGGGGAAAAACTGTGCATTTTAGATTAGGAACATAATGTTTATTGTGCAGACAACTAATCTGATCAAGAGACAAAGATCAAGTTATTTCTTGCAAGAACATTCTTAAATGACATTTAGCAAATGCAAACATCTTAATAGGATGAGAATTACACAACCATAATATCATTAATTCAAGCGCTTAAAACATGGAGGGGCTGACATTTGTTCTTACAACAATCTTAACTCTAACACTCGAATCATGCTGAAAACACCAGTTCTCATTCAATCACTGGTTAAGTAGTATTGAGGCTGAACAGTACTTAGATGGGGGACCGCTTTGGAATATTAGGTCCTATAAGTATCTGCTGACCGCACATAGGCGTGTGAGCTTTCACATTAAAACTGGCCTTCTGTCACATTCTGCTCTCGAGGGGATGTTGTTAAAGAACTGCAACAATCTCAATCCTCTGTTGGTGGAGGAAAATAGACTACAATGAAGAAGACTTTCCCAACTTAACCCTTACTTGTTTTGTATGTATATTGGAGACAATCAAATAACAAAAATGCTTAGAGGGTTGGTTTCAAAGAGAGCACAAGTTCAGTATCCCTCCAAATACAGATACCCACTGCAAGTCACTCTGAATGGGTTGGTCTGATCAGTATATATGCCATCATTTCTTTTCTGGTTTGCAGAAAAAAAAGAACTACCCTCTTTCCATATGGATTGAACACCTGAAGAAGGCTGCAGAATGAGTTAGCCAACAACATTGCAATAACAACAAAAGTAACAACAAAAATGCGTTCAATAGTCCAAAAGATTCTTGGAATGATAATGACCCCATCTTTCAATATGGATTGTACAACTGAAAAAGGCTGACAAACAGATTGGCTGAAATATTGTTGTACCAACAAAAGCAACAAGATGAATGAGTTGAATAGACCAAACAATTCTAAGAACCCTCTAAGTGCATTTGTACATTTTCACTCTAATGGTTAATAACTAGAATTTGAAACTGTTCTGCTGATTTCATTTTAATATATTGAACCTTTTTGACCCTTATACATTCTTGCATTCACCAACAAATCATTTCATCTGTCCAGTAGTTTATTCAGAACGTTGTCTTTCAAATCAGCCATTTGCCTAATAAAATGATATCTAAATAGGGAAAGTAAAAAAGTAGGCTTAAAGATGAACAAAAACAAAAGTAATGTTTAACAATAAAGTCCCCAAAAAGGCCATAAAGATAGAAGGAGATACTCTAAAAGAGGTTGATGAATACATCTACCTAGGACAGATAATAGAGCTAGAGAAAAACCATGACTGCGAAATAAAACAACACATAACGTCCAGTAGTTTATTCAGAAGGTTGTCTTTCAAATCAGGCATTTTGATAATGATAATGATGATGATAATGAAGAAGGTTTTTTCATTTCATTTTCTGACATTCAAATTTGAAAAGGAAGATGAAGAAGAAACCTTTATTGATAATAAATTTTAAAAACACAGACTTTGGAGATAATATAACATATTGTCTGAAAAGATGGTTTTAAATATTATTTCATTTTATTTTATTTATTAAAATGTTTAACTCAATTGCAGATCAATTTATTTTGTTCTTGGCTGATAAATCTCACTTAACTTAACCAAGGAGGTGAATTAAAAATGCAACCATTCAGAAATGATGAGATTTTAATTTGGCATGGTGATTATTTCACTGAAGTAAAATTACCCAACACAGATCTTTAGAATAATTTAGCAAAATAGATAATAAATTTGAACAGACAATTTTGATTGGTATGGTTACAAAATAAACGTAATCGCAATTCTTGCTTCATCTCAATAAATCAGTTCTTTAGTATACTATGTAATGGAGATTAATTGGAACTCTTCAAAGATAAGAGTTAAGAAAATAATGTGGTATTATTCAATGGCAGCCAAATTCAGTGTGAGTTTTGGGACAAATTTGTGAAATATTTGAAAATTCTCTCAATTTATTCCAATTTATAAGCAATAAATTTCCATGCAGAAAATTAAGTAGATTTCTCTAAATGTAAAGTTTAATTTTACTTTCTGTTGTGGCATTAACTCATATATAATAGAAAAGGTTATGGATTATATTTAGAATATATGAGATGTTGGAAGGTTAATATCATATCAGAATTACCTGACCATTTCTCATGTTTTCTAAAGTTAAATAATGAAAAGCTATCACATAATGAGCTGATGTTAATTTATTTCCAAATGGCACACTTATATAAATGCCATTGGGCTTCGAAGGAAGTCACAAAGTCAAACAATATATACAAAAGACAACCTAGCTTTCTTCTATGTAGAAACACAAGGTGATCAATCAAATCTTCAGTTTGTCTGTTTCTTCTTAAGTATTAGCTTTAGTTAGTACTTGTTAGTGGTTGAGAAGATAGGGAGGAAAAATAGAATAGAGTGTGGTTAGCATTTAGAAGATTCAGGTAATCTTTAGATATGCTGGATTTAGGAGATGCCAAAATCGGTGCAAGCAGGTTGGTCTTGCAAGTTGACTCTGACTGGTGACTTTACCTAAAATCACAGCAAACTTGAGACACTGAGGTTGACTCCAAGGTCAACTGTCTAGCAGGAAGTGCTTCTGAACACACACTTTCATATGCTTTAATGTAGGGGTGTAGCTGATATATGATTGATTATCTCAGATTTTAGAATAACCTCCCTTGTTGTCTGACAGCTTGGGGTTGTGAAAGTGAATTAGTGCCCAACTATATGAAAATTGTGTGACTTAGTAGTATTTTATTCAATTTAGTAAAGTATTATACCTATATTTTAAAAAATCATTCATATAAGTTTATATCAACGTGGTGAAGTATAAAAATGAAGATAGTAACTATTCTCAAAATTATAGACAGTAACTAATTCTAGTCTAAGCTGAATACCGTCTCTAATTTTAAATCAACTAGTGATAAAGAATTCGTACTTTGAAAATTCCACATTGAAAAATACTTTTTATAAAGCAAAAAATAACTCAGTTTTTAGTTAGTGTACAATGTTGGCAGAGGTTCGCGCTCTCCGAGTGCTTCCTGGTTACAAAGAGAATTCCTTACTTCAGTGATCCTGTTGACTCATTTGTTTCAAATCAATAAACACATGCGTGCAATTGGCTCCGAACAGTCAAAGACGGGACGAGTCTATTCGTCCATTAATGAAGACTGTTGTCCACAGCTGTATGTAGTTGCTTCAATGTTTCTTTTCATAAAGAAAGCTCTTTGAAGCTATTTCCACTGGAACCATTGTATCTCAGTTTCTCAAAGCTGAATGCGGCCACTAAATGCATCTCTTAGGAGGGCACAATTAGTTTGATGAGTCCATAGATTAGCAAATCAAGGCGAGTCATTGGCCGAATACTCTACGACAATATATACTTGATTAGAGGCAAGGTAAAAAGTTCAGGTCACAAAGTGCTCATACATTCATATTCACATACACACACACACACACACACACACACATATATACTTATACACATTTGTTCACAAAGGCACAAAAGTATATATATATATATATATATGAGTGTGTGCCCACATTAACATTTACACACATATATAGTTATATATATATATAATTAATATATATTTATATATATACACCCACACATTCCATGCATATATATATACATAATGTATATTTGGGCAGAAATCTTTCATTTATACATGTCTGGTTAAATATGACGGACAAGGAACATTTTGTTTTTATTAAATTGTTCTTGTTTCCGTAAAAGAGAATGTGTGTTTGGATCCATGGAATGTAGTGATTGTCCAAAAGTATTGTACTGAGCACTTTCGGCTAAACAATTAACCATTTTTAAGGTTTTGATGATTCCGCAATTATTTTATCAGTGTATTATTGGTTTAGTGTGTTAATGCGATGTTTTGAGTGTATTCTAAGTTGGGGTTTCAGTTGGAAAATACATTTAAAACTCCCTGACTCTGGCCAAAGAAGATTTTGTTTAGTGTAGGATTCCTCTTTTTGATGACTAAGGCTTTGAGGATTGTAAGTATTTTTCTGCAATTCTCCCTATATAATATACAAGTGTTGTTTATAAGGGGTATAGGGGTTTCGAAAGGTGAATGCGTGTTTGTTTTATGGCAATGAGAATATTAAGGGTTATCAAAGCCTTCCACTTTTGTAAATGAAATAGGCCATTGTAAATATATACAGGCTCTGAAATGGCTACATGAGATTAGATCATCTAAGATCAGATTAGAGAAGATCAGTTTTAGATCTTCTCAGAGATCAGTTCTGAAATAAAGGAAATGAATTATTACCGCTTCCAGTTCTATTGTGGGTAAACCAATGTTAACAATTATACAATTCAACCAACTACAGCGTACAAATTCAATTACCAAACCCAGAGTAAAGATACAATCTATAGTGGAATACAACAAGTGTCACTGAAGACAAGTTTACAAACTCACACAAATATATAACACTAAGTCTTATTTATGTGTTTTACAACCTCTCCCAGCATATATAAGATCGCCCAAACTTTTCTCAATTTTACTTTTGTTTTAGATTTTTGGGTTTTGCACAGCAAAAACATCTATGACAATTTTGCAACAAAACAAAAGAAAAAGAAAGAAAAAACCCGAATCTCAAAACCCCAACCAAAATATTTTCAATTGTTGCCTCAACTCATACTGACCTCAAACCATGAATTATAGATTTTTGTTTTTTTCCTTTTTCTTGCCCTTAGCTCACCTTTAAGAAAAATATTGTATAATCCATTCTTCATCATGCAATAACTAACTTTGTAGGACACTGCAGACAGGAAGACCCAACCCAATATGATTTTATCCAGGGGCTGAGGACAATGCCACATGATTACTGTCAGCTATAATAGCACTGGGCCATTGCCAGAAAGTATCTTGAACACTATCCGACCGAGATGACATGAACCCACCACCCAGGCCTAAAGCAGACATCATCTTCAGGCTCCTCCCACTGGTCTTTGGCCTAGCCATGTTGTATTTGCTTGTTCGCTGCCAATACTGTGTTTACACCCAGCTGAGGCACTGAGCTAATAACATGCAGAAAAGTCATAGGGGGTTGCTGCTTCCTGGCAGAGTATTAGTGTGGTGTCCACAAGGACTAAAGATAAAACTCAAACTTTGACTGACCGACATATTACAGTAGGTAGTGCAAACAGTGACACTAATTTTACCCTGTTTCTCAAGTGTTCATTCTCCATAATGTTGACTAATACAAAACTGTTATGCATGCCATAATAAAGAATGTCCAATTCTGAATCTGTTGGTGTCTTATTTGTCCCCGTTTGACTTCAAAGGAATTTGACAGCGAATTTTCAATTTAATGCGTTTACAGTGCCCAAACTAAACTGTGACGTTGTTTTACTGTGGTCGAAAAAAAAAGGTGTCTATAAATAAATGATTGCTGACACCTCCTCTTTCGATGTATGTCTTTGGAACCAATATCACCTAGTAGAAAAATAAATGTTCTTCCGCTTAATATAAAATTTAAGCAAGTACACAATGTCTACATATTAAAAAAATGATGGCTTTTCAGTTGTATAGGGTGTTGTAAAGGCCATTTTTTGTAAGTGTTCAATTTACTGCGAGTCCGCAAATGAATAAATAATCATAATTAGTGAACTAATAGGAGTATAGAGACAAATGAGGTATCAAAATGTTCAGAACAACAAGACCTATAAGAGGAAACAGGCAGCAGATGTATAAGATCTTCCTGTAAAAACTCATTGGAGTACCTAATTACAGAGACCAATCTTGTACTTCAAGACTGATAATTCCAAACAAAACCAATAATTCCAAAGTACTTTCCAACCGATCACCAAAGTTAAGTAACATTTTCTCAGTTATTACCAAATGAGGAACTATTTACTATCTCCATGACATCTCGTGAAAAAGTTATGCACCTATTATGGAATTAAAACTATCTACCCCCATGGATTGAATAAATTGTTAGATTTAAAATTCCCAGAAGGTTACCAAATACAACAGACACTTGAAGAAGGTTGGCAGATCCAGCCCTAGGTACTGGCAACATGGGCAGTTACCCAGGGAATGTGTATGGTT
>VCCN01004446.1:3590825-3605361 GCA_006491835.1 Architeuthis dux | reverse complement strand
CATTCCAACCCCACCCCAACCAGTAGAGGCTTGTTTTATTCACCAGATCACTACACTTGCTAGAGCAGGCAGCCCTGCATTTGCTCGCTTCTTTTACCACTACACCACTGCTCTTGGTGGAACTGAAATTGATAATCATGCACATAGTCTTCCCGGATTTCCGTGATGATTTCGAAGTGAGTTGTGCACCAGCATAAATATTTATGGAGTTTGATGGCTGACTCACTGGTGAGGAGACAGATCACGTGTGCAACATTTGGAGCTGCACAGAGCTTAGAAAAGCTTGATTTTTAAAGAAAAAATAGATTTATCAGGTAGACAGAACATTTACCTGGCGTCAGTCTTGCCAAAAGTCTTGGAACCGACGTGAAGAATCCTGTTGAAAATGTTCTCTTGGACCTGCTCAAAGAACACCAGCATCTATCGACAACATTCAATGCAAGTGATTGATGACGTTTTGTCGGGATTAAAAGACAAAGAACAAATGTTCGGAAACCGCCCTCGTTCATCTAAAACTTGTTTGGATTTCGTGACGACTTCTGGTGGCGAATCAATTAAAAGATATTGATAGCACATTGATTTGGCGTCACAAAAAAGTAGGTTTTATTATGAGATTTTTTAATCAATATTTTTTTTAATTGGTTCCCCATCAGATACCTTCATGGAACCCAACCTATTTACCAAGAGTTTCACTTGCAGCCGTTGTAACTCTTTTAGCCAACACTTGTTTTTACCACAATCGGTTTCTTTCCTTCCTCGGTTATAAGAAAAATAAGAAGCATTTTGCTTGTTCGTTTACAGTCATCCATTTTTCTCTTATCTGTGTGAATGACATATGATCAATAAGTATCAGTGGAAGTAATCGCTATGGATTGAATTAAGTCTGTCGCACGTTTTCTCAAAGTGTCTACAGAGAAGCAATTGCAGCTGTAGTAATCCTTAATATAATGTGTGAGCTGTCAGTCTGTCTGTGACAGCAAACAGAAAGAGAGGAAGGGGGTATTGCAAACACATGAACACAAAGTGCTGTTCTGCTGTGTGTGTGTGTTCACTAGGCTGCTGGCTGCTGATAATAGAACTACAACTACTACTGCTCATTTTTAACCAAAAATGAATACAAGAATTTTAGTTAACAATACTATCTTGTGTTAACCTTTCAAATTACTGTGTAAACATATTGACTCGGAACACAGTTTCTAGTAAACTGTTAGCAAAGCAACAGGCATTAACTAGTTTCCATAGTTTGATATACTCTTATTGATAGTCCAATCAATCAGATTTTTAGCACTCAAAAACATCCAGTGTAATGCACATAATTAGAAACCGTCAACCAAAACGATCACCATAGGTTTCTTCTGTTTTGAGAAAGTTCAGAGAGAAACATGTCTACATGTAGTCAAAAATAGATTGTCTAATAGACAATTCAATCAACTTGGGTCCATGTTGGGTCCTTCATAGCATTGGGGCAATAAGGGTTATTTAGTGGTGCCCATCTCCTTTCCAAGTAACATGTAACAGGTTGTAGTGAGTTACATGGTACCAGCAGCAGATAGATCTGACCTGATCTATTGGGAAAGGTGGATTCATGCCTTTCTCAAGTGCATTAGTGCAAATTGAACACTAACGACCCATGTACATATTTATATGTGATGGAAAATATATTATACTAGCAGGGCAACGAGCATTGCCTGTGGAAAATTAACCTCAAAGATGATAACACAGTGTAAAATATATTCTGTAATATATATCTCCATAGAGAACACAGCAAATTGAAAAAAGAGTATTTACACTGAGAGCTGTAACTTCCAATCTACCCTGTTCAGTCAATGTCGTAGAATGATGTTCTGGGTTAAGGTGTGACTAAAAACGTTTAACAATTCATTTCACCGTCAAAACCCTGAAAGTGTATAACATTTGATTTTGGAAGGTCATACATCAGACAGAAAGTAAGTGTCCAGTTCAGCATTGAATGGAAAAAAAGGAATGTTTTTTCCATTCGTGAGAGGAATGATAGATGCAACTCCTGGTATAAAAATTAATTTTATCTGATGTTTAGAATGGAAGATTAGCTTGAGAATGACATCTAATGATCTCAACTGACCTCCAAGGTTAGCCTATGTTGGAAGTCGATTTTTATTGATTCTCCATATATTAAAATATTAAGTTGATAATCCTAGTAGTTTTTGCACAAGAGGCACAGGAAACAAACAGAGGGCTCAAATATTAGTATAGATATGTGTGTTGCATTGTATGTTTTAGATAACTTAATGGAAATATGACTGAATCCTGCGCTCTGTGGTTAGGCAGCTCCCATGGTCTGGCATGTTTTAAATCTGCTGCCATTAGTTTGTTAAAGAACTCTAAATTTGACAGCTTTCGATGTTTATCTTAGCATAAAATTAGAAATGTATTAATTAATTTTTTATCTGAATCTTGCAAATTATTTTTAATACTACCAGTTAAAAAATATAGCAGAACTGATGCTTAGGTTTTTAAATCTAAAAAACATCTCACTCACTTAAAACTTGTAAGCAGAATCCTACTACAATTATATTCTATTGTTCACCATATACACAGGTGAACTAGCTACTGAACATAATCAGTAGCTGCTAAAGGTAAGCTTTAATATGTTTGGATTAGCTTCCCTCTTCCACACAGTGGAAAGAGTACATTGTAAGGTAACATGTTTGAGAACCAAAATTAGATAGGCAGTACTCCTATAGTAACAAGAAACACTAGGTTTATATATACAAATATACAACAAAGATGAAAATGGTGATTTACATGCAGTAAATTTGACCATACAACAAGCATTTTGTTGCATTTGTCAGTAGTGTATATTGTGTGCTCTTAAGAAGTGCTCTTATGAAATGTGTGATTGAAAGGTTTTTAGGAATTGACTTGCTGGATCTCTCTTGGGAGTTTATCCCAAAATTGATTGTTCACAAAATGTTAGTTTGTTAAGTGGAATCTTTTAGTGTGTTGTGTGTTTGAGTGGCCGAAAGATTCTTGCGATCGGTTGATGAGTTGTTAGAGGTCTCTGGTAAGATGTATCGATCGTCAGAGATCCTTTATAGCCATTGAAGTTTGATTCTCGGCATGTCAATGTTGAATTTGTTTATCATCATGTGTTGACTTGCCAAAGTTGAGTGACGTCGAGATGTGCTGAGAGATGAGAAACTGGCCAAGTGGAAGGTGCTGTTTTGGGTGGCATCATGTATCCTAATGGATAAAATGCCTGACTGAGCTTTTTTGAGTGTCTTTTAAAGAGTAAAGAAGGCTCCAGAGAAAAGTTGTTTGAAATGTGATTCTCTGGTTTCTCTTAGTTGGAAAATGATATTTGCCTTTCTCCTGATTGATTATACTACTTTTAATCACTGCTACCCACAACACTGGTTTATTGCTGGGTTTAGGTTATTCATTCTGACATTTATTTTGACATTTATATGTATCTGGACTTCGCCCAGCCCTGACCATTCATAGTAGAAACTAAATAGGTTTTTAGAGTGGGTTTCAATATGCAATGTAAGTTTATGCTAAATTGATTCCTTAGTTTGTGTCCAGCAGAGTTTTTTTTAAATTTGGACTTTTTAGTACCCAAGAAAAGGCAAGATAAGTAACTTATTCATTGATCATGCCTTTTTCCAGCTTTTTAATTGATCACCCTCAACACAGCATATATGGGTGGCAGTGATTCATAATTTCACTTGGAATGTTAGTGTGTCTTTATTGTTTTCCTTTGTTTTTTTTCTTCTCCCATTCTTTCTTTTTTTTTATCCGCCCTTTAAGGTCGGGGGGGGGGTGATGGGTCTTATCCCACCAGTCATAGTTATTTTAATTGATAAGTGGACTTTAAATGAGTATATAAAACATTTTTAGCAATAAAGTTAGCCGGAAATGAAAACTAAAGCCAATATTAGCCAATTTTTAGCCATCACAATAAATAATATCTGTCGTAAAATGCCCTTACTGAAAAGCTGCTCCCGTGCTCCAAATTGCTTCCGGCACCCCTGCAGAGAGCCAGGATTCTGGGAGCATGAAAGGTCACATGGGCAGACAAACAATTCAAAGAGTTAAAGGATTGCTTCCATCCTGGACATTTCTTCATCTCTAAGATTCTCATCTCCTTGGAACCGACTCGGAACCATAAAAACAGGAACCGATTCTTGGTCAAATGCTTGACTGGTGTTTTGGGCAGTTTCAATAGCTTTTCATCTAAATGTGAACTCTTAAAGAAACATCAAACAAAAGTCCTTTTTGTCCATGTGTTAATAACTCCTATAGAGAGTAGAGTGTTAGAAGATTATGACAAGTCGTAAATGCAGAACTATTGTATAAAATTGTATTAACACCCGACATGTCATAAACGATGCTGTTTGTGTTTTTTTAGTATAAATATCAATGTTAGAAAAAAACGCCATTACATTCTGGACAACCTAATATATATATATATATATTTTGACATTTCCTTTTCTCTGGTTCTAAAAGTTAATGCACTTGCAGGTGTCAAGAGGCCTGTGAAAGTGTCACAAAACAAATGGCATCCATTTTTTTTAAATATTTATAGAATCATGTGCATTGAGAAAGAAGGAATGAAAGAGCTTATATAAAAACCTCCATTCCTCAAACCAAGAATGGAAATATGGTCACAATTTGCTATAGTTTTATATGATAAGTACCAAGCACAAACGTCAATACGACTAATTGGATTTATAGACTTGCTTTTGTTAATACTATATACATATATATGTATGTCTAGAAAGCTTTAAACACTAAAGATGTTGCTGAAAAAAAGAAATAATGTTTTCTCTTTTAATATAGAAAGTTTCATATTTATATAAGTTTATATCTATATAAGTCTTACAGTCTTAAAGCATTTAAAATGTTACTTCGGAAAATGTTAACTGAAGATCTTTCCTACAGAAATGTTTTTACGTTCTGTTTATTCGTTTATTTCATTATTTGTCATGTAAGTCAATTATTCACTATTAACAAGAGATGTTCAGAGGGATTTATGTTTTACATGTACGTGTACATAAATATGTGTGAGTATGTATGATTTATTCATGAATATGCATATGTTCACATACTCAAAAATATATATGTGTATGCATATATCCATATACTCTCTCTCTCCATCTATATATATACATACATAGACACACACCAAAGCTCTGATATTTCATATGCATGTATAGGGTTATATTAGTCTTTATATGTATACTACTTTAACTATGCCATAAAAAATGATGGGAGTATTCAAATAAGTAGATATTGTGCATGTAAGTGTGTGTCCAGTTAGGTAGGTAGGTAGTTAGGTAGGTAGATAGAGCTTTACATAGGTGATTGGTGATATTTGCATTCATATATATGGATGTGCATGTTAACATTATACACAGGGGCCTAGCTGGAGATTTGGGGGTCTGGTGGGTTTGGCTCCTTGATGGGCCCCCTCCAACATTTAGTGAGATTTGTTATTGTATAATGTTAGTAGACATGCAGTAGGTGAACTACTATTCAGTAAAATCGACCCCACCTCCTCCCTGGGTATTCATTGAGTATATCTGTAGACTTCATTAATGTTTTATGGTTGAAAAAAAAGCTTGGTTTAATGACAGATATTAACAGATTAAAAATATAACAAAAGATTATGTACTCACAGGTCCTTTATTCATAAGATGACCGCGGTCAACAATACACACGTGTGTCCTTCTGAGCTCTCTCATCTACTAATAACAATGATAAAATGGCTGCTTGTTCACCAGAACGTAAAACAGTGCCCCATAGTGGAAGTGGATAAGAACTCTTCTGCCTAAGGGGAATAACTCATGATACTTATCATTTCATATCTTTTATTTCTTCTTTTTTTGTAATGGCTATTTGCTTTTTTTTGCAAATCTTTTAAACTAAAAAGCTATTTAAGCTAAATTTGTCCCTTAGTTTGTGTCCGACAGCGTTCACGCTTGCTTTTTTGAAAATTAAAACCTTTTTAGTGATCACGGCCTAACAAAAGGCGAGAGAAGTTAATTATTCATTGATCAACCATTTTTCAAATTTGTTTTAATTGATCACCCCCAACACGGCATGCTGCCAAAAGACATTGTTTATGTGACGGTTTCTATTGAGTGACTAATCAGAACTGTATCTTTTTCTTTTTTCTTTTGCTTTCTTTCTTCATTTTATATCTTTAGTCTTTGTTTTTTTTGTTGCAAATCTTTTTAAACTTTCCTTCTTGTTTTTCTTTTTCTTTTTTTCATTTCTCTTCTTCATGTTTCATTCTTTTCAGCCGGATAGGTTTTGTAGATTATAAATGAAAAAATATTTCACCCAGCTGACCCCAGCCCCCATGACCACTTTTGCTGATTCTTCCCTTTAATCAGATATTCCTACATCCCCAACCCCTGCAAATGGCACCCCTACACTTGACCACCCCAGACTAAGATTCTGTTCTGGCCAGTTCAGCAGTTCTGTAATGAAGACTGCTTTGTGTCAATATTTCTTTCTCTTTTTCGCTATAGCTGCCATCTTTCTGTTTTGGTTTCTTTCTCTTTCAACATTTTCTTCTGCCCAGGCGACTCCCCACCCTGCCAAACAAAATTAACCTTTTTCACCCTGCTGTCCACACCCGGCTGAAGATTAACCAATTGATCACAAAATTTGTACCCGTTTTAGAAACCGTCAACCAAAACTGTCACCATAGGTTTCTTCAGTTTTTAAGTTAGTCTGGCTGGCTGGCTATCTATGTGTCATGTGTACAGGCCACCCCCAATGGAACTAGAAGGCTGAAAATTTAAACATTTACTCCTTATTGTGTTGGATTTTATGGTTTTTAAAAATAGGTTTTTAGGGGGGGGCGGGCAATTTACAATCACACTATTTTTAAATTCAGACTTTTTAAATGATCACCGCCCAACAAAAGGAGAGAGGAGTAACTTATTCATTTTCCCAATGTTTATAATTGATCACTCCAAACACTGCATGCTGCCAAAAGAATGACGGTTTTTTTTAGTATCTAACCAGACCTGTTTTGTGTGGTTTTTAATTAAAAAAATCTTTTTGTTGAACATACTTAGTGTATATTGGTCACCCATTTAGATCTCATCATACTTAACTTTTTGTTTTTACCAATTATAACTGCGAGGCAGCAGCAGAGTGGTTAACATCACCGAGAATGGGATTGGCAAGTTCTGCTGAGACCGAGTGTGTTCAATACACACTAATACCCTTGGGAAAAGCATGTATCCTCCCATCCATTTATAATTGGGTTGCAAATTGAACCCCCCACTAAAACCCTATTTAGAGGGGGGATTTTCAACAAAAAACAAATCGTTTTTTCTAGATGTAATAAGGAGTAAATGTTCAAATTTTCGGCCCTCTAGCTCCATTGGTGTGTGATACATACATAAATAAGAAATAAATACCTGAAGAAGTAATGAAAAAGAGAAGGTGAGAAAGAAAGACAAAACAGTAGAAAGGAAAAGGACAGATAAGGAATTAAAAAAGAAAGAAAGGGTGGGGGAAGGCAAGTAGAAAGGGAAGAAAAAAGAAAGAAATCAAATGAGGGAAGGAAGATGAAAGAATGAGGAGAAGAGGAGGAGGGAGGAGGAGGAAGAAAGAAAGGCTGAGATGAAAGTCAGTTTTATTGGTGGAATAAATTACCCATGATGCATCTCATTTAATGCATAAATTTCAAAGCTGCAAAAGCCAAGAGTGATCATCGCAATTGATGATGCCAACACCGTAACATTCATTGCCTCTGATCCAACCTTCTGGCACCAGGCAGGGGTCTGGCCCAGGAATATGAGAAGGCTGACATGACACAATAGATTGACATTGCCACAGGCAAATAGCTATTTCCTTCTGGAACCTCTTGAGGCATTCACTGATCTTATCCAGTTCTAATTATCTCTAGCAGAAGAGATTATGGAAAATCACAGAAATCTGCAGAACCTGGGAAGCAGGTTTGAAGAGGGCAAGATCTGATTGCTTCAAGGTTTTGGGGTTGAGGTAGGCAGCGTGGATTTGGTTTGTGGTCCAGAGCACAAGGAATCAGGATTGCCGCTCAGCACGTTTAGTTCCGTCCGTTTATGAGATGACGAATCTGTACAATTTCCTTCTTGATTTGTTTCATTACAATAGAAGGAAATAGGAGAATCACCGACGGATAAAAAGAGCCAGAGGTGAAGTGGATGGGGGGTGGAATTTGGGGAACTGAAAGCTTTTAGAAGATTTATAAGGGTTCACAGCAAATTGTTGTTTCTGGAGTTGATAGCTTGTAGCATTTATTAAATAAACTAGCAAAGTACCCGTCAAACATGGTGGAATACTAGTATGATAATAATAGTAATATAAATGAATACTAATGATAATAATATATAATAAATAATAAAAGCAATAATTTATTGTGGCATCTAAGGTAGATTCTGTTAGATCTATTATCAAAAGTTAAAAATTAAAAAACAAATTCATGGAAAGTCCCAATGATGAGCAAAGATCTAAGAAAACAAGTTGTGCCGCTCCAGAGTCAAACTCTGCTCCTACTTCTACTTCTACTTCCTTGTGTAATTTTACTATAAATTTGGGAGGTATGCAAGACTTGTCAGTTTAGCGATCACTAGGTCATGAGTTCAAGTCATGGTAGAGGAATGGCGATTTTACATATCGGTTTACTCCCCTACTTGTTCTTGTTACATATGAAAGTAAAGTTGACTCTGACTTTGTCCTGGAGTTTGACAATATTAAAGCCAATACAAATTTGGAAATATTATATAATGTAAACTATTTGAAAAGAATCATATTTTAAATATATATGTGTGAGTGCGTCTATTTGTATTTGTGTGGGTGTATTAGTATTTATTTGTGTTTGAGTGTATGTGTTTGTGTTGTGTTTTTGTATATGTGTGTTTGTCTGTATGTGTATCTATTAGGTGAGTGTGTTTGTGTTTGTACCTAATAATGTATATGTGTGTATACCTAATTGTTTGAGTGTGTGATTAATTAGGTATATAAATGTAAACAAATAATTTTTCTAAATAACATTTAATGTTGTTGCGAGAATATAATAGGAAACAAGCCTGGCTGCTCCAGAGTCAAACTCTGCTCCTACTTCTACTTCCTTATTCTACTATATATTTTGGAGGTATGTAAGAGTTATGTGTTTAGTGCAGGTGGTAACACACCAGGCTAGCGATCACTATGTCATGAGTTCAAATCAGGGTAGGGGAATGGGGATTTTACATTTATATACTATTTTTGGTGAGGATTGTTCTTGTTACATAGGAAAGTAAAGTCAACTCTGACTTTGTCCTGGAGTTTGACAGTATATACAAAATATTTACCCTTTCATAAGTGTGATCTGATATATATACACGTGTGTGTGTATGTGTATGTATATAAGCATATATGTATCTATATTCATACATCAAGAAACAGAGAGAGAAGAGAAAGAAGGAAAGAGATGAGAGAGTGAAATGATCATATCATTTTACATGGCACAACAAAGTTTTTTCAAAAAAAGTTTTTATCCAAAGTATAACACAAGTTGATATATTGTTATAGATGCCCAGGGGGAAATGCATAGACAAGTCTTATCTAATTCCATTTTCACACAAAGATGAATGTACACAAAAGGCATACACAGAGATGCACATTTAAAAAAAGAATCTATACATAATGTACAGGGTGTCTCAAACGTCACTCTATACATAATGTACAGGGTGTCTCAAATGTCACTCTATACATAATGTACAGGGTATCTCAAACATCACTCTATATATAATGTACAGGGTGTCTCAAACGTCACTCTATACATAATGTACAGGGTATCTCAAACGTCCCTCTATACATAATGTACAGGGTGTCTCAAAAGTCAGTGTACACATATTTTTTTAAGTTTTTCCAAACAAACAGAATAAAACTTTTGAAAATTGGTACACATATGCTAGAATATTTGCAAATTATGATATTCAAATCTTTCCAAGTTCAAATAAGAATTACTTCACTGGTAAACTTCTACACGTGAGTCAATTTCTTCATAGCACATCAGCCAAGCCAGCGATTGACGCAGGCAAAAAATAATATGTATGGTCACTTTTGAGATGTCCTGTAAATATATGTGCAAAATCACACACTAATATATGTTCAGAGTGACAGAAATGGAATTAACTTATGGTTTTTATTTATCATTAATATTTTGAAATGAGGTGGTTGATTTGAATGAGTATTTCCAATTAAGAAACTGATTGTGTGGTTGAAATGGGTACTTGTGTCCTTTTGAATTGGTTCAATGCTGTCAGTTGGTTGAATTTGTCACGTATAACCTTTTCTAAGAGAACACCTCACACACCCATATATACCACACAGGTAGTTACTAATCTTAGTTTAGTTTCGGCACATACACAAATTTAGGTCACTTGCTGTGGATCAAACTCACTACTTGATGATAATGATCTATTGTATCAACTTGCTAACCATTACACTATGGGGAGTTGCCAGACCCCAATACACATATATATATATATATATATGCGAGAGAGAGAGAAAAGTGGTTGGGTAGAATCCGCAATAGGGTTGTTAAACTTTAAGAAAAAAGTGAAAAAAGAATAGCCAAGCTTTTGATTTATGGCATAGATGTTTTAATTTTTGAAAAATAATAATTATTATTTTTATGTCAAAACGCCTGTGTCAAAAAATAAAAACATCTCTGCCGTAATTCAAAAGCTTGGCTATTCTTTTTTCCCTTTTTTCTTAAACTACACATACATCTACAGACCTTGCTCCTATCTTTCCACCTCAGTGAACATGGCATGCAATCACTTGGTTTAAAGGGTGGGGGTCAGCAGTGCATGCACCGCATCCCACCATAAAACTGCATTGTGCAGGCTTTTGGGCTATTCAAGTACAGCCCCGCTGACTTAGGACCTGAAAAGATGTGGAAAACCCTCCTGTATCTTCATTCGCAGAGCCAAGCCATCATATACTTACAAACACACACACATGTTAGACACACACTCTCTCTCCCTTCTTCATGAATGATTTTTGTCATTTTCCCCACATTGTCTGAAATGAAAACTAACGCTCCTTGAAATTTTAAATGCATTTTCTACTGAAATAGTCTGACAAAATGCATTCACATTAAAATATTCCAGATGATCAATTTACCAAAAAGCACAGAACTTCTGCAGAATTTCAGCAAAATACCCCATGTCATGAACAAACTTCATGATAGATATGAACAGACTGAAATAAATAGATAGATATGAACAGAATGAGATAAATAGATAGATATGAACAGAATGAGATAAATAGATAGATAGATAGATAGATAGATAGATAGATATGAACAGAATGAGATAAATAGATATAAACAGACTGAGAGAGAGAGAGAGATAGATAGATATGAATAGATTTAGATATATATATATATAGATATGAAGAGACTGAGATAGATAGATAGATAGATATGAACAGACTGAAATAAATAGATATGAACAGAATGAGATAGATAGATAGATAGGTAATGAACTTAGATATGAACAGACTCAGATAGATAGATATGAATAGACTGAAATAGATAGATAGATAGGTATGAACAGAACGAGATAAATAGATAGGTATGAACAGAACGAGATAAATAGATAGATATGAACAGAACGAGATAAATAGATAGATATGAACAGAATGAGATAGATAGATATGAACAAACTGAGATAGATAGATATGAACAAACTGAGATAGATAGATAGATATGAACAGACTCAGATAGATATGAACAGACTCAGATAGATAGATAGATATGAACAGACTCAGATAGATAGGAACAGACTGAAATAGATAGATAGATAAATGGACTGAGATAGATAGACAGATAGATAAATAATGGACTGTGATAGACAGATAGATATTGATTTCTTCCAGAAACAACACCACGTCCGCCTGTTGTCTTATCTCATTTGCCCTTCAGTTCTGAACTGCCCAGCCTTTTGTTGTGACATCTTCCTTTTGAAAGTGACCGACACAATCAATCGATGATTGATATAATGTATCAATGACTGACACTCAGTCTGAATAATCACCAATAAGGGATGGGAAATCAGACTTCAAATCATGATTGGATACTATTATTTCAATTGAGGACGTCTTTCCGCCACCAGAGGACAAGGTTTGGAAGGGGGAAAGTATCAATACAATGCTTGGCTCGCTCATTCATTGTAATTCGACTCGTAATTTGTAAAGTAGCTTGCTAATCTACTTATATAATACGCCACGTGTTTGGCTATAGCTTTTTTGGGGGGGTGGGTCCACTCCAAAATTTCATCATTTCTTCTGTAACCAATGGCCAACCGTTCAACAAAGTGTTATTGAAATTTATTGTGAACTTTTGAAGATATTGTTGGGACAAAAGTGATTATCGACCAAAGTGACTTTAGAGCAAAGTGATTTAGTCAAAACAGATATTTGCTAAAATGATTTTCGACCAAAGTGATTTTCGACCAAAGTGATTTTCGACCAAAGTGATTTAGACAAAACAGATATTTGCTAAAGTGATGTAGACAAAAGTGATTTTAGACCAAAGTGATGTAGACAAAAGTGATTTTAGACCAAAGTGATGTAGACAAAAGTGATTTTCGACCAAAATGATGCAGAAATGGCCAACGTGATTTAGACAAAACAGATATTTGCTAAAGTGATGTAGACAAAATTGCTGTCCATCTTAAATGCTAATTATAGTTTGGTCTCCTTTACTTATTTATTTTTCTTTCTTTTTTTTGCAAATATGTAAAAATTCTGGGTTCATTCTGATAATCTACTTTTATAACACTAGGGCAGTGCCCGTTCAAAAGGTGCAAGTTTGGAAGGGGCTGGACTTCATGGTGTGTGGAGCAGCCTGCCACAATAGTCATGTAAAATAATTTTCCGTCCATCATACGAAACTATGGCCTCAAAGTATCTCGGTTACTTATCTTCATTTTATATCTAAATTTAGATCTATTGCCAATAAATTTAGATCTATAATTTTAGATAAAAGACCTATAATCTGTAATTTTTAATCACTGCTATCCACAACACTGGTTTCCCTTGGGAACCATTTGACCAACCTTTTGTACCATCTGTTATCCTTCCTTCTTGCTATGTGTCCTGTCCATCTCCATTTTTGTAATTTAATCATTCCTATGATATCTTTTACCTTTGTTAGTTTCCATGTTTCATATATGCCTCTTGGTTAAAACGGCACTGCCACGGGCATTAGTGCCATTTTCCATGCTGCTAACTGCTTGGCCACTGGCACTTCCATAAAGGTTGAGAAAAAGGAGGACACAGTAGCATAGCTAGGGGCCTGGGGGCTTGGCTACTTGAAGGGTCTTCACCAACATTTAGTGAGATTTGATAAAAAAGGAAAATTTGCAATAAATAGACATGCACTATTACTTAATTGGTTAAAAACAACCCCAAAGGCTGAATTATTGTTTATGCAGTTCATTTATGTACAAATATATCGTTGTTATTATATAATGTCAGTAGAAATGCAGTAGGTGAACTATAATTTATAAACCTTTTGCGGGGCTGGGGGGCTTGGCTCCTTGAGTGGCTCCCTCCAACATTTAGTGAAATTTGATGAAAAAGGAAAATTTGCAATAAATAGACATGCACTATTACTCAATTGGTGGAAAACAACCTCAAAGGCTGAATTATTTATTTATGCAGTTTATATATGGACAAATATATCTTTGTTATGGTATAAATGTCAGTAGAAATGCAGTTGGTGAACTATAATTTATAAAGCCTTTTGCGGGCTCCCCTCTGTTCAGGACCAAGGGGGGGTTTTCAAATAGCCCCCCAGCTACGCCTCAGAATAGATGGAGGAAGGAAAGGATGAAAACTAAAAAAACATCCCAAAATAAAATAAAACAAAAAAAATAAGACAATTTATGGTAATAGATTTATTCTTAAGAATAAGGTAAAAGAAAGAAAAAGAAAAACCCTGAACACTACAAAGAGAAAACGGAATGAAATAAAGAAAAGCTGATTTCCTTCCGTCCCTTCTATACTCTACAAGCCGAACACATTGAGCATCATCACGGCTCACAATTTGAATTTGCGGTTGCGAGATATAATCAGTCCATCAAAGGAAATATCTGTGGACGTACTGGCTCTCACTTTAAACACTTAAGGTACCAATGTAGCGTTTTAACACAATGGCCTTCCTTACAGAATGTTATCTTCCAACCACATTCGGGCCTCGGATTCCCGTCTCCTTTCGGATAATTTTTACCATATTTTTTTCTCCCCCAATCTCCAGTTCTCTATTCATTCTGCGTTTGCAGTTATATCTTCTTGGAACTTACCGTTCTCCATTCCCGGCCCTGTCTCACTCCACATACTTCTTGCTGCTTTCTTGCCATACCAACATTCTTGCTTATGTATCTGACGACATATTCCTGGTGCCAACTCGACTGTCAAGCTGATAAGAACTGTGTTAGCTCATTCACACTTTCATTCGCTAGACCATTCTGATAGCTTTCTTTTTTTATTCATT
>VCCN01004446.1:3536271-3549239 GCA_006491835.1 Architeuthis dux | reverse complement strand
TGTTTAAATCATCTATTCTTGTCGTTCAATGGATATTTTCTAAATCCTCCTTAATCCTGATTTTAAACTAAAATGAGATTATCTCTTCCCCAAACAGATGATCATATCATTGCATATCTTCCAAGTTTCAGTTGGGAATTCACATTTCTAGCATTTACCATTTTTGAAAAATGCAACTGACAAATACATATTCATCTAAACCAGGCATGGGCAACCCTTTTCGAGTAGAAGGCCACATGAGATATTGCTAATCATAAACCGGGCCACATGAGATATTGCCAATCATAAACCGGGCCACAAATTCACTGTCAGAATAATTT
Source organism: Architeuthis dux (assembly GCA_006491835.1). Lineage (NCBI taxonomy): Eukaryota > Metazoa > Mollusca > Cephalopoda > Oegopsida > Architeuthidae > Architeuthis > Architeuthis dux. Next base: position 3,548,919 of record VCCN01004446.1, on the reverse strand, counting down.
TTAGAATGTTAAGAACCTTTTTTGCTAACAACGTAGCTTGCATGCATCATTTCGCTGAGCTCTGTTTGCCTTTTAGAAAAAAAGCGTATTTAGGCTACCGATCTGTTTCTTTAGTGTTTCAATTTTAAGCTTTCTGATATCTCCTTTAAATTTATCATACCCGGAATGTTTAGTTGTGTAATGATGCTTAACGTTAAATTCTTTAAATGCGGAGTGGGATTCAGAATATATTAGATGCATTTTTCTGTTCTTTACTTCAACAAAGCAGTAATCATTTGTCTACTTATCCTGGAAACTTTTCATTTCTTCAAAAAAGGTTCCCTTTTTCTTAGATAAAATGTTATTTTCCTCATGGAATTAAGTGTGCCATTCAGAAATTCAAAAGGTTGCATGCAGCCAGCGGGCCACAGGTTTCCCATGACTGATGTAGACCAATGGTTCTCAAACTGTTTGCCAGGACTATCACCCAAGTGAGCTGCATAAAATTTTCCAAATGCACAAACATGTATTTCAAACCTTGAATGCATCCGATATGGCTATTAATGATGTACAGGAATATCAATCCGGTCGGATATTCGGCACTGGATTCATATGGAGACAGTGATAATTTGTTGTGACTCCGGCACCGGATATCCGACCAGATTGATATTCCGGTATATCACTAATGGATAATATGTCTGTCCCACTTCTACCACAAAGTTACCAAATCACTAGATTTTGTGAGATATCACCCTTTTTAGTGTCTGATGAAAGGGAAAAGGAGTGATAAGTATATCAGTTTGTTTTCGTCTAATTCATCTCATTTTTACAGTATGTCTACTTACCGCACACTCCTTCAAAGTTTACTGCTATGTGGAAGTAGGATGATGGATCAAACAATAAAACATGTCCGTTGCATGCATTCATATTTTAATGGAGTAAAGTTGGTGTATCAAATATATTTCTTAGTATGCCATCATACAATAAATTTTGAGAACTAATAACAATCATTACTAGCATTCCAAGGGAAATTATGAATCACCACTACCCATATATGCAGTGTTGGGGATGATCAATTAAAAAGTTGGTCTTTGATCACTAAAAAATGTATGAATTTTCAAAAAAACAAGCGGGCACAAACTAGTGACCAATTTAGCATAAGCTTACATTGAAAATTGAACCCCCTACTAAAACCCTATTTTGGAGGGAAACATTCAAAAAACAAAATGAAGCATTTTCCCTACTCATTAAGGGGAGTGTGTGTACAAAATTTCAAGTTTCTACTATGAACGGTTAGGTGAAGTCCAGATAGATATAAATGTGGGAACACATGAATAACCTAAACCTTTGGTAGGGTAGCAGGGATTAATTATTCTTGTGAAATAAAATCAGCCTCTAACTGAAATAGGATTGATCTAAAAAGGGTTAATTCTGGTATGCTGATCATGGATTTCTAAAATGTCACCAGCATTTAAGGGAGATATTTAGTTGTCATCTGCCATTTTCTTTTTAGAAGACATTTTCCCACCTCTGGAAATTATTGATTCGGGTTTTTGAAAATTGGGAAGAATATTTGGTTTTCAAAAGGTTTCATACATTCAATTAATGTTAGCTAGCCTGTCGTCAGGGCTTCATTATCTATGTGGGGCCTCAGCCGCTTGCCCCACCACTAAAAAGAATTTTTAAATTTATTATTAATTTCATTTCATTTGTATCAATAAAAATCAGGGACATATATTAAGTTTTAGGGTGTTTATTCTGAGGAAAAATATATTTTTTTTAAATAAATTACTAAGATGTAAACAATCACCAAAAGGAAAACATGTTGTATAGCCATCTTGGTCCGTGGGAGGAAAATCCTGAACTTGGACAAAAAGGAAGACTCGAAACTGGTTTATAAAAACATGAGAATATATTTTTATTTCATAAGATACATTGTGTCATGGCGGAGAATGAAGAGAGGGAGAGAGATAATGAGAGCCGACAGACTGTTCCCAACAGGGGAACCGGCCCCATGCTCCCAGGCCCTCGCTTTTATGGGGTTCGAACGCATACACTGATTTTCCAGCCCACCTCCGATAGGTCGGAGTTCAGTCGATATCCTGTTCATGACTTTTGAACACCTGTTGTGTCTGTCTGTTTCTGGTTCTGGACACCTTGCAGTTTTCATTGATATCCTGTTTATAAGTGTCAACACCTGTGTGGGTCAAATCTGTGACCTCCGCCTAAATATCCAACAAACAGAGATAATAAAAAATAACATTAGTTGCAAAATTATTCTCTAAAAAGATTTCCAAATATTTCTGCGATCCCAATAGTCTTCATGCAACCCGCTGGAAGGGTCCCAACCCCTACTTTGAGGAGCTCTGTACTAGCCCAGGAGTCAGCACTTCCTGAATTGAATATTATATGAATAATTACAATATTTAGTTTAATATGTAGAAAATGAGAACTTTTTAAAGAAATTTTTACAAAGTTAGCTTTTACCTTTCAGATTGAATTAGACGTCTTTCAAATAATCCCAAAAATATTTACCGATAACTTGAATAATTGAGCCGTTTTAACTGCATTAGATAGCTCCCTAGAACCATCACCACAATTTGAGATATGTTTCTTGTCATTAATGAATTAACTTTGGAGAAATTCAGCACCTGTCACAAGTAATTTATATTGATAGAACGTTTCTGTTTTTTTGGTTCTTGAAATTCAGTACACGCACATACCAGATGAACTTAAAGTCTACAATCCTTCCCTGATTATTCTACAATCATATCTTTAAAAAACTATGTTGGATAGAAACAAGAATGTTGTGGCATTACATAGACCAATTAATAGGACTTTTGTTCTTTTTTTCTGTACTGGTGGCACTAGAATTACCAGTATCAAAATGGTGTCTATATTCAAATGGTTCTTCAGACATAAATACAACGTTTTGGCCGATCCATTCTTCGGCCTTCTTCAGGTGTAAAATCTGAGTGTGATGGTTTAAACAGAAGTTATGTTTAAAGGGAATAACCCTCATAGCACTTGGCCCGGATGTTTACAACACAAATGACAAGAAGGAGTTCAATCGTCCGAAGAACCATTTGAATATTAATGACCCTTCTCAAAACTATAGCAAATGGTGTATATATATTTGAAATCAGGGAAAGACTTTATTCTTACACTATATATGTGTATTTATATTCTCATTGTGATAACAATAATAAAATATTATTATTATGCAGCATTTATAATAATAGAGCTCAATATTTATTAAAATAATTAAAATAGAGCTGTTAGTATCCTACACTGCTGTAAGAAACTAAAAAAAAAATCAGTGTATATATAAGATCAAGTATAATTTTTAAGATCATTGCTCACCTGAAGATTCACTAATAAGTGTGAAACAAATTTGTTGTGAGGACTTCATAAACTTATATACATACACACCTAATATAATATCTGGTTAAATACAACAGACAAGGAACATCTTGTTAATATTTTATTAAATTCTTCTTGTTTCCGTACAAGAGAACGTGTGTTTAGATCCATGGAATGTAGTGTTTGTCTAAAAGTGTTGCACCGAACGCTTTCGGCTAAACAATTAGCCATTTACAAGGTTTTGATGACTCCCTGACATTAGCCAAAGAAGATTTTAGTGTAGGATTTGTCTTTTTGATGACTAAGGCTTAGAGGATTGTAAGTCTTTTTCTGCAATTCTCCCTGTAATATTATTCTCTAATAATGTGTTATTTATAAGGATTTCACATATGTATCATAAGTTTATATATATATATATATAATACTGTGTGTGTGTGTGTGTGTGTGTATATATATATTTACATGTTTGTACATTTATGTGTGGATAGTCACTTTTCCCCTTTACTAATTTATTACTTACTTCTACTTTAGTAAGAAATATTTCTTCTCGTTGCCTGTACCAGAAATTAAACTTTTAAATGTAATCAACTCCTCCTCTTCCTTTTGTTATCTTCCTCCTCCCGTTCCAAACTTTCTTAATCTTCTGCTCCTGAACAGGCTGAAAATTAAAAGCAAATTCACAATATCAATTTGCTCCAGCCATTTTGGAAAAAAAAAATGATTAAATGTTTTAAAAAAACAGCAAATTAAAAACAAATTTTATTATTTTATTATTTGACATGAATTCATAAGCAAAATAACCTATTCATGTTTGCTCAGTGAATGAAATTAAATGATTTTCCTTGCCATGGCCACCCCGATGGAAAAGAGTTAATTTTCTAATTCCCCAGCAAATACGTTTTTCAAGCAAATAGATCGAGGCAGCCGACTGCAAATGCTGTGGGTCTTATGCCAACTTTGGAGTGAAAACGAGTTGTATCTGTTAATTTAGTTACTTTCCTTCTAAATTCTGACGGCCTGTCTTCCCCCCAAAAGATTTTTTTTAAATTTGTCTATTCTTGAAATTTATTTACCTGTAAATTAGAAAATAAATCTAATTAAGGCTAAGCAGTGTTTCTATAGTGACGGTTGCTATGTTGAAAGTCAGAGAGCAGAAGAGCACTCACCATCAACTATAAAATAATGTTATGCAACTACCACTGCATAAATTCACTATCTACTTACATAATACACCACATATATGTCCAAAGTTTTCGTCTGTAGAATTTATCATGGGGAGATAACTATTAAATTCTATTATAGAGTAGTCTCCCTTACTTTTTTTCTCTTTGCAAATGTTTAACAAATCAAGGTTCATTCTGGTTGAACATAAACAAGACTGGCATTCCAAGGGAAATTGAAATTATGAATAACCGCCACCCATATATGCTGCTTTTTACCTCGTAAATTAAGTAGTGGTGGTGGTACAGTTACCTTGATGAAAATACTACCAGCATGGTATGAATGATAAAAAAGCAGGTCTGGTTATTCACTCAATAAAAACCATCTAGTGTCCAATGTCTTTAAGCAGCATGCCATGTTGGGGGTAAGCAATTAAAAAAATTGGAAAAAGGGGTGATTATTGAGTAAGTTACTCCTCTTAACTTTTTGGGGCTGTGATCACTAAAAAGTCCAAATTTTCTAAGGGACCAATTTGGTATGAACTTCCACTGTAAATTGAACCCCCTCCCCCCTTCTTAAAACCTATCTATTTTCAAAAAACAAAAAAACAATTTCCCTACTCATTGAGTGGAGTGTGTGTGTGCAAAATTTCAAGTTTCTATTATGAATTATGAATGGTTAGGTCTGGGCGAAGTCCGGATACAGATAAATGTCAGAACACTTGAATAACCTAAACCCAGCAACAGTGATTAAACCGGTCTATTGTGGGTAACAGATTAAAAATGCAGAGTAGAATAATGTTTTTGATATTTTCTAAGTACAATGCAATTGCAAACTTATTTAAATACAGCCTTCATTTTTTGACAGCATGGGTAAACTAGCCTTATATATTTTAAAATGTACCCTATCATGAAAATTCTTATATACCAACTTTTGTTTGGACAATCTAATCTCTTGTTCCTATCTCTGATGTCAACACAACATTTCGGCTGATTCATTCAATGACCTTCTTCAGGTGTAATATGTAATATCTGTAAGGAAAGAGTCGTTTTTTGGTCTCTTTCTCTGTATTACATATTACACCTGGAGAAGGCTGTAGAATGAATCGGCCAAAACTGTTTCAACATCAAAGATGGGAAGAAGGAATTAGATTGTCCGAACCAAAGTTTGAATCTTAATGACTCTTCTCAAAGTTATAGACAATAAAAAAATTCTTCATTTTTATTCCAGATTTAATATGGCTTACTCCGAGTCTTTCCGAGATCTTCTTATCTGTTTAGAACTGCAGGCAAATAAATACTGGCTGGATTTGTGTGACGCATATCATTACTTCCGTGCAGGCCTTATATGTTTCCAAGAGTTTTAACTCTTTCTGAATTAGAAAGAAAGATCACTGGTCAAAAAAGTCGTCTGCATCAATGAAATACTTTTACTTTCAAAACATACATACATTATATTATCTTTTTATTTTGTAAATTTTTTTTTAATCTCCAAACTTTGATTTTAACTCCTAGATAATCTCTGGATAAACAAATGACTGAATATAGCAATCCAGCCAGAAAGCTAGAAATGACTAAAAGGCGATCTTTCGCCCCCATGCCCTCCACCCCACATACAAGTTGGTTTCCAATTCAAAAATTATTTCCAAGTTAAACTCCATAGTGACACACACATACAAGTGTGTCAGATTCATTTGTACGTTAATTTTAACTTGTAAATTCTTGCTTTTATATGTATACTAGCGGCTTCTGTAACCCATGATATCACAGGTAGGATTTATTAAACAAATACATCAAATACATCAATCCACTCTAATGATTGCATAAGGATGCAACTAACGCTAAAAGCGTATATAGTAATGCATTGGAAATTATTTTACTCTAGAAATGTATTGCACATCATACTTTTAGCCTGTGAACAGATATAGAACATAGTATTAATAATTCAAAAATACTTATCTATGTTTTTATATAAAACTTACACAAAACAGGTCTGGTTAGTCACTCAATAGAAACCATCATGTGCCCAACGTCTTTTGGCAGCATGCTGTGTTGGGGGTGATCAATGAATAAGTTACTTCTCTCGCATTTTGTTGGGCAGTGATCACTAAAAAAGTGTGGATTTTCGCAAAACAAGCATGAATACAGCTGGACACAAACTAGTGATCAATTTAGATTATATATTTTGCATATTGAACCCCCACGGCAAACCTAGGGGTGGTGGTGGGATTCAAAAGAACGTTTTTTCTAGACTTAATAAGGAGCGAGATTTTCAGCCCTATAGCTCCATTAGTGCAGCCAGTATGCGAGATACATAAATAGCCAGCCAGCTAGACCAACTTGAAAACTGAAGAGACCTATGTTGACAGTTTTGGTTGATAGTTTGGTTGACTTTGGTTTTTAATATTAACTTCGGAATCATGGGTAGAGGGTAGAAAAGGGTCCATTTTAGCATTCCCTTGTGAGAGAATGTGTAATAGTTCACTTTTGGTGTTGGTGGAAGAAGGTGAAGATCGATCACAAGGATATAAATGGAAATCACCTTTAGCAGTACAAGTGAAATTTGATGATTTAACAAGCAAAATCGAAAGGGATTGTCAGTGGTCAGAAATTAATGTAAGCATTTCTGACAGAATAGGGCTATTATATTATATAACAGAACATGTTTGTCCCATATTGTCCTCGTCAGTTATCAGAGAGCCTACACCAGATGTGCAGTGACTTTTTGATTTTTTTTCAAGAAGCCATGTCAGAAGCAACTATATGAAAAGTAATCTGGTTTTCCACAATGTTCAAAACAATGCTATCTCTCTTTTTAAGGATAACTGTAGAACCAGTGTTGAGGAGACAAGACAGATTTGTAAAACCTGAGTTTCACAAGAAACTGATACTCATTCTACTTGACAATTTTCCCCCTGCAGTCACTGTGGCAAGTTATGCCTGTACTCCAGAGGCCGAGCTGGGGGTGGGGCTATCTGAAAATGCCACCCTATCTACCAATGGAGGGGGCCCTCAATGGAAACTTTATAAATAGTAGTTCACCTACTGTATTTCTACTGACAAATCTTGCTAAATGTTGGAGGAGACCCCTCAAGGAGTCAGGCCCACTTGGCCCCCAAATCTCTAAGAACGCCTCTGCCTGACCCATGTTGGATTCATCAGTCATCAGTGGACATTCAACTTCTGCTGAATGCTTTTTTAGATCTTCATTCGTGTAGCCAAAGCCAAAAACAATATATATTTATATATAACAGACATATGTATCTATTTGATAGTGTGTGTCTGTGTCTCAAGATTATGCGCTCTTTATACTGCTCTTAGATCTTTGGAGAGTTGAATCGACACAATCTTCAATTCTAATATGTCCTCTTTGTCCCTCCTTTCTCTTCTCTTAATGCTCTTTCTTGCCTATCCAATTGAAATTGGTACATTAGTATAGAAGCTTGTGTGGTGGTGATGATGATGGTGGTGATGGTAGCAGACACGGTAAATGTCTTTATCTCCAGCCAAAAAAAGAAATGAAATAAAAAATGGTTAACCAGTTCCACTTTCGAGGTATTTAAAATTCTTAATCAATACTCGTTGGTGCTTCAGTATAAATAAAATTGTTTGTTTTGTTTTTCTTACAAAAAGTGGTATTGCAAACGCTTTTCCACAAATCATTTCATTCAGCCTTGGGGGAACAATCGGATGCACATATGACATTGGTCTGGGATTTAGAAATTGAATATGTTTCATTTGGTTTTTTATATTTCCTTGTATTAAACCTGTCTGTAAAGAAGTACAAATATTAAAAGAAAAATGCATAGAAATAGAATCTTCTCTTTCCATTTTGGTTTTTGTGTTCTTTCCAGTAATTCTCTCTCTCTCATATATATATATATATATATATAAAAAGTCAGAAGTTTATATCCACCTTAGCCAAATACATTTAAACTCAGTTTTTCACAATTCCTGATATTTAATCCTAGTAAAGATTTCCTGTCTTAGGTCAGTTAGGATCAGTACTTTATTTTAAGAATGTGAAATATCAGAATAATAGTAGAGAGAATGATTTATTTCAGCTTTTATTTCTTTCATCACATTCCCAGTGAGTCAGAAGTTTACATACACTTAGTTAGTATGTGGTAGCATTGACTTTAAATTGTTTAACTTGGGTCAAACATTTCGGGTAGCCTTTCACAAGCTTCTCAGAATGAGCTGCTGGAATTTTGGCCAATTCCTCCTGACAGAACGGGTGTAACTGAAACAGGTTTGTAGGCCTTCTTGCTCACACACGCTTTTTCAGGTCTGCTCACATATTTTCTATTGGATTGAGATCAGGGCTTTGTGATGGCCACTTCAATACCTTGACATTGTTGTCATTAAGCCATTTTGCCACAACTTTGGAAGCATGCTTGGGTCATTATCCATTTGAAAGACCCATTTGCCACCAAGCTTTAACTTCCTGGCTAATGTCTTGAGATGTTGCTTCAATATATCCACATAATTTTCCTTCCTCATGATGCCATCTATTTTGTGAAATACACCAGTCCCTCCTGCAGCAAAGCATCCTCACAACATGATGCTGCCACCATCATGTTTCACGGTTGGAATGGTGTTCTTCAGCTTGCAAGTTATCCCTTTTAAACATAATGATGGTCATTATGGCTGAACAGTTCAATTCTTCTTTCATCAGACCAGGAGACATTTCTCCAAAAAGTGAGATCTTTGTCCTCATCTGCAGTTGCAAACCATAGTCTGGCTTTTTTATGTTTTGGAGCAGTGGCTTCTTCCTTGGAGAGCAGCCTTTCAGGTTATGTTGATATAATACTCGTGTATAGTGTACATATGGAATTTTATTTATGTTTTTTCTGGACATGTTTTTCTGGACATGTTTTCATCACCAAATATAAATCAAGGTTGAACTACTGACTTCAATTTATATTCGTTGATGAAGTTTTTACCTCGAAACATGTCCAGAAAAAACATAAATAAAATTCCATATGTACACTATACACCTTTCATAACTTTAACAGTACAACTCTATATATGTATGTATATATATGTTTGTTGTATGGATGTGATGGAATCCACCATATATAAATATAAGAAAGAATTACCAGAAAGATAGCTTTGTATGGCATAAGGCCAAATCAGTGTAGGAAGATTGTGTTGCACCAACTTTCAAGTGAGGAAAGCCTGCTTGCCTTGAAAATCAGAAAGGAAGGTTGTTATTATGACATATATAGATTATATAAAATGGTATTGTGAACACTTCTCTTCAAATCATTTCATTCAGCCTTGGGGAACAATTGGAAGCACATATGACATTCGTCTGGGATTTAGAAATTGAATAAGTTACATTTAGTTTTAATAATTCAAAAATACTTATCTATGGTTCATTTTCCTTTTTTATGTCAATTTTCTTCCAAGATCAGAGAACAAGCAATCGTTGCTATCGAAATAATTCTTCAAGTGAAAGAACATTACCAGAACATCACATGTAATTCACATGTATAAATGAATATTAAACACTGCTACGCACAACTCTGGTTTGTTGCTGGGTTTAAGTTATTCATGTGTTTTGACATTTATATGTATCTATGTATCCGTATATTGCCCAGCCGTAACCGTTCATAGCAGAAACTTGAAATTTTGCATATACACTCCCCCCTCAATGAGTAGGGAAAATGTTCTTTTGATTTTTTGAAAATCCCCGCCTCCCAAATAGGTTTTTAGAGGGGGGGTTCAATATGCAATCTTTATGCTAAATTGGTCACTAGTTTGTGCATTGATCACTCCTTTTTCCAACTTTTTAATTGATCAGCACCAACACAGCATATATAAGTGGCAGTGATTCATAATTTCCCTTGGAATGCTAGTCTTTTTTTGTTTTTCATTTTACACACACATATCTTCAGCCGTTATAAGTCCACTGCTGGACAATGGGATTTTAGTCTTTTCCCCCCATCTATTGTTATCTCTTCTTGCTAGGTGACTAGCCCATCCCCATTTTTGCTACTTAATTATTTGTATAATATCCTTCACTCTAGTCCTCCCTCTGATCCATGTTGATCCTTTTCTATCTCTTAGAGTTATCCCTATAATTGCTCTTTCCATGGCTCTGTGCTATTCCGAGTTGGTTTTCAGCTTGTTTTGTTAAATTCCATGTTTCGCATCTGTAAGTCATGGCTGGTATTATGCAACCATTGTATACTTTACGCTTTAAGCACATTGGCAAAGTGCTCTTCAGAATGTATCTATTCATACTAAATGCTTTCCAACCTATCGTTATCTGAGAGAGAGGTACATCAATTTAGTCTGCAACCTAATGATGAAAAAAGCATTTATTTCACACAACCAATATTGATTTTTCAATATAGTCTCCTTCCTTGTCAATGCACTTAAATCAGTAGTGAATATTAATTACATAGATCAAACATTACACAGTGAAAATTTCAGATCAAAATTCAACTAAATAAGTCTGCAGTCTGATATATACACAGATAGATAGATAATTTTGTATATAATGTGAATATATAAATGAATTATCTTAGTAAAAGCAATAAGCATTTACCTTTTTTATGTCAATTTTCTTCCAAGATCAGAGAACAAGCCATCGTTGCTATCGAAATAATTCTTCAAGTGAAAGAACATCACATGTAATCGTGGAATCGGCAAACAGGAAATGAAAACCGTCCCCAATCTTCAATTATTCATTGCTTAAGGTAGAAAGAAAAAAGAAAGAATATAAAGCCACAATTCTTGGCTCTGAAAATGCCCCAGAAATGCCTATTATAGATAAAGCGGAGACATTACATCTACCAGTATGGCATTTGCTAGATTCATTTTCATTGATTTAAACTCGGCATCATTATTATTATTATTAGAAACCATCAACCAAAACTGACAACATAGATTTCTTCAGTTTTTAAGTGACTATGGCTGGCTGGCTATCTATCTATGTGTCAGGTGTACAGGCCACACCAATGAAGTATGAGGGCTGAAATTCTAAACATTTACTCCTTATTATATCAAGAAAAAACCGTTTTTTTGTTTCTCAAAATTCCCCTCCAAAATAGGTTTTTAGAGGGGGGTTTAATGTAAGTTTATGTTAAATCGGTCCCTTAGTTTGTGTCCAGCAGCATTCACATTTAAATTCAGACTTTTTAGTGATCCGACAAGAGAAGTAACTTATTCATTCATCATCCCTTTTTCCAATTTGAAAATGGACCCTTTCTACCCTTTACCCATGCTTTCAATGTTGATATTAGAAACCAAAGTCAACCAAAACTGTCAACATAGGTCTCTTCAGTTTTCAAGTTGGTCTGGCTGTATCATGCATACAGGCCACACTAATGGAGCTAGAGGTCTGAAAATGTCAACATTTACTCCTTATTATGTCGAGAAAAAATTTGTTTTGAGCCCCGCCCCCCAAGGTTTTCAGTGGGGGTTCAATAGGCAATATAAGTTTATTCTAAATTGCTCACTAGTTTGTGTCCAGCAGTATTCACGCTTGTTTTGTGAAAATTCACAGTTTTTTAAGGATCACTGCCCAACAAAATGCGAGAGAAGTAACTTATTTATTGATCACCCCTTTTTCCAATTGTTTAATTGATCACCCCCAACATGGCAACTGCCAAAAGACGGTCACGTGATGGTTTCTATTTAGTGACTAACCAGACCTATTATTACTGTTATTATTTTTATCATTATTATTAAATAGTATCATTACATTGCTTCCTTTTATCTTTTCTTACCAGTACTGCAGCTACGTCCCTATTGCTGCAAATACCGACTCCCTATTGCTATAAATACTGACAGCAACATCTGTCACTATAACTACCATTGATAATATTTCTCATTGTTTTCTTATCGGTCATGAAGCATACATGGCATTTTGGTAGCCGAAGAGAGATTGGGAAACGGGAATAACGTCTGGTATTCTCGTGATTCTTTGGTTAGAATTACCTTTGTAGAATGGAGTAATATCAATGGACCTTTCATGTATATTCAAATGTATATGGAGGTAAGTTGATAAGTCCATAGCCTAATTATTAAAAAGAAAAGGCTTTTATTTTACACAGCAAATATTCATTTTTAACACACCCACCTTCTTTGTCAATGCACTTAACCCAGCACTTCTGCATTAGTCACATATCGT
>VCCN01004446.1:3461744-3480762 GCA_006491835.1 Architeuthis dux | reverse complement strand
CACACACACGTGAGTGAAGTGACAAAAGTCAGAGAGCTTGTGGTACAGAAGATATATTTATTCCAACATTGTTCTTTAAAAGAACATAACATTGGAATAAATACATCATGAAGTCTTTGTGGCCGATTGGTAAAAGCAGCTAGGTGTAAACTAATCTCCCTCTGGCAATGAGGGTGTGAGTTTGATTCTCACCAAAGGCTTACTCTTTATTTCCGAGTGTGCTGTTATTCATTGTATAAAAGCAACTAAAATTAGGACAAAAGTAAAAAAAACTAGTCAAATTTAATGATAAATGGTAAGAAAGTTTTTATTTTGATTTAAAGTTTGCTATGTCTGTTCCGGATGACTCAAAAATCAGAAATATTTGATCCATATTCTGTCATTTTTAAAAGATGTATCAGGATGTTAGAACAAACTTTTTGCAATGTACCCGATACTTTTTGCACTCACTAGGATCTGAAAAGACACGGAAAACCTTTCTGGACCTCCATTCGCAGTGCCAAGCCATATATCACATTATAAAATCGTGACTTTTTCAGTCTGGAAGGTAATTAAAAACTGACAACAAAAGAAAAAAAATATATTTATATTGATTTAATTGTCCGAGTCTATTCATCACCATGATACTCACACCTAAATCATTATACTGTTCCCTAAAGACCAGCCGTACCATATTTAGCCGACAATCCTACCTCCGCCCATAGTGCAATTATCAGAACTTGTTTCCGGAGGTTTTTGGCAGTTTGTGAATAGATCACTTCCGTTAGAATAAACAGGCGTAAAGGGCGTAAATGGGAAAAACATTCCGCCTTCATTTCTGTCAACAGAATCGTAAAAACCTCACCTCCATTGCAGCCTCACCCGCAGGCTGAATAGAATCGTTAACGGGCAAGAAAGTCTGGTGGCCTCAGACCGGAATAATGTCATGCAAGATTGGTCAGTTTTCATCGAAATACCTATAGCTCTTCATGAAGCGGCCTTAATATAATGAAATCAAAGGAGGCTCCACAAAACTCTATTTTATGTTATTTCTTCTGGGTCATTGATTAGTATTTACAGTAAGTGTTTATGATTCGGAGATTAGGATAACAGATAAAAGTACTACCTTTGACCCATAATAGTTGTAAGATCATTGTGTGAAATGTATATGCAGATGTAACAACTATTATGGGACAGAGGTTGTATCGTGTTTGTAAATGCTAATTAAATAGCATTTCTTTCTCTATGCATTTCTTTTTGTCTCTCTCCATGTCTGTCTGTGTTTCTGTCTCTCTCTCCTCTCTGTCCATGTCTCTTTCTCTATCTGACTCACTCCATGTCACTGTCTGTCTGTCTCTTACTGCCTGTCTCTCTCGTTCTCTATCTGACTCTCTCCCTCTCACTCTCTCACTGTCTATGTCTCACTCTCTCTCTCTTTGTTTCTGTCTCACGCAATCATTTCAATGCTGCAGATTTTGGTCATAAATAATACCTGATAATATCCGTTTTGATTGTGTAATGTTCCACTAGAAATAATAAAATCCTGCTATGTTTGGTTTAGAACAAAATTAACTTTTTATTAAAAAGTGGTAGGGGTGTACTTATTTATGAGCGATACTCTATGTATAGTATGTATGTGTGTATAATGCATACAGGCTGCGCCATTGGAGCCAGAGTGTTGAAAATGAAGTCTAGAAAAATCTGCTTTTTGAAAATTCCCCCCTAAATAGTTTTTAGTGGGGGGGGGGTTCAGTTTGCAATGTAAGTTTATGCTAAATTGATCCTTTAGTTTGTGTCAGCAGCATTCACATTTGTTTCTTAAAAATTCAGACTTTTTTTAGTGATCACTGCCCAACAAAAGGCGAGAGAAGTAAATTATTCATTGATCACCCCCAACATGGTAAGAGCTAGGGCCATCAAATTTTCTGCGGTTACTAATGGGACTCAGGGACATGTTTTTTGCATATTAGTTTTGAAAATTCCAAAACTTCTTAAGTTTTTAGTGAGGGTTCAATTTATAATGTAAATATAATGCAACACTGGACCCTTACTTTGTGTCCATCAGGTTAGCTAAACCGAATCTTTATCTATTTTACACACACACACACACACACACACACACACACACACCCCTCAATGAGTAGGGAAAATGTTTTTTGTTTTTTGAAAATCCCCCCTCATATAGGTTTTTAGAGGGAGGTTCAATTTACAATGTAAGTTTATGCCAAATTGAACCCTTAGTTTGTATCCAGCAGCATTCTCACTTGTTTTTTTTAAAAACAAATTTGGTCTTTTTAGTGATCACCACTGTTTAATTTACAAGGTAAAAAGAAGCATATATGTGACAGTGATTTATAATTTCCCTTGGAATGCTAGTTTCTTTTGTTATGAAGAAAGTAATATGGAAATCTTCTCCTGTCTAAAAAGTCTTTATGAGGAATTTTGTTAATGTATTATATCCTAGTAATGCTGAGGCAAAGCAAGCTTCCCCTAGGAATAGCAGATTGTGTTGTAATTCCATAGTAGAGTAATTAGTAACCATTGAAAATTTGGTGGCTATAACTCTAGCCATGCTTGAGTTATGCAATGACAAGACAGACAGTCATTTGATGACTTATAGTAAGATGTCCGTCTGAAATTACTTTTATAAGCAACTTTAAGTGTTGATTAAGACACATACAAATCAACGTTTTAGCTGCAAGTCTTTTTATAGATAACACCTTTCTTATTAAGCAATCAAATTAATTAATGAAGTTACTTGTATTATCACCAATGAAATCTTTCTATCTAATTAATTTGAAATAGAATATTGTTGGCTGAATTCAAGTAATGATTTATTGAAAATAATTGACATTGTGTGAAATGATAAAAACATTCTGAGGAGTGCTTTACAATAGAACAATAGTTACCTACTGTTGTGAGTTTGATCCTTACTGGGTGGCACACACAGTCTTGTGGTGTACAAAGCTAAGTTTAGTAAGTATTAATTATGGTGCCTTGCTGTGGAGCAAGCTATTCTCACAGACCATTACTACTGTTGTGAGTTTGATTTTTGCTGCATACCTCTTATGAAAATCACCAAACAGTCAAAGGGAGATAATTTCGATCAGAAGTTATTGTTGATGTTGTTTACTTCCCTTGTATTTGAAGATATAAATATGGCCACCATTTGCAATCGAGGCATCTATCTGTTGTGGTGTTCGTTCTATTAACATGGTAGCAGAGCGTAGTTGGGTGTGATTGATCTTGATATTCATCTTTAACATTTTGGTTATTGCTTGCTTCTTCATCATCACTCAATATGTCGATTATGGCCACCATTTCCATTCCAGATGTCTATCTGTTATGCTGTTCATTCTATTAACAGTTATTTCCCTTGAAATTAACATTCTATTTTATTTTTATGAATTTATAAGAGTGAAACTTTCAAATTTGATCTTATACAGTTTGAAAAATTACCAGGTTCAGTATTTACATAAGATGTAATGTTTGTTGTGTAAGGGAATCCGACAGTACGGTAGATTTGATTAGACACTGTGGAAAAGAAAGATCGAGAAAAGCAGGTTACGTCTCAAACATGCTATGTTCAAATCTCTTCTGATGATGTCGTTCACAACGATGAAATGCATAAAGATTTATCTTCATGATAATAAACATGTTTGAGACGTAACACGCTTTTCTCAATATTTCTTTTCTACATTGTCTAATCAAATCTACCATAAGATGTAATATAATTTCTTTCATACTCATTTCTCCAGTACACTTTGTTCATTTTCACTATCCTTATTCCTAGATATGAACAAAATGGATGAATATTTCAGCATATTATTCGATTTTAATAAATTTTTGGATACTTATTTGTTAAAGGACAAATCTTTTAAAAAATAATTGTCCATTCCAAATTTTAGATAATGGGACTCTTAGTTTGGGATTAAAAATAGTAAAATTATGTAAAATAATTTTTTTTTCAGCAATTTTTTAGTTTTATTCGATTAATTATAATTCAGGATAGAGGATAAATCTTTTTTAAAAGAATATTGAGTGAAAAAAAAATTTTTTTCAATCAATATTCTTTTAAAAAGATTTTTCCACATTTTTATCGATTTATTCTGATAATTTATATTTATTTTATTATTTATTTTGAAATTTATGAAATTTTTTAAATGTATATTTTTTACTTTTTCTCTATCGTGGTTCGACTGAAACATATATAAAAAAATATTATAACGAAGATTAATAATTAAATATAGCGAAATGATGAAAAAATATTTACCAGCTGTATTTCTAATATATTTTATTCTGTTTTTTGTCTGCATTGTCTACCATACATTCTATGTAAATTGATCGCTATTTCAAATTATAGCTCCTATAATAGCGATCAATTTACATAGAATGTATGGTAGACAATGCAGTACACACCGTGCAAAAAAGGGCATGTCATCTGCAGGAGCTGCAGATGACATGCCCTTTTTTTGCACGGTGCAGCTGTCATGCATTTTAATTTTGTTTATTTTTCCACTCAAATATATGTGTACTGCATTGTCTACCATACATTCTTTTAAAATCAGGTGGCGCTTGATATTCTTTTTCATTTTTGTTCATACCTACTTATACCAATAATTTGTAAACCTACCAAAAAGGTTGTATTTGTATCTACTTTAATTCTACTTGACCTTTGCTCATTACAAGCCAATTTACAAACAACGACCAAATCGCCTTTAAGTGGGGATCTTAATTCAATAGCTAAATATTATTGTTTGAACCGAGGTTGTAGATGCTACGACTCAGATCATATTTGTCAGATGCCGTTCCCACCAAACCCCTCCATTTCTTTACAAAGGCGGAGGCTTTACGAGTAGACACGCCACAAGTAAAGCAATTATTTGGAGCCCAGCCAAAGGTCTTCGACTATGAAACACAATTCCATACAACTCTGACGCTATTCTTCAACATTGTCTCTGCAGGTAAAGAGGAAGATGCTGCAGTCATTGTTGGGAGTACAGACTTGACATTAAGCCTACAATGAGCCAAGTTGACTAGAATCTACCTTAACCGAACATTCAAATGACCTGTGACCTTTACAATTTAAAGCACTTCTTTTCTGCCTCCGATTACTAGAGATCAGGACATAGCCAGCAGCCTTTAACTGCCGGCTGTCATAACTTCATTGTTTGGAGAGCATATCTACATTGCTTGTATATGGATTCTGATTCACTAAGTATTTACTGTGTCTGACCACAAGATAAACTCCAGAGGAGGTATCTGCTTAGGAAAAAAACCTTTATTTCTAGTTATGTGATAGATAGTTAAGACTTTCCCTCCATTCCAAGAATTCCTTTTGGATTATTAAACTCATACAACAGACCGTATCTGCGGGGAGAATAGATTACACTACCCTCTCTAGGGTTAGGTACAAATAATAGATAGGGAGTGGAAGCCTGGTTTAATGACAGATATTAACAGATTAAAAATGCAAACAGAAGATGTACTTACAGGTCTTTTATTCATAAACTGTGATTCACACGTGTGTTCTCCAGCTCTCTTATCTACTAATAACACAATGCCAATATGATTGCTTGTTTACCAGAATGTAAAACGGGGCCCCTAGCGGAAGTCGATAAGAACTCGCCTGCCTAAGGGGAATAACTCAAAATACTTAACGGAGTATCACTAGAAGGTAAGAAAATTGAAAGATTCTGCATACATCAGCTTTAGATTTAAGTCAATGCAAATTTGCAAAGAAAGTATTAGTGGAATCACATGTGTTACTCATGTTGCTGAGAACAGGTTGGTCCAATCAGTTTATTTTCTTGGTAGGCTCTTCATGAATCTGGCTTTGTACCAGTGTTAGTTTAGTCTAACAAACATCCATTTACAGATTGAATTTTTTAAATGTTTAAAATCATGGATCAACTTGACATCAGGCACCCTGAAAATTGTCGAATCGAAAAGGGACACATTTTGCCTCAACACCATAAATGTCAAAGTAAATTTAATTTTAACAAATTTAATAAATTTTCGAAGTTACTAGATGCTAAGATGACAGTTACTGAATGACTAATATTTAAACTCTAATAATCGCTATAAAAGCCCAAACTGAGTTTTACAAAGAAAAAACTTGATCCCAAATCATATACACAGGCGCGTTTCTTGTTTTGGTATTGCAAAAGCGCTAAATTAGCACATTTTCGCCTAAAACATTTTGGCCATTTTCTGGATATTTTTGACCATTTTAAGCATCTTTTTGGTGGTTTTTGGCCATTTTTGGCAATTTTAGAAAATTTAGTGCTTTTTAGCACAAAAAATATTTTTTGAGTTGGCAACACTGTAAACAGGAATGGGACAGAACATTAGGGTACCACTTGTTATAATGGTTGTTGAGAGATAGTTGGCAATCTTTCGACAGAGTAAGCCAACCTTCAAGAACAAGAAAATCCACTTGGTCTTTAAAAAGGTGTGTCTACAACCAATGCGTCCCTCCCAATAGTCACCTATGGAGCTGAAACTTGGAACCTAACCAAGAGATCGGCTCTCAAACTAAGAACTATGCAACATGCACAGGAGAGGATCAGGCTTAAAACTACATGGAGAGATCACAAGACAGCCCATTATATTACAGAACAAACAGGATTCAGAGATATCATAAAAACTAGCATTCCAAGGGAAATTATGAATCACTGCCACAGTGGTGGTTGGCAGTGATCACTAAAAAGTCAAAATTTTCAAAAGACAAGTGAGAATGCTTCTGGACACAAACTAAGATCAATTTGGCATAAACTTGCATTGAAAATTGAATCCCTACTAAAAACCTATTTAGGGGGAAATTTTAAAACAATTTCCCTAATCATTGAGGGGAGTGTGTGTGCAAAATTTCTACTATGAACAGTTAGGGCTGGGCAAGATCTGGATACATTTATATCTATCTATGATTCTATCTATGTCAGAACACATGAATAACCTAAACCCAGCAATAAACCAGTGTTGTGGGTAGCAGGGATTAACTATTAGAAAGCTCAAATGGCAATGGGCAGGCTATGTAGCAAGAATGTCAGACAACGGTTGGACATCACGACTCATATTGTGGATCCACCAAGATCATGTGTGAAAATGTGGCTGGCAAAAAATAAGATGGGCTGATGATTTAGACACATTCAGAAGGTATTGGCACTCTGACGCTTAGGAACGTGAGAACTAGGGGATCTTGGGTAAGGTCTATGTCCAACAACAGACTTTAAGAGGAGGAGGAGGAGGAGGAGGAGGAGGATGATGATGATGATAGTGTTTTCATTAACTTACAGTTTATAATGATGTCGCAATTGTTTCCAGCAAATTTTTGTTCAGCTTTTTTCTATCTGCTGACATCTGCAGACATTTTTGCTTTTCCTTGACTCTTTCTGATTCGGACAGCAATCGAACTGTAGAAGAAGTATTTCCCTGGCAGGCTAATGACTCATCTTGATGGTTGTTTACTCTCTAAGGGGAGAGTATTTATCTAGAACTACAATCTAACTATAGAACAAGATAATAAAATTAATAGAACGTACAGTTCAGATTAATTAAATTCTCTTTTTTGCCTGAAGAGTGCTGTTTCCAGGGAGATAATAATCTTCAGAAAAAAATTAAATGTGTGATAAAAACAAGAGCCCTTAGTGTGAGATTTCTAGGACATGGCGTATTTTATTTTTGAGATTTGGTCTGCTGACAAGATACAAGTTACAGATTGGAAGAAGAAAAAAAATGAAAAACTCTAATTAAATGAGAGAATTTAATTCTTCATTTTATTTGGGTTAAATTCATTTGTTTTGTTTATTTTTGTGTTTTTGTTTCCGCTTCTAACTTTCTCAATTCTATTTAGAATTGAAATAAAATAAGATTGCCTGCAAAGCACTTCCTTGATTTTAAATTTATTTCTGTGAATAGATGAACACGGAGGTCGAATGTAGATTCTTTTCTTTTTCCTCTTGATTTAATAAAAATAAAACAAAATGTTTATTTATAGTAAAACTGAATGCCAAACAAAACAAAAACAGGTTATACAGTAAGTGTAATAAGTGTTGCTTTAAAAGTTCAGAATATATTAGAAACCATCAACCAAAACTGTCAATATAGGTTTCTTCAGTTTTTTAATTGGTCTGGCTGGCTATGCATGTATCACATGTACAGGCTGCACCAATGAAGCTAGAGGGCTGAAAATTTAAACATAAGAAAGATTATTATGTCTAGAAAAAACATTTTTTTTGTTTTTTGCCCCTAAAAATAGGTTTTTAGTAGGGGCTTCAATTTACAATGGAAGCTTATGCTAATTTGGTTCCTAAATTGTGCCGGCTGCATTCATGCTTGTTTTTTGAAAATTCAGACTTTTCAGTAACTTATTCATTGATCAACCCATTTTTCCAATTTTTT
Organism: Architeuthis dux; assembly: GCA_006491835.1. Taxonomy (NCBI): domain Eukaryota; kingdom Metazoa; phylum Mollusca; class Cephalopoda; order Oegopsida; family Architeuthidae; genus Architeuthis; species Architeuthis dux. The sequence continues at coordinate 3,472,380 of VCCN01004446.1, read as the reverse complement.
AATTGATCACCCAAAACACTGCATACTGCCAAAAGACATTGGTCACATGACAGTTTCTATTGAGTGACTAACCTGACCTGTTTATAAATATATTCTGAAGCCATCCTCTTGACTGGTTGATGTCTTTCACAACCCATTACCATCATCGGTTACTTCCCTTAAAATTTAAATCTAACCTGTTTATTACTGTTCATTTTTAACCTCTCTTCCTGTAGAATAATACAAAATATCAGACAAAAAACAAATTCCTGGATCCGCCCTAAAATTTAATCAATTCTTCTGTAGCCCATGGCCCATCATTCCACAAAGTTTAATGAGGACTTTTGGAGACATTGTGTGGACAGAGACAGATATGAGCGAATACATATACCTCTTCCAACTTCATTGGCAGATGTAAATAAACTACCTAACTTTAACTTACCACCTATAACAAGAACACTGAAGCAGTACGATAAGAATATCTATTCACACCTGTTCACTATTTAACAAAATAAAATACTCATTTTTTACCCTTAGGGCGAAATGTTTATATTTAAAGCTTTAATAAAACTGTTGAAAAAGCATTATGCTATATAAAATTCTAAAGTATATTTTGAGTTTTTTTAAATAATTTGCTCACTTTATATTTTATCCTTTATTTCCGATCCAAGCTGTTTATTCACTGCCGACGGTCTCAGTAAAGTTGTGATAAAAATACTACTAAAAGATGAAAGAAAATACAAAAATTATTAATAGCTAGCTGAAAACCTGACCTACAGGCAGGATTTTCAGCTAGATGTCTACATTAAACAAAAAGATAAAGATTCGGTTTAGCTAACCTGATGGCGACAAAGTAAGGGTCTAATTTAGCCTTATACCTACATTGTAAATCAAACTCCTCTCTAAATGTACCATGATGCAGCTATGTGGTGCACTGCCAAGATACCGTTGTGGAAACTCCGGCACTTGGCGAGACTTCAGTCGTTGGTTCTTCGGGTCACAGCTGAAAATGGGAAGATGAGTCATCTCGAAAGATAACGAGGCAATGCGAAAAATAGGTGTTTTTAGCAATGTTTTTAGAAACTGTCCGATAAAATGAGAACAACAAAGTGAACCACTATTTCCTACATCTACCCCTCGCACCCCCAATCTCATCTTCAGTCACCCATCTTCATCGTACCGTGGTCAACTCCTACTCAGCATAGTAGTCCCAACGCCTGGTCCTAGCCATCCCAGTTCTGTCATGTCCGATTTTGCCCTGCCAACTGAATGTCCCTCCCAAATCACTTCCCCTTTCCTCTGCCCATAGCTACCCTCATTCCCTGGTGACCTACATTCCGTGGAAGACCCCTTCAAACTCAAAGACACTATACTAACATGCAAAAATGCTCTTTCCACTACTTTGCTACATAAGAACTTGAAGAGTTTCTGCTTAAAACATGTTCTGGGGTCCCATTAGTAACTACAGAAAATTTGGTGGTCATAACTCTAGCCGTCCTTCAGTTAGACAATGACAGACGGATTTAAATTTTGATTTTTTTTTTTTTAAATTTTTTTTAATCTTTTCATTTAAAATTATTCATACAATTATTTATAAACTTTCATTTTATATAAAAATAAATATAAATGTTTCTCGTGTCCCAAGGGTTACGGAATAAGTGCTGAAATGAAACTGGCAAATATCCAAGTGGAAAATGCCATAACAAACAGGCACTGCAACAATTTTTTCTACCAAATATAAAAGCACCGGGCCAATGTTTGCTAGTAAAACTGGCTGATATCTGGGTGGGAAATGACCTGCTGGCAAACAGTCACTGCACTGATTATCAATCTACCAAATATAATATCTGTTTACTAACCACCATAGACTGATGGTCTAAGTGGTTGCAATGAAAAGCAACAAAAATTAAGATTAAAGAATCTAGGGCAGTACCTGTTCCAAAGGTGCATGTTTGGAAGTGGCAGGATTGGTGTGTGGAGCAACCTGCCAAAATTTTCATACAAAGTATTTTGGTTACCCCTCTTCAGTGTTGCCAATTTAGATATTTTATACCTATATTTAGATAATTCTAAAGAGTGGAAGTCAAGGGAGATTATTTATAGAAACTAAGATCTATAATCTTTAAGATTTTATTTATTTTTTATTAGATTACTCAAGAACCACTGATTCAAAGAAATTTCAAACTCAACACTACACTGCCTTGTGTGCTCACTAATATATCTGGCAAATGTCAACTTCGTACACTGGCCATTTGTTGAGTAATCGCAGTGCATGCACACACACACATTTCTTCAAGTGTAGTTAGATACTAATCAAAAATTGTAAATGCAGAAGGAATAATATACAAATTCGGTAGGTTTTAGTCTGTAACTCAGGACATCTATATAATCAAACATTTTCAGCAGAGTAAAATCAATACATTTTCTTTGGATATTATTCAACAGTGATTGTTACCTTTCCCGTTTCAAAATGGTCACCGTTCCAGGTGGAGGGTTATTGTTAATGTTAGGATTAGGATTTTTAGGATTTATCGTTGTCTGCTTCTTTGATTTGTTATTCTGCAGCTGGTATGGCAGCCATTTTAAAATGGGAAAGGCAACAATTGCCTATTCAACAAGCAACCTTCAGAGAATACAGTGGCTCACTCTACATGGTTTAGTCAGACAATTTTTCTCATCTATGCTGTTCAATTTTTCACAACGTTTCGGCCATGTACTCTCTGGCCTTCTTCAAGTGTTCTTGTTCTGGAATGTGGAAACTAGTTCCAGTGACTCATGCTCCGCGCCCTACTCTACCTATCATGCCACGTCCCTTTTTACTTTTTTTTTTTGTGTCCCTGTTTTGGCACTTTGTTTCGGAGTTGCTTCCCTTTGATCAGGTGACCCTTTTTTTCCACGGTCATGCCGACAAAGACCTTTTTGATCAAAGGTTACCAGACGCTATTCATATCGAACTCAGTCTGCTGATTGAGTCCTTTGATCATCGTAAATGGGCGGTTTCTTTCAGTAGCTGTGTATGCACATAAAATGACCTTTCAGTGTAACCTTTTCCCTTTCCTCTGGACATTAGATTTACCAGATGAAATTGTTTTCAAGAAGAAACTATCAAGTGTCATGCTACTTACTGTAGCCGCTGACCAAGATGGCCGCTGCATGAATTATTTACAGGACAGACTATAACCAATCAAATTTGAATCTTCTGAATTTTTATTCTTTTCATTAATTAATTAATTTCTGCTGCAAATTAATAAAGATGTGCCAAGCCTATAAGTCATTATTGTAACCAATTGCTCTCAGTCATATTCGGATGAATTTGGCATCTTTTTAATTTTTATTCATTTATTTACCTCTGCTAACAAAGTTGGCAGAGGCATATGTATTCAATCCTGCCTGTTTGTCCACACAATATCTCTAAAGGTTCTCAATGAATTTAAATGAAATTCTCTGGAATAGTGGGCTATGGAAGCAGTGATTAAATTTGGGGCAGATCCAGGAATTCGTTTTTGATTGAGCAATATTTCTATTATACTATGTGACCAAAAAGGGTCATGGCTGGCGTGATCAAAGGACACATCTCATATTTTGTAATTCCTACTTTGAACCATTAACTTCAGCAGGTGGCAAAGAGTAATAGTTATCCATTGCCAGATAAAGGCTATTGTCTATTGCAAGATAAAAGCCCTGGCTCACAGATAGAACTGAGTTGTGATCAATCACAATAAAATGGAAAATTTATTGAGTTAGCCATAGAACTGCAACGACTGAAATTCCCAGCATCTGAAATTAATGGGTGAAGATATTTAAGTATATAGGTACTTTTCAAGTACTTTAGTATAGCATTCTCCGTCTAATTTCGAAGGATTTTTGGATATAATTTACATCATTAGAAAGAATAAAACTAGGATTGAACCTTAGACTGCTTCTGGGAGCACCGGATTCCATTCTTTTTCCAGTCCCCTCCAACTCAATCCCCTCTGCCCTCCCAAATTATCCCATTGAAAATGAAAAAAAAAATCACATAAAACCCTCCCCCACAGAAATAACAACAAATAATAATACTCTTTAGTGTATGGGGCAGAGGGATTGATTTGTCCAAATATACACAAATTATACTGTTTTGCCTGAATTTGGAAGGAAAACAAGATCGAAATAAAAACTTGTCAATCATAATGCATATTCACATGCAATTGTTATAAATTGTTCAGAATTCCAGCGCTAATTTTGATAATTAACAAAAAAATAGTTCTACATGATATGATTATTTTAAGATTCAAACAACCAATCAAAAATGATTTTCCTTTCAAGTATTTGCTTGTCTAAACAGGCCCGGGCAGGGGGGGGGGGGGTCAAGGTGGGGCCATATGGCCTGGGCCTACGATTTTGAGTGAGGGATGATATGAAGTCACATGTTAGCATGAAATGGGGCCTACTTTTCCCATCTGGCCCAGGCTTACTAGCATCTCTGCCTGGTCCAGTGTCTAAATCATGTTCATAGCTCTTCAAGAAAAATCTAGCATATATCCAGTACTGCAGCAGTGGGGAGTTTCCTTAAGGTACTTCAGTAAACTCCCATTATTACAGCACCCTTGGGGATTTAAGAGTGCTGTTATAACGAATTTGTCTTTATAATGGGTGGATTTTATACATTCATACGTTTTTATAGTGTATTAATAATGAGATCTCAAAAAGTACAGACAAAAATTATTATATTACTCTTTCACAGACTAATGTCCCATATACGGGTTACGAGTCTGCAAATAAAATGGATGAACCAAAAAGTAATTACACCTCGATTCATCTTAATTATTCCAAGCTTAATTAATTGATAAGAATTTTCTTTTGAATTTCTTTTCAGATTTCTGTGTTACTTTAGGCAGCATTATTTTGTGGGTTTACACATTTTAGTTTAGTTAAAATTGTAAGCTTGGTTTAATGACGGATATTAACATATTAAAAATGCAACGAAATATTATGTACTTACAGGTCCTTTTATTCAAATAATGTCCGCGGTCAAACACGTGTTTCCTTCCGAGCTCTTTCTTCTACTAATAATACAATGCAATAATGGCTGCTCGTTGACCAGAATGTAAAACAGTGCCCCCTAGTGGAAGTCTTCTGCCTAAAGGGAATAACTCATGATACTTACTTAACAAAAATATTCCACTGAAATCTTCATGTGCTCTTGCTGCAAACTAATCTCTGACAATAGTCTTGCGAGATTATAAAAACTAACATGATGTTAGTACACGTCTTATTAAATAGTGCCACTAGAATGAGTCCCATTACGAGAGTTTACAGTATGTGCTACCATATGCATAATTCTTCAGCAACCATTCTTGGACAGATATTAGGTGCAAGACAGTTATTATCCAAAAAGTTAAAAATATATCACCAGTTTATTGACAAAGACATCAGCAGTTTTTTCTTGAACAAACGGCGACCAGAGAATCAACAAGAGAGACAGAATATTGACATTTCTTGACCATTTTTAGAAGTGTTTGACCAGGAATGGCATAAGATGATTATTATTAGTTTTTTTTTTAGTTTTTTGATGGAATGAAATATTGGATAGTAAGAATTTATGAGCATTTCTGTTGTTGTCTGATATATTGTCATAATAAAGACGAAAGAAGAGGGAAAAATGAAGAAATCAAAGAAAATTGAATGACAAGAGAAAGAGAAGAGATTAGATTTAGTGGTGCCAGATTTTTTTTCTCTACCGAAACTAGTTCTGTTATTGACTGTAATCTTTAATATCAAAGCCAGACTGTCAGATCATCTTACTATAATTCACTAAATGTCTGCCCGTCAGTCAGTCATCACATAACTCAAAAACAGCTTGAGTTATGGCGTCCAAATTTACTGTGATTACTAATGGGACCCTGGAGCATGTTTTTAGCATATCAGTTTTTGGAAATTCCAAAACTTTTCAAGTTTTTAGCGAGAAGTTTGATTTACAATGTAAGTATGATGCTAAATTGGACCCTTACTTTGTGTCTGTCAGGTTAGTTAAACCGAACCTTTATCTTTGTTTAATCATATAAAGTAGACATCTTGCTGAAAATCCTGCCTATAGGTCAGGTTTTCAGCTAGTTATTAATAATTTTTGTATTTTCTTTCATCTTTTATTTTTTTTGTAGTATTTTAGTAGTATTTTTTAGTAGCTTTTTATCGCAACTTTACTCAGGCCGTCGGCAGTGAATAAACAGCTTGGATCGGAAATAAAGGATAAGCTCTCAGTGAGACTGAAACTCACTTCCTTTTACCTCAGGGAAGCCGGGTTTACCATATCAGCTGCTCTTACCAACCGAGCGACGAACCTCTATGGTTTGCAGAAGATCAAATATAATCCTACCCTTCATTCTTCCTCGATCTCTCTTGGCACCATGTTTGCTATTGTTTTTACACCATCAACCATTATTATTATTATTGATTTTTTACTAGTATTTTCTTTCATAAAATAATGTCCCCTTGTTTTGGAACTCTTCTGGTGTCCTGTTAACTCATCTGTATGTCACGTTAACTTCAGACTGTAGTGTACACCTAAAGTGCTAATTCTTTGTTCATTCTTATTACAATTTATTCAACTTTAGTATTGAACTGCTGTAACATTAGGCTCTTATAGTTACAATTTTGTTTGTATTGTGTAATGAGAGTAACTATTAGTTGCTCAGTGTAATGCTTTTTCATGAGTATTTGATACTTCTGTGTCTCTAGTATTTTGCATTGTTAAGTGTATAAGGTGCATGGGGGAGAATGTTGTATATAAATGTTAGTATTGTCTTTGTCAAGAAGTAATGTCCCCTTGTTTTGGAACTCTTCTGGTGTCCCGTTGTAATGTTTATATAAATGTATGTATATGTTAAATCAATAAACATGCCGAAGCATGCTCCAAGCAACCCCCATTCTGTTTCCAGTCCCAGAAAACGCAGACTGGAAGTGGGAATGCCCACTTCTTACCAAACTGTAGTGTACTCCTAAAGTTGAATAAAGCTTCTAAGTACTAATCCTTCGTTCATTCTTATTACAATTTATTCAACTTTAGGGTTGAACTGTTGTAACTTTAGGCTGTTATAGTTATGATTTTGTTTGAATTGTGTAATGAGGGTAACTATTAGTTGCTTAGTGTAACTTCATGAGCATTTGATACATCTATGTGTCTGTAGTATTTTGCATTGTTGGGTGCATAAATCATGTGGTGTTGTATATAAATATTTGTATTGTCTTTGTCAAGAAGTAATGTCCCCTTGTTTTGGAACTCTTCTGGAGTCCCATTAACTCATCTGTGTGTCACATTAAAGTCAGACAGTATGTACTCCTAAAGTTGCAAAAGCATCTAAGTGCTAATTCTTTGTTCATTCTTATTACAAACTTTATGAAACAAAGGTCAGTTACTTTTAACAAAGAAGTGTACAATAAAAGAAATGATTTATTTGGTGTATTGATTTTTCTTTACTATTTATTCATTATCATTTAATCTTATATCATGCACAGCATTAAAATTTTACTGCTTGGCATGATATTTTCCTGTGTGCAGTCGCACAGCTTAAAGGGAACACTGATGGTTAGACATGATAGCTATATTATATTGCAGCCAGTGTTAAAGGATATACAAGATGTTCGGATTATAGTTATTCTTCCAGAATATGCATTGGCAAACCTGAGAAACATGTTTGCAAGTAAAATCAGTACAAAACCTTTCAAATTATATAGCATAAGAATTAATATAAAGGATATCTTGGTTAAATTTATACAGCACTTGACTGTGAATGCAGACTATAGGTGAGAAAACTATTATCAAATCTACTTTGGGAAGCAAATATGATGGAATATGCAAGAGACTGTGTTTAATTTTATTATGGTAATTCTTCAATACAGGTGAGCAAGCGGTTTTTGAATTTTGTGGAACTATATTCTGATAAAAAATCTATTGCATTTTTGCAGACAATAGAAATTGTATGTTATCAGTTAAATCAGGATTGATTTTCTTGTCTTATTGACAAAATGTGGACCTGAAATTTTCTGCTGAAACATTTTCAAACATTCTAACATATTTTGGGACAACCTTTTTTTACTGTTTTTCAACCAATCAGAACGACTGTTCTGAATATCATTGTCAAAATTATAACAAGCCATCAGCAGCAGCCTTTTAAAGTCTGTTGTTGGACATCATCATCATTATCAGCTGTCATAAGTCCACTGATGGACAAAGGCCTTTCCCATCTCCTTCCATGACGACCTCGACTATGCTAACCTTTGCCATGTCTTACCGGCAAATGTTTAGATCTCATCCCTCTATCTTGTGTCTGGTCTTTTCCTACTGCGTTTACTGTCCCATAGGCACCAAATGGCTATTATTTTTCCCTATGTATTATCATATCTTCTTGCTAGGTGACCAGCCCATATCAGACTTTTTGTCTTTCATTCGTCTTATGAATGACACGCATACGTCTTACATTAAAATCATTTCTTAAACAAGTTTTCATGTTTTTGCTCAGATTTTGCCTTTTTGGCAATGACAAACTGATATACTAACACGCTCTGAGTCAGTGGAGGTTTGGGTTTCTCCCTCTTCCACTTTATCTATGACAACAGCTCTAGCTAAAACATAGTGATGGGAGGCTTATGACCCTCCTCTTTTTTCATTGACAATTCAAAGTAATTTATTTCATAGTGAAGTGAAACTTCCTTCTAGCCCTTTTCTTTTCTCATTGACAAAAATTATATATATTTCAATACATAGTGATGCCAACGTTTTGCATGGGGAGGCTTAACGACACAGGACTGCTAATTCTGGTCATTTACTAATATAAACTTGACAGTCGTTTTTCAATTAGTTTCTGGTGGGGGGTGGGGATAAGTACTGTTATTCATTATTACTCATTTTTGACTACTATTTTACTTCAGCTTAGTTTTTGGTCTATTTCTTTTGATCACTACTTCAGTAAGGCCATCATTCTATGACACTTAGTAAACAGCACATATTGGAATTAAAGATTTATATCTATGTAAATAATAGTTTTTCGATTGTGTTGGAGAAGATGATTTAAGAAAGATATTTTCTACTGTGCTGTCTATTTTGAGGTTATGTTTTTCACGGGCAATGCCAGGTAGTTATATTATTATATCATATTACCTCTATCTCATAATAGTTATTTAATAATTATGTTATATCCTTATGTTAATTAATAGTGCATACAAATATAACAACTGTCATGGAACAGCAGTAGTTTTATATTATGGCTGATTATGAGAAAAAACACACATATATTCCATTTGTTCAGCAGACTTGCACTATATGCTCAATTAAACACGAGAAGTAAGTCTTGCAAATCTTGAACATGAAGACAAAGCAGACTTTGGAAAGGACAAACAGTTTCACTCGATTGGTAATAAAGAATTGATTGAATTTTGAAAGAATTAGATAGTTTATGAGTTAGTATTAACTAAATCATGAGGGCAACAGGAAAAAATGTACCATTATGGAAATTTAGGAGAAGCCATTTGACAGTAGCTCCACCCACAAACTATTAGCATGAAATCTACCAGTAACCTATTAACTGCGAATGACGGGAATTTCCGTCATTGCAGTTCTATGGCTAACTAAATAGGATTTCTGTTTTATTGTGATTGACAGCAACTTAGTTCTATCAATGAGTCAGGCCTTTTATCTTTCAATGGATAACCTGCAATGGACAAGGGCTTTTATCTTGCAATGAATAACTATTACACTTGCAACCTTCTGCAGTTAATGGGTTAATATACCTGTTAAGCACCGCTACACACAACACTGGTTTATTGCTGGGTTTAGGTTATTCATGTGTTCTGACTATATATCTTTTTTCCTGTTGCCCTCATAACCGTTCATAGAAGAAACTTGAAGTTTTGCACACACACACTCCCCTTAATGAGTAGGGAAAATGTTTCTTGTTTGCCTTTTGAAAATTCCCCCCCATAATAGGTTTTTAGAGGGGGGTTCAATATGCAATTTAAGTTTATGCCTGCTTGTTTTTTTTGAAAATTCAGAACTTTTTTAGTGATCACAAGCCCAACAAAAGGAGAGAGAAGTAACTTATTCATTTATCACTCTTTTTTACAACTTTTTAATTGATCACCCCCAACACAGCATATATGGGTGGTGATTCATAATTTCCCTTGGAATGCTAGTTACTCTTTCTTTTTCCTATAGTGACAAAATTATGAGATGATGCATTATACATATACATACACATATACAGATTTAATGAATTATTTGTGTTAGTATTTCAGACATTTTGCAAAAGCATCCACATTGTATAATTGTTATAAGTGACTTCACAGTCAAAATTGCACTATTTTCTCTTTACCAGAATTGTAATCACTAAACTATCTTTACATCTTATTATAATCATAGTGGTATGTATTAGTGACGGTTGGTCAAAATTAGTAATGACAGTTCTAACTAGAAAGCGCGCACATAGCACATACCCCTGCCAACGCTGTACACTAATTAAAACTGAATGAAAATAAAAAGTTAAAAACAAGGGAGAGAACTATTGAAATATTGAGTTACTTTCCTTGAAATTCAAATTCAGTAGAGATACACAGAAACACACACATATATGTATGCATACATAAAGATAAGCACACACATAAACCCATTATAGAAATTCAAAAA
>VCCN01004446.1:3442082-3459298 GCA_006491835.1 Architeuthis dux | reverse complement strand
ATATATATATACACACACACACACTTAATGATGATACAGTTTTATACTTAGATACATATGTATATCAAGATAGAAAGAGAGAGAAATAGCGATGGCGAGTTTGATATAATAATTCTTCAAGCCTTAAGACATTGATTTCCTTGGTTAATATTGTCAGCAACTTAGGAATCCTTCAGAGATTTTCTAATTGAAACTTATGGACCAACTAGAAGCAGATTAAATCATTTCTCCTAATCATTTGACAATGTAAATTTACAATAATTACTGAATTGGGAATAATCAAACATTGTGTAAAGTTTATATATGGAAATTAAACTCCTAATGTACAGAATATTTTACCTCAATGGATTATTTTAGCTTGGGGGAATCATTCAATATGTTTATTAATCGGTTGTTCTTCTGACATATACATCAATGAACAATAGTTTGAACAATCTGCAATGTGTAATATACAAGTTATCAATTGACAAAGAGAGAAGAGGCTATTCAAGTATGTGATTATAGTGAGAAATAAAATGAACTAGTATTCCAAGGGAAATTATGAATCACCACCACCCATATATGCTGTGTCGAGGGGTGATCAATTGAAAAGTTGGAAAAAAGGGGTGTTCAATAAATAAGTTACTTTTTCTCCCCTTTTGTTGGGCTATCACAGCCCAACAAAAGGGGAGAAAAAGTAACTTATTAACTAAAAAAGGTCTGAATTTTCAAAAAGACGAACGGGCACAAATTAATGACCAATTTAGCATAAACTTACATTGCAAATCAAACCCCTCTAAAAACATATTTAGGGGGGGCAATTTTCAAAAAACAAAAAAATGCGTTTTCCCTACTCATTGAAGGGAGTGTGTGTGCAAAATGTTATGTTTCTACTATAAACGGTTATGGCTGGGCAAAGTCTGGATACATAGATAGATACATGAAATTCAAAGAAGGGATCATTTTTATGATAATTATAAAGACATTTATTAATTGGGAACCTATATTTGCTCGGCACCAGTGTGAGCGATTAAAAAGTTGGGCTGTGATCACTAAAAAAATGTCTGAATTTTCAAAGAATAAGCGGGCACAATCTAGGGACCAATTTAGCTTACATTGAAAATTGAACCCCCACTAAAACCCTATTTCGAAGGGGAATTTTCCAAAAACAAAAAAAACATTGAGGGTGTGTGCAAAATTTCAAGTTTCTATTATGAACGGTTAGGGCTGGGCAAAGTCCGGATGGATAGATAGATAAAGTTGACCCCCCACCTCTAAAAACCTATTTAGGGGGGAAATTTTCAAAAAGCAAAAAAAAGCATTTTCTCTACTCATTGAGGGGAGTGTGTGTACATGTATATAAATGTGTGAACACATGAATAACCTAAACCTTTGGTAGTGGTGATTAATGAGGGAAAGATGAATGAATAAACACAAAATAAACTAGAAAGCACCCAGAGAACACTGTACACTCACTAAAAACTAAATGAAAATAAAAAAATTAAAAAATTAAAAAACACTGAAATGAACTTTAAATGCACAAATATTGATTTACTTCCCTTAAAATTCAGCCTTTTTATTAACTATTTGTTTTTAACCTCTTTTCCTGCGAACTAATAAAAAAATATCTCTCACTCAAAATCTGGAACTGCCCTAAAATTTAATCACATAGCTCATGGACAACTTTCTACAACATTTCATTGAAATTCTTTGGGAACTTTTGGAGATATTGTGTGGACAGACAGACATGAGTGAATACTTATATCTCTCCAAACTTCATTAGCAGGGGTCAAAAACAAAGATGAGTAATTGTCAGAAAGAGAATAATGAATTATGGGAAGGTATAGTGAGGGCAATGCCGAGCAAGTCACCAACAGTAAAATTAGACCTGTGAATGCTTTCCAAGATGTGACATAAGGTCTGTTTAATGTGGGATACTGGAAGTTCAAAAAATTGCTCCAGTCCCTGCAACTATTGTCGAGAAGGCGTCAGGCGATCTCAACCCTCCCCTTTTAGTGCAATGGGGCTTACTGATCCGAGACTGGGCAAGGTGATTTTTTTTTTTTGAGGCTACAGGATGAACCCTATGTCTCTGTGCTTAGCAATACCAATCCTCAGTAAGCTACTGCAGAATTAAAGATAGCTTATGACATACCACGTGGCCTAAAATAGCTATAAATTTCCCTGCTAGTGCCAGTGGTCATGTAAAAAGCCAGTATTTCAAATGCTAATTTCCTCTGTGAGATAAGGGATGATAGTTTGAATCTGGCCAGAGGCTTGTTCATTATTTCTGATCCGCACTGCTTAAAATGACGGTCTAAGAGTTATGATAAAATGCAAGAAATAGACTAGTCAACAAGCCTGGTTGCTGCAGGGTCAAACACTACTTCTATTCTAATTGAAGATGATCATAGCAACTTTTGTATTTTTTAGAATAAATGTATTTATTAAAATAAAATAATCCCTTGTGTTACATACATTTTCTTGGATATGTAAGACTTGTCAGTTTGGCTCAGTCCGTAAGAGAGCCGCCTGCCAATCACTTGGTTGTGATTTTAAATCACGGTAGGGAAATGTTAATTTTTTATATTGGTTTGGTTTAATGTGACAGACAATCAGTGAAGAGTTTACCCCCCCCCCCAATTAGGTGAGGATTGTTCTTGTTCTTGTTATGGTAGAAAAACAAAGTCAACTCCAGACTTGGACTGGAGTTTGACAAAAATAAATAATTGACAATGCTTTTTCTAAGAAATTCAAATAATAGTACAACTAATACTACTAGTGTATGTAAACAAAGAAGGTGGTGGCATATCTGGCGTTCGGGGAAAATAAAGAATGAAGTGATTTGAATCTCCTTAACCAGTTGGTCTTTGTAGCCTAATCAGTATGGCAGCTGCCCTGAACAGGCAGGATTTACAAGGATAAAGGATACGAGTTCAAATCTTGCTGTAGGTTTATTATTCATGCTGTTTAATAATGAAAACTGTCACCAAATAGGTTTCTTCAGTTTTCAAATTTGGCTGGCTGGTTATATATGCATCACATGTACAGACCACACCAATGGAGTTAGAGGGCTGAAAATTTCAACATTTACTCCTTATGTCTAGAAAAAATGTTTTGTTTTATTTAAATTCTCCCTCTAAATAGGTTTTTAGTGAGGGGGTTCTATTTTCCAATGTAAATTTATCCTAAATTGATCCCTTGTTTATGCCCACTTATTTTTTGAAAATTTGAAGAAAAAAAAAAGGTGAGAGAAGTAACTTATTCATTCACCACCTCTTTTTTTAATTGATCACCCCCAACATGGCATGCTGCCAAAAGATGTTGGTAACATGACAGTTTCTATTGGGTGACTAAGCAGACCTATTAATTTTCTCATTTACCCCACATTGAATGTTTTTTTTTCTTTAATAATAAATATTTCTTTGTTCATTTGTCTTTCAGCTCCAGATGAACTTTTACTGTACACTTTGACTGGAACCGGACAGGTGGGCTTCCATGCCGTAGATTGGCCAGGATCGACTTATTTAACTCTTGCCGGGTGGACAACAAGTCCCAGTGCCGTTGCCTATGACCCAGTTGAAAAGGTAAGAACGCAAAGAAAGATTCAAGTTCTCTTTTATTCACTCTTTCCATTTTGTTTTTACTTTAATATTCAATAAACTTCTCTTTAACTACCACTTTTTATTAAATTTGACTAATTTTTCCCTTCATCCTAATTTTAGTTGCTTTTATACAACGAATAACAGCGCAATCGGAAATAAAGAGTAAGCCTTTGGTGAGAATCGAACTCACACCCTCATTGCCAGAGGTAGACTAGTTTACACCTAGTTGGTTTTACCAATCAGCCACAAAGACTTCATGGATTAGCAGAAGCTGATTTACACTCATAAACTCATTCCCTACAACCGACTCTGCACCATATTTATGCTGTTTTAAATATGAGACCTAGTAGTCTTTTTTAAAGATTGATTCTCTTAACTAGTCTGTGTTCATTGTACAAGGTGTAGCCATTAAATAATAATACTGGGCTTATGTAGGTCAAACCAAAATGCATGCGTGAACCATGTGGTATACATTGACCAATGGTCAAGCATAAACAACCCCTGAAAGTTTCAATCTGCTTGTGTCTTCAGTTCGCTGTTATGCATTGCTTGAAGTAGACATGTTTTTCGGATGTGTTGTAAAAATGGTCAGTTCAAAAGTTGAACAACGCATAAGCTTGAAATTTTTGATGAAATTGAACAAAACGACTACCAAATCTTTTTTTTTGCTAACTTAAGTTTATTGGGAAAAATGCATGTGGATTAAAGATTTTGCAAAGGTCGAGAGGATGTCGATATGATGAACATTATGGATGTAAAGAATATGATAGAAGTAGTTTTCGTTTGATTTTCATGAAGCTTATTCTGAGGATATGCCTTAGTAATACCTAAAATGGCCTAATCTGTAATTATTGGAGAGACTATGAAATTTGGCATGGTTGATCATGGAAGGAAATGGTCACCAACTCCTGTGGAATAAAGTTAGCAATGATAGATAGAGAGCAACATTGGAAAATAAGGCAATTGAAAGAATCAGCACACATGCTATGCTCTGATAACCTCCTCAGTAGACCTAGCATAGAATTGAACACCATATGGAAGCCTTTGATCAGCAAAGAACAGACATTAGGTTAAGACCCCAAAATTCTACCAACTGATTTTCTGATTGGGACAATGGTCTCGTGGATAAATCAGTGTATAATTGAAATGGCATTTTTTTTTATCTCATTTTTGAAGATTTTTACTTGTTGGTCAGTTTCTTTACTTATTGCTCTCTTTCTAGTTTTCCATTCTATTGTCTTTCTCTTTCTAATTTTCTTCCCTCCCCTCTCCTTTGTTTTTTTCCTGGTTCTTTTTCATTCCACATTTCTCACCTTCATTCTCTTATTCAATCACTTTGATATTTTGTTTCTCTACCTCCTTCTCTCTCTCTGTGTTTTTCTAATTGCTTCTTTCTTCCTGGTTTCCAAATCACTTATTCATCCACTCACTTGTCTCTCTCTCTCTCTCTCTCTCACATGCCCTTCACACATTCCCCACACTCTCTCTCTCTCTCTCTCTCTCTATACTTCACTTTTCTTCTAATCAGTTGTGTAGTGCTGTGAAGGTGGCGTTCCCTCACTATTTATATACTACTAAAATTCTCTATTTGAACAATTCACTGGTAAGGAAATTTAGCCACTATTGTATGTACAAATTTAAAAAGATTTTCTTGTGACTCTAAAAGTACTACACCACCAACATAGTTTTTGTTGACGGGTTCTAATATACAGTGAAAAGAACAGTCATAATAGGTTTCTTCAGTTTTTAAGTTGGTCCAGCTGGCTGGCTATGTATGTATGTATCATGCATACAGGCTTCACCAATGGAGATAGAGGACTGAAAATTTAAACATTTACTCTTTATTATGTCTAGAAAAAACGTTTTTGTTTTTTGAAAATTCCCTCCCTATATAGGTTTTTAGTCGGGGGGTTCAATTTGCAATATGAGTTTATGCTAAATTGGTCCCTTAGTTAGTGTCCAGCAGCATTCATGCTTTTTTTTTTTTAAATCCAGACTTTTTTAGTGATCACTGCCCAACAAAAGGTGAGAGAAATAACTTATTCATTGATGACCCCTTTTCCCAATTTTTTAATTGATCACCCCCAACACAGCATGTTGCCAAAAGACATTGGTCATTTGACAGTTTCTATTGAGTAACTAACCAGCCCTGTCTTATTTATTTTGGAAATTTAACATTACTAGATTTATTATGAAAAATATTTGAAAAAGAATGCTTTCGGGAATCATTGCTGAATGGGGCAGGGCTGGATATTACTGTATATAGAAAAATGTTTTCTATTTGATGGAGAAAATATGTGTAATAATATATATTATGATACAAATGTAGGTATCAAGCTTTATTGAAAAAGCAGAAAATACATTGCAATTCGTTTTTGTGTGTTGTGCATTAGACCCTCTAAATTCGACCAGAAGTCAGAAAATAAAGAAGGGAAATAAATAAGATTTTTAGTGATCACTGCCCAACAAAATGCGAGAGAAGAAACTTATTTATTGATCACACCCTTTTCCAATAGATCATCCCCAACACAGCCTGCTGCCAAAAGACGGCCACGTGATGGTTTCTATTGAGTGACTAAGCAGGCTTGTTCTGCTTCTTAATGACATCATTTTTTTTCAATCCAAACAACTTGTTTATAATTTTAGCCAGAAATTTCATTAAAATGTTCAGCTTTTTGGAAATGTCTCAGTGATTAATGACTTATATGGCTTCTGTTTAACTTTAAACATGGCGTCTGACTTTAACTCACCCAGAACATAAATTTACTCATTGTCATTCAAAAGCTCTACATAAATGAAACAACACTCAGAGTTGTATTTTTTAGTGTGTTTTACTTTTTCTTGCTTTTAGTCTTTCTTCTCTACTCTTTCTCTCCTTTCTTCTCTACTCTTTCTCTCCTTTCTTCTCTACTCTTTCTCTCCTTTCTTCACTCTCTCTTTTCCTATTGTCTTTCTTCATACCCTCTATTATCTTCTTTTACGCTCTCTTTTCCTATTACCATTTCTCACTTTCTTTGCTATCTCTTTCATATCTGTTCTTTATTTTCTTTACCTTGTCTTTTCCTATCATCTCTCTCTCTCTCATTTGTTACTCTCTTTTTTCCTTATCCTTTCTTTACTATCCCCTTTCTTATCTTTTTTCTTTCTACCTTTACTCTCTTTTCCTATCTTCCTTCCTCTCTGTCCTTACACTTTCTTTTCCTATATTCTTTTCTCTTTCCTTACTCTCTTTTCTCATCTTCCTTCCTCTTTCTTTACCTCCTCTTTTCCTATCATCTTTTCTTTCTTCCCTCTCTCTCTTTTCTTATCTTCCATCCTCTCTTTCTTTCCTCATCTTCCTTCCTCTCTCTCTCTCAGGCAGTTTTTCATATTTTTCTCATCAAGCCTATTGTATTTTTCATTATTTTTCTAAAGCCACTATTCCATTCTTCATTCTCTTCATCTCCTTTCTCTCTCACACTCACACACAGATTCTTTACATTGAAAAAAAAAGAAATGTTGTCATCCAATTCACCACACTTTTTTTATCCTTCAAAATTTTTGCAGCAGATAATTTTTTTCTCTCAAATATTTGATTTCTCTTTATGTACTTTGAAAATTAGCTTCACTTTTCACTTCATTCCTTTGGAATTCCATAAAGAATTTTTTAAAAAAGAAACAGAAACCGAAATTTAAAGCAACAACAAGCAATTTTCCATAAAGCAACAACAAAATGGCCGCCTCTTCATAGTCTAAACACTATTGTTACAGTTCTATTGTAACGGTTTTAACAGAACTATATTCTCTTCATTATGATTTGATAAAAATCATCTAAAATAGCGAGGACCAAAAAAATATTGTTTTATTAAAGTTTTGGAATTTGGAAACAAAAGTTTAAACAAATGAAATGAAACAAGAGATAGCAATTATTTTATTATTTATTTTCATTAGATGAAGTATTACAAATCATTATTATTGATTTTTGAATACTATTATATTATTATAAAAAGCAAGAGAAAAATAAAGATGAACGAAAATAGTAGTCTAAAATGAATAATAATGAAACAAGAGATAATTATTCACTGTTATTTCCGCACTTGTTTTTCCAAGAATCCATCATTAGCTTCAAGCATAGTTTGGGATCAGGAAAAAGGCAAGAGCAGGGGAAATCTCAGCAGGAATATAGACTAATTAGCTGCTATTGAACATTGATGGACTGTTACACAAAAGTTGGCTAGCAAAAGGCTGAGTTTACATATATTCAGCTCCATTGCACAAATAGACCTTGCAGAAAATGACCGTTCCTGTACAATGAATGACTGGATTCCTATTCCCTCTAGTACTGATTTGTTTTAGTAAAAAAGAATTGAAAAAGGAACAAAAGTTGTTTTTTTAAATCAAAGAACATCAAAAATCAAAGAAACTGCACGCACACACACACTCACAAGCAAAAATCCCTCTAGTACCGATTTATTTTTAGTAAAAAGGAAACAAAAATTCAAAGAACATTACAAATAAATGAAACTACATGCATATATACACACACACGTATATTGGAAAAATCTATTTGGAGGCCTTTAATGGTTGCAAACACTGTATTTAGTTCTATTCTTTCTAACAGCTTAGCTTTGATTATGTTTAAAAGCAGATAGCCAGGAGGAACTTAGAGTGGTGAGATATTGTACAGAGCCATTTCCTGAAGGCATGAAAAAAAGGTTTTAGGTCAAAAAGAAAATCGAAAACTACAAAATAGAAGTAGGAAGAAAGCAGGCAAAAGTAAAGAAATTCCTAATCTCCATTTATATCAGATCTGTTCCTCCAGCGATTCTATTTACGACCATGTGTGAAATTGGTCCAGCCATTTTGAATGAGCATTGTGGTCAGAAATATCAGCCATATTGAATGGGGTATTGTGGGACGAGTGAAATGGTGTTTGAAATGCAAGCTAAATATCCCTGCAGTGTTTGCATTTAAAATCTCATAATTATAAAATATGCCGTGCTTTGTGGTTTTAACAAAAGAGGGATCTGTCCATAGCCCTGCAAAGTGTAATACTTTATATAAGAGAACATACACAC
Organism: Architeuthis dux; assembly: GCA_006491835.1. Taxonomy (NCBI): domain Eukaryota; kingdom Metazoa; phylum Mollusca; class Cephalopoda; order Oegopsida; family Architeuthidae; genus Architeuthis; species Architeuthis dux. The sequence continues at coordinate 3,450,657 of VCCN01004446.1, read as the reverse complement.
AAACTTATATCTATCTCTCCAGCATATAAATGCTCAAAAAGTCACACAAAGGCTCCAGAAAGTATAATTTTCTATTAAACAGTATAATTAAACAACATATTCATCAGAAATTAGCACAATAATGAAATTAAAAGCCTGTCCTTTGTTCTTTATCAGATTGGGCACCATGAATTTGTCAAGGTACGATGGAAACAATGCATCTGACGTGCTAAACTACTTTTAAAAAAAAGATAATAAAGAGCATAAGATCATACAGAAACTCAGTGAAAATATATAGACAGGTCTGGTTAATCACTCAATAGAAACCATCATGTGACCAGCATTTTTTGGCAGCAGGCCGTATTGGGGGTGTTCAATTAAAAAATAGAAAAAAGGGGTGATCAATGAATAAGTTACTTCTTTTGCCTTTTGTTGGTCACTAAAAGTCTGATCTTCAAAAAACAAGCATGACACAAACTTTGGGACCAATTTAGCATCAACTTATATTGCAAATTGCAACATAATATAATATAAATGTTTCACCTTTCTAAGAGGTGAACATTTTTGTCATCATCCTGTTTCAAAACCAATGTCTACAACAAAAACATGCACAAAGATAAAATTTTTTGGGAACTAGGTATATGGTAATATGTCCATCAATAGACATTGAAAATACAATAAACCTGGAAATTGAGAAGTAGATATATGCCATACCCTCCCTTCCCTGCCTATATGGTAAGGCTTGCCTTTTGGGAACTAGGTATATGGTAAGGCTTGCCTTTTGGGAACTAGGTATATGGTAAGGCTTGTTTTTTTGGAACTAGGTATATGGTAAGGCTTTTTTGGGGGGAACTAGGTATATGGTAATATCTCCATCAGTAGTCATTGAAAATACAAAGAACCTGGAAATTGAGAAGTAGATATATGCCGTACCCCTGCATACCCCCCCCCCATTTCCTTCCCTGCCCTTATCTAAAATAGACTTTATAACAAACATAAAAAGACACTAATTAGAACAAAATGAAATTGAATTTATTAAAATCAGATTTAGCCATATTAAAATTGAATTTATCATGCCAAATATTTTCAAAAAGAAAAAACAGGCAAAATATTTTGCTGCAACTTTTCTTGATTAGAAAATGCATTATTGATATCGATCCATTTTAAAAGACCATAAAATTCTCGATAGATGGAAAGCACTCAAGTGAAGTGGTACACCGAACTGGTATAAAGAGCGCCTCCTGCCTTTATCAAGCTGCGCCAGGGATTTTGATGGATGAGGGTGGCCGTGAGATTCCAATACTGAAATAGATTTATCATTGAGGGTAAGAAGTCAGGGGTGGGGTAAGAAGTGGATGGTAGACTCTCTCGTTGATTTTTAAAGTTCAAAAGAGTTGAAAGTATTTCAAGCCAACTTGATGAGTTAGCATTTTATATTTGCAATCATTCAAATGAATTCAACTTTGAAACTAAATACAAAATTAAAAACTTGAAAGAAGTATCCAGAACAACTCTGAAGGGAAGCTGAAGTTTATAAGGTTTCAGTCCTAGGTCTATGACCTCAAGTGTGTTTGTACAAATCTTACTTCAATTCACCAAATGTCTGTGTGTCCATCATCACATAACTCAAGGATGGCTAGAGCTATGGCCACCAAATTTTCTCTGGTTATTAATGGGAACATGGAACACGTTTTTAGCATATTAGTTTTTGAAAATTCCCAAACTGTTCAAGTTTTTAGCGAGGGGTTTGATTCACAATGTAAATATAATGCTAAATTGGATCTTACTTTTACTTTTCAAGTTTTTAGTGAGGGGTTTTATTTACAATGTAAGTATAATGCTAAACTGGACCCTTACTTTGTGTCTGCCAGGTTAGCTAATCCGAATCTTTATCTTTATCTGTATAGAGTAGACATTTAACTGTAAATCCTGCCTGCAATATGCATAATTTCGATGCATTGAAAATTATTTTGCAGTAGCAATGCATTGAAAATCAGGATGAAAGGGATTGTCGGTGGTCAGGAATTAATGCGAACATTACTGAGAGAATAGGGCTATTATATTCACTGGAAATTCATCGGCATCTGGCTACTCAAACCTTGCCCTTCAGCATCTGTGGCAGGAAATGCCTGTCCTGTATTGGCCCCATCAGCCAGCCCCCCTCAGAAGTGGAATGACTTCTTAGATCTTTATTCAGAAAGTCATAGCCAACAAGAACAACTTGGAAGGCAGACTTTTTGATGACCGCAAGCATTTTCAAGTTTTGAATTTATTAGGGTGGCTGAGCGAATAACGACAGGGACAATAAATTCGGCAAGCTGAGTTCAAACTCAAACTGGAACAGTTCACTTCCCACTAATGTCTTTGGGGAAGGCATGAATCCATCACTTCCCCAGCTATTGGTAAAATAGCACAGGGTGAAATGACTGACATCACTTTGGGTGCCTACCAGCTCTAAGTCTATATCACATATTGCAAACCAGGGCCCGATTTTATTAATTGTTTAACGGCACATCGACCTTTGGTGGGTCATTTATTGCCGAATTCAGTGGGGGGGGGGGGTGATCCCATGACTTGAAGGGGGAGAATCCCAAATCCCTGTCACTGGGACAAATGCTACGAGGACTGGGATAAGCAGGTCAGTGGTCAAAAGCTTCTCAGGACGAATCCCGAGCATGCTAATGGTGATCGCCTCCCGACCAGCTGGCCAAGATATCCTGTGCAACTTCTCCCAGATATCCGGAGATACCCGAGCATGCCACAAGGACCCCCGAAAGGGCCGTGGTTCTCTGAATTTCGAGGCCATGCCAGTTTTGAATAACAGCTACTCCACTTTGATCTTAGCCAAAAGGCCAAACCAGGGCCGAGTAAGTAGTAATGTGGAGCCCAAGCAAGGATGGCTGAACGTGAAGCCAGTTTAAGGGCGCTACTTACTTTTTTGAATAGCCTGGGCATTGCCGTATCACCTTGCTGTCAGCAATAATGCTCAAGCAATACTTTATTTATGCAAAAAAATGTTACTTTTGTTTTTATTTTTTTATTTTTTGGAGGAACAGGTTTTGAAAAGCAATTCCCATTTTGCCATGTTTTTGTCCCTTCAATTTTTTTTAGAAGCAATTTCTCCATCCCCACAAACCCCTGACGTTCTCCCCAACTTTTCTATTTTAATCTCCTGTCAAGCTAGGATTAGCTTAAAATTTCTATCAATATAGATTGTGTTATCAGCTTCGAGGAAGGAAAAAAACAAAAAAAATAAAGCATAAAGATTTTCCTCGAGCTTATCCTTAAAGAATACCCCAAGGTAATTTCAAAAATTTGGGTTGGGTTTTTATTTATTGATTTATTTCCATGCTTTATTTTCTGACTCCTGGTTGAATTTAGAGGGTCTAACGCACACAATGCACAAAACAAATTGCAATGTTTTATATTTTCTTGTTTGACAATAAAACTTGACACCTGCATTTTTAACATAAATATATATTATTACACATATTTACTCCATCAAATAGAAAACAATTTTTCTATTTACAGGAATATCCAGCCCTGCCACATTCAGCAATGATTCCTGGAAGCATTCTTTTTCAAATAAATTTAGTAATGTTAAATTTCCAAAATAAATACTGACAAAAGACAGGTCAGGTTGGTCACTCAATAGAAACCATTATGTCTTTTGGCAGCATGCCGTGTTGGGGGTGATCAATTGGGAAAAGAGGTCATCAAGGAATAAGTTATTTCTCTCGCCTTTTTTGGGACAGTGATCAACAGTCTGAATTTTCAAAAAACAAGCATGACACAAACTTTGGAACCAATTTAGCATAAACTTATATTGCAAATAATATAATATAAACATTTCACCTTTCTGAAAGGTGAACTATTTTGTCATCATCCTGTTTCAAAACCAATGTCTCCAACAAAAAATGAACAAATGATCACTAAAAACATCTGAATTTTCAAAATACAAGCGTGAACACTGCTGGACAAAAATTAAGGGACCAATTTAGCATAGAATTATAATGCAAATTGAACCCCCCAACTAAAAACCTATTATGGTGGGAGGAATTTAAAAAAAAAAAAAATAAAAAATTTTATTTCTAGACATAAGGAGTAAATGTTGAAATTTTCAGCCCTCTAGCTCCATTGGTATGACCTATATGTGTGATACATACATAGCCAGCCAGACCAACTTAAAAATTGAAGAAACCTATGTTGACAGTTTCGAATAAAAGACTATCATGTACAGTCTCTGAAACAGCTGTGTATTGTACATTTTAGTTAATGTGACATGTATATGAGAATAAACACATAAACATAGTATTGATATTTCATCAACTCCAGAAAGTCGCTACCAGATGAGATACACAGCACTAATAAATTCCATCTTGTTAAGGCTCAACAATGACATCATATATTTTAAAATGATTTCTGGCACAATCTTTATTTATGCTACGTTATAATGACCCGTGAAGCCTGCTTGTTCCCATGGTTGATTTTCATCTAATCAAGCTTCAGGAGTGGCCATTCAACAATAGACCACCTACACACAGTAAACAACTAATCGAAAAGTCATTAAAATACAACAAACCACTTTGTTTGGCTTTTTTTATAGATTAGGAAAAGGATTTGACTCGGTAGAACACACAGCAATCTTCAACTCAATTTAAGAACAAGATGTTAATGAGAATTACATTAAGAACATATATGAAAACGGCACTGCAATAATTAGACTACATAAAAGATACTAACAAGATAAAGGAATGGGACAAGGGGATACAATATCATCAAAATTGTTTACAGCAAGCCTTGAAAGCAGCTTTCAGAAAACTGACTGGGAGGGAATGGGAGTAAACATAGACAGAGAATATTTGAACCACTTGAGATTCGCTGACAATGTATCAAGGACGACAGAGGCATTGGAAGAATTACAAAATATGTTGAGTGATCTAAATAGGGAAAGTAAAAAGGTTGGGTTAAAAATGAACTGAACAAGGACAAAAGTAATGACCAACAATAAAGTCCAAAAAACCCATAAGAATATAGTGTGAGGCTTTAGAAGAGGTTGATGAATACATTTATCAAGGTCAGCTAATAAAGTTAGAGAAAGACCATGAAAGCGAAATTAAACGACGCATCACGATGAAGAGCACTTTGCCAATATGCTTGTAGTATAACGTTTACAATGGTTGCATAATACCAGCTATGACTTATGGATGCAAAACATGGAAATTAACAAAATGAATTAATAAACAACTTAGAATCATACAGAGAGTCATGGGAAGATCACTGCTAGGGATAACTCTAAGTGATAGAAAAATATCAATATAGATCAGAGGGAGGACCAGGGTGAAAGATATACAGGGTGTCCCTGAAGTCTGGACACATAGGTAAAATGCATATTTTCAATAAAAAATTTGAACAACATTTTATTTAATTGAAATATTAATAAATAACATCTTCAATGTATTTTCCACCCTTTGTGATGCAAAGTTCAATGCGCTTTGCGAGATTCACATGAACCCAATGCATTAACTCCACATTTCCGTCAATTTGAGCACATTCATTTATGATGCATTCCCTCAGGTGTCTTGTATCTTTAATTTTCATTGAGTGCACCTTCTCCTTTAGCATACCACAGAAAAAGAAGTACCAGTTCAATCCTTTCTTCTTTCGACAAACTTTTAATATGTGGGGCAAAAAATATATAGTTAGTTATAAATAGTGATATTTCCTATGTGTCCAGACTTTGTAGACCATGTACAATTACTTGCAACAAAAATTGAAATAGGCTGGACACTTAGCAAGAAGAGATGACAATAGATGGAGCAAAAGGTTAACCAATTGTTGCCCATGGGGCAGTAAACGCAGTAGGAAAAGACCAGATACAAGATGGAGGAATGAGATAGAAAGGTTTGCCAGTAAAACATGGTAAAGATCAGCACAATAGAGGTCATCATGGATGAAGATGGAAAGGCCTTTGTCCAGCAGTGGACTTACAAAGGCTGATGATCATGATGATGATCATCATGATAATGACCCCATATTGTTTAACGCTGCATTTTTAGGAATGTATATAGAGCACTAACCGAGGTATTACTGTATTTATCTTTAAATTGAATATATAAAGAAGTGTTACTCCCTGAACTGTCCCATATCTCTTGGTTTAGCAAGCTTATACATACATAGGGGTGAACATATAAAAGACGCACAGACAGGAGTGAGTGTAAAAATGATTTTATTTCACTTTTGTATTCCTAACATGTTTCGACCTTAGGCCATCGTCAGAGGGGAAACAATGGGTGAATGAAAGATCTCTGGTATACATATGTATATATAGCTGATCTGGGTGTGAACTTTTATTAACTGGCTAGGCGTCTCGTATTTCATCTGAAGTTTTTGGTTGATCCCCAAAGATCACAGGTGGTATCAATTGGTTGGTGGGTGAGTGACAGATTTTGACTTGAGCTTAAGTGACATATTCCTCCAGGGGGATAGTTTTCAAGGGTATGTGTGTGTGTGGTGGGGAGGTTTAGATTTCAAAGGCTATAGAAAATGTTATGTTGATAACACAGAGAATGAACTGGAGGTCTATAGCCATTTCTTTGGTCTATATACATATTTTTACCAACTTTTCCACTCTGATGATGGCCTCAGGCCGAAACATGTTAGTAACACAAAAATAAAATAGAATCATTTTTACACTCACTCCTATCTGTGCGTCTTTCACATGTTCATCCCTATATATTATTTTTATTTTATTTTTCTCTATATACATATAGACAGTACATTGATGAGGGGTGGATCGGGGCAATTGTTTTGCAAACGGGATAGCGGACATTTTTCGGAATGGGGAAGGCAGAACGGGAGATTTTTCATGGACTATTGGGGCTTTACGATAAATAAACAGTTAAAAGAAAACAGAAAAGTTTCTACAGACTAATATATATATATTCTGGAACAAATTAACCGCACTAATCAAGGTAGAGTTGTACTTGACTAGTGTGCATGAATTTGATCCAATAATTTTTTTCAATCAAGAAATATTTGTATTATTCTGCAGGAAAAAAGGTTAAAAACAAACAGTTAATAAAAAGTCTAAATTTGAATTTCAAGGGAAGTAACTTAATATCTGTGCATTTAAAGTACTCTCCCTTGTTTTTTTTATATTTTACTTTTCAGGGTTGTGACTCTTACCTGGGCTGAAACATGCCCAGGCTGCTACAGTGTCGGGTTACTCCTCTGAGGGAGCAGCAGACCACCACAGTCAGCGCACTGTCGGAGTGTCCGGGATCTGTGCTTAAAGTCACAGACAGCCATACTGCATTTAAAGTACTCTCCCTTGTTTTTAAATATTTTATTTTCATTCAGTTTTTGCTGGTGTATGACATTGGCAGAGGTATGCACTCTCCCTCGGAGCTTTCTAGTATTCCAAACATTGACCCGTTTCTTCCGTCTCTTCATTTCCAGATTGTGTATTGGAGTGATGTAACAGAGCACGCTATCTACACTGCCTGGCTTGATGGAACAAACCGAAATGTCCTACTGAATGCCACACATGGAATTGGAATAGTGGATGGTAAGTGCACGATCATCTTACCTTCGACATCTCAAAAGCTTTTCTCTTTGATCTTTAAAGCAGATCTTTGCAGCTGGTAAGTTCGCTCAAAAAGGAGCGCACATAAGACTTGATGAAACCTAATGGCATTGACAATCATGCGCATGACCTTCTTGGATTTTTCTGACATTTTTGTGTGAGTTGTGCAGATATATATATATCTGCACATGTGTGTGTGTGCGCATGATTTATATTTTAACAAAGAGATAGATATAATATATATAGTCTAGAAAGCTTTGTAGCTTTAAACACTAAAGATGTTGCTGAAAAAATATGTTTTCTCTTTTAATATAGAAAATTTCATATTTATAGAAGTTTATATTTATAAAAGTCTTACAGTCTTAAAGTATTTAAGATCTTACTACAGAAATTCTTTTTAAACTAAAGATTTTACGTTCTGTTTATTCATTTATTTCATTATTTATCATGTAAGTCTCACTAATTCACTAATAACTGTTAATGAGGTATTTATGTTTCACACAGAATTAGGTCTTATAGTACTATAAGTAAGTTTTCTTGTAGGGATCATCAGTTGTTTGCCATGGAACTGTTTCAGGAATTTAAAACCAAAACAGTCATTCTACCATGATTCCCCAGCATATATATATGCCCAGATGGATAGATAGATATGATCTCAGGCAGTCAATAACAGAATGAGATAGATGCTTCATCATCAGCTTTTTAACATCCGTTGTTGTACATAGACCTTCTCCAAGATTTGCAGACCTCTCAGTTGTGGGTGTCATGGTGCCAATACCTTCTGAACTTGTCTAAATCATCACGCTATCTTATTTTTTTGCCGACCACAATATTGTATAAGATCTCAGGGGATCCAAGTCATGAGTCACAATGTACAACGGTTTTCAGACATTTTTGCTACATGGCCTGCCCATCGCCATTTGAGTTTTCAAAGCAACCCACTATTACAAGTAAAACGACTTATTACTAAAATGAAAAAGCAATACTCCTAGCAAGTTCATAGATACT
>VCCN01004446.1:3423867-3438609 GCA_006491835.1 Architeuthis dux | reverse complement strand
TTTGAAGCTATAAAGCTTTCTAGACTATATATATGTTTGTTGAGTGGATGTAGGAAAATCTGACAAAATGGTAGCGATGATTGACCATAGGTGTATGAGCCAGGGGGGAAAATGACCCCCTAAATTCAGGCAAAACAGTGTTAAATTTCAGGCAAATCAGTGTAAAAGTGTCAAAATCATTGAAAATTCATTCATAATGACTTCTTCATAAATGTTAACTTGTGATAAGGTTGACATATTGACATTTTTTAATCAGATGTCTCTAGAAAAGCTTCATGTAGTTTTATTTTATCTATCTGCTCACACCCATCCGAATCGGGCCGGGTGGACTGAATTTAGTCCTAAAACTGATTAACTGACACCAATGAAATCATCAAAGTTGAAGTTGTCAATTCAGGTAGATTGCTTTAACGTTTTAGGGTTTTGAAAACAAACCGATTGCAAGGGAGACAACTTCCGACCCTTATTCTTACATGGGGGGGTTAATTAAAAGACTCACTTTTTATTGGTGCTGTTACAGAATTTTAATGAATTAGTTAAGTATATTTTATTTTGAGAATTTTGATTTTTAGGGTATTTTTCCAGAGTTCTGTATTGTTTTTAATCAATTTCATTTTTAAATGGTAATTTTCATCAGCTTAAGTTGCCTATATTTTTATTAAGAAAAAAATGACGCTCAAAAATTACAATTTTGTAGTCTAAAAAAATAATTACCATATATTTCGGCAGATAAGGTGATCTTCAGATAAAACGAGACCCCAATTCCAGTCTGAATTTCATGGTTTTAGCTCACTATTTAGTAACTGTTTTTGTGTCTGGGCCTATAGAATGACCCCATTTTTGCGGGTGTTTTTTTTGGGATGATTCATGTGTCGTCTTATCTGCCGAAATATACAGTAATTAATTATTAGTGTATTTAACACCTACATTGTCTATATTAGTATTTGTTATTATTTATTACCATTTTTATTACCAAATATTAGTATTATTTATTATAAGTATCTTTATTATCTATATTAGTATTCTTTATTATTAGTATTATCAAAGTTTATCATTAATATTATCTATATTAGTATTTTTAATCATTATCATCTTTATTATCTATATCATATCTTCTCCTGAACAAATCAAACAGTAGGCAAGCAAATTAAAAAAATACAGCAAGAAAATTAAAAAACATGTGAGGAGTCGGACTGCACACACATCAGTTTTCTGCACTGCAAAAGAGCTTCTGAAGACTCCAAATGAAACTCAGCAAAATGCATCAAGGCTTATCTTAATGATAATAAATATGTTCGAGACGTAACACACTTTTATGAATCTTTCATTTTCACATTGTCAAATTATCTATATCTATATATTACCTATAGTACTATAAGATATAATTCTGTGTAAAACATAAATCCTTCTGAACATCTCATATTAACAGTTATTAGTGAATAATTGACTTACATGACAAGTAATGAAATAAACGAATAAACAGAACAGAAAAATATTTCTGTAGGAAAGATTTTTCACAGTAATATCCTAAAAGTTTTAAGACTGTAAGACTTATATAAATATAAACTTATATGAATATGAAACTTCTATATTAAAAGAGAAAACATAAGTATATTTTTTTTATTTCAGCAACATCTTTGGTGTTTGAAGCTACAAAACTTTCTAGACTATGTATATTTACTACACTACCACCATTCCACCGATGGTGAAGTATTGACTTTGAAACATGTCCGGAAAAAACATAAATAAAATTCCATATATACATAACTTTAACAGTACATCTTATATATATATGTCAAACCTACGACCTATGGTCTCTGCTTGTGTCCCATAGGATGTAAACCCTTGGGCAAGTCGCACTTCTCCTTAAAACTACACTGGCCCCCGCCATCTATGGTCCAATTGCTTTGGAAAACCATCCCCAAAATCTTTGTTCGCAAAGCCAAGCCATTCATTCATTCATATATGTGTGTGTGGAGCAATGGTTAACAAACTAGTCTTACAGACCATTACTACTGTAGTGAGTTTGATCCAAACTAAGCTTAGCTTAGTCAATACCTTTTTCCATGAGAAATGTATGTCTTTGGATTTCTTTTTAAACATGTTTCATCTCCCCAAACATTCCATTACTGGTGGGCCGTATCAAAAGATTTTGTACAGCAAGGATCATTAAGAAAACACAAGAACATTAAGGAGTTTTACTGAGATGCAGAAGATAATCACCGAAAGCTTAATGTAAAATGGCTGAACAAGAAAAGAAAACGTTTAATCTACACACAACACTGGTTTATGGCTGGGTTTAGGTTATTCATACATTCTGATATTTATATATCTGGACTTAATATCCACCACTTTGACTACCTTTGACATAAGAGACGGGCATTGTCCCTAAGGTGCAATTTGAGAAAGAAGGATCTTTGTTAAAACAAACGACAAAAAATGTTGATATTAGAACTTTTTCTGTTTGGGAGAAATAAAAAACACCTGGGCTTTATGAAAAGATTAGTCTACCCCTGGGCTTTATAAAAAGTCTACCTATGCCATCAAAAAATGACGGCAGTATGTAAATAAGTTTGCAATTGCATTGTACTCGGAAAAGATCAAAAACTTCATGTTTCTCTGCATTTTTAATCACTGCTACCCACAACACTGGTTTATTGCTGGGTTTAGGTTATTCAGGTGTTCTGACATTTATATGTATCTATGTATCCGGACTTTGCCCAGCCCTAACTGTTCATAGTAGAAACTTGAAATTTTGCACACACACTCCCAAATGTTTTTGTCAAATTGGTCCCTTTTTTAGAGGGGGGGTCAATATGCAATGTAAATTTATGCTAAATTAGTCTCTTATTTTGTGTCCATGCTTTTTTTTTTTTTAAATTTGGACTTTTTAGTGATCCAACAAAAGGCAAGAGAAGTAACTTATTCATTGATTCCCCCTTTTTCCAACTTTTTAATTAATCACCCCCAACACAGCTTATATGGACGGTGGTGATTCATAATTTCCCTTGGAATGACAAGAACCTTAATGTCCCTATATAATCTGGTTACTTGGACAATTCACACATTCTATTTCATAAATAAGTGTATTTAGAAAAATGACCATGCAGAAACAAGGACTACAAAGAGAGCGCATACCTCTGCCAACACCATTGTCAATAAAAACATACGATGCAGGGGAGGTAACTGTAAAAAAATAATTCCTGGATCCGCCCAAAGATTTAATCCATTCTTCCTTAGCTTGTGGCCTATCCTTCGACAAAATGTCATTGAAATTCATTGAGAACTTTTGGAGATATTGTGTGGATAAACAAGAGTGAATACAGAAATGTATCAAATTCAACCAATTCTTCCTTACCCCATGTCCTAACCTACCAGAAAATTTAATTGAGATCTTTTGGAGATATTGTGTGAACAAACAGACAGACACAGGTGCTGATGAAATATATACTCTAAAGGGGGTGATAGTCCGGATAGATAGATAGACAAAATATCCAACCAAACCTTGAATATTTTGTTCAGGCGTTTTATGACCATGGACAGACTTGAAAAATAAAACCAAATTAATGATAATGATTAGTGCACTTAATCATGTGACTTGTCTACTGATATGACCTCAGAAGGCAGACTACTCAAATAAAATAGCTGTTCATTAAACACGAATTTAGTAGCCAATGACTATGTTAATATTTTTTCATACAAAGTGTCTTTGTGTTCAGAAGAAACACAATATGGCCGCCGTCTCTCTTCTTGTTATTAGCAAATGTTGCTTTGAGAAATGTCTACCTTTTACGTTTTTTATTATATTATATACATGGGAAAGTAGTCTGTCTACGCTTATACTTGGATAGTGTTTTTTTTCTTTCGTTTTTTTTAATTAAAGCAAGCTAATAATATTTCCTTACCTAGCCAATATTTCAAAGCATCTCAAACATATTCAAAATATGGTCAGACTGAGTACAAGACTAAGTACAAGATATATCCGGAAACAATGAGTAATAAACAACTTGATATGCAACACCTCATAAAAGATTGTATTGATAGAAAGACAGATTGATATTTATACCTTGTAGGTATTGCATAATCTATAATCAACTGAATGTCCGTCTGTATGTGACAGTATCTCAGGAACCACACAATATATCCCCATGGTATTTTCTGTGTGTACCAATGGGACCCCCAAGCATGTTTTTAGCAATTTAGTTTTTGAAAATTCTCAAAAGAAAATAATAGTGTGGGGTCATGCTTACCCCGATAATAATGATCCAATTTCCATCCATCTATTATAATACTAAAAGTCTGATTCTGTTTGTAACCTCTAAATAGCCAAACCAGTATATTGTAGCCAGAGGTATTGAATTAAGGGACTCCTAAAAAAAATTTTTTTTAAAAACAAACTAAATCCCACCCGTGTTTCAGCTAGTTACACAAACACACTGACAAGCTTTTGTGGTACAAATATCATGTAGCACCATTTTGCAACCAAAATCTTTTACATTGGCACCTGTAGCCAAAGTTTAAGCCTGAGACAAAAATGCAACAGCCTCAGCCACCAAGCAGGCCCTAACATAGATAGCTATTATACATTAATCTAGTTACTGTCCTCATCACGGTTGTTATAGTCACAATGTTTCAGCCATTGTACTCTCCAGCCTTCTTCAGGTATCTGATAACCTAATGGTAATTTTGAACCAAACCCTTTTTTTCAATCCATTGAAACAGACAGACACAAATAAATACAGATGGACGGACAGACTCGAGTGAATACAGAAGGACACACAGACACGAGTGAATAGAGATGCACGGACAGACACAAGTGAATACAGACGGACTGACACGAGTGAATACAGACGGACGGACTGTCTGACATGAGTGAATACAGACGGACGGATGGACTGACACGAGTGAATACATATACCTCTTCCAACTTTGTTGACCGATGTGAAATATTCTTTTGACATTTTTCTAAAAATAAAGAGATCAATTTTTCTCCCTTCTAACAAAGTCATCTACATTGAGATTAACTTGATAGAAATACAAAAACATGTCTGGTTAGTCAACTCAATAGAAACCATCATGTGATCAACATCGTTTGGCAGCATGCCGTGTTGGGGTGATCAATTAAAAAATTGGAAAAAGGGGTGATCAATGAATAAGTTACTTCTCTCGTCTTTTGTTGGACACTAAAAAGTCTGAATCTAAAAAAAAACAAGTGTGAATGTAGCCGGACACAAACTAGGGACCAATTTAGTATAAACTTACATTGTAAATTGAACTCCCCACTAAAAACCTACTTTGGGGAGGAATTTTGAAGTTTTTCCTAGATATAAGGAGTAAATGTTGAAACTTTCATCCCTCTAGCTCCATTGGTGTAGTCTGTACGCATCATATATACATAGCCAGCCAGACCAGCTTAAAAACTGAAAAAAACCTATGTTGACGGTTTCTAACAGGTCTCTTGGTTAGTAACTCAAGAAACTATCACGTGATTAACATCTTTTTGCAGCATGCCATATCAGGGGTGATCAATTAAAATTTTTGGAAAAAGTGGTGATCAATGAATAAGTTACTTCCCTTGCATTTTGTTGGGCAGTGATCACTAAAAAGTCTGAATTAAAAAAAAACAACAAGCACTAAGGGCTGAATTTAGCATAAACTTACATTGCAAATTGACCCCCCCCCCAACTAAAAACTTATTTAGGAGGGGAATTTTCAACAGAAGAAATAAAAATAAGTTTTTCTAGATTTACATAAGGAGTAAATGTTGAAATTTTCAGCTCTTTAGCTCCATTGGGGTGGGCTGTACATATGATACATAGCCAGCCAGCTAGACCAACTTAAAAACTGAAGAAACCTATGCTGACAGTTTTGGTTGACGGTTTTTAACATAGCCAAGTTTTCCCTTGGCTCAAACACCAATCGTTGGTACCCATGGGAAATACATAACTAGTTTAGCCATGAGGTAGGCCACTAAAAACTAATCATGAATCTTGTTTTTAGTCAAATATTCATTAGCAACAAGTAGATATTTCCGAGTTACCTCTTTCTTTTCCACTGACAATTAAAGATAATGTACGTATATTTAATGACATTTTTTGTGGTTGTTTTCATTTTGTAGTTGTTTTTTACATAAAGTTTTGGCTAGTCCATTCTTTGGCTTGCTTGGTGTGAATGGGTCATCTATTGAAGTGTTTTGTGGCCTTATTTTGTTTATAGTCTCATCTGGTGTTGAGCCTTATGAGGTTTGTCTGGAAAGTCTACAACCATTTTGAATATTTCGAGAACCAGTTCTGCAGCCTTGATGTAACTTGGCAACCAATCAGAGGGCACCTTACTGCACATACATGAACAGACACTCTTCTGTAGGATTACTCAATTGGCAGAGAGATGCCATTGAGTGAACTTGTGTACTGTGTGACTTTTTTTTACATCCTTCATGTCTCATGAAGGGTTTTTTGGCAAAGCATTGCATCATCCAGATCTGTTAAAAAACTTGTTACTTACTACCCTTCATGCTAGCTGCTGCTACTATGAGGAGAGTAAAGCTAAAGGAACAACACCAAAGCTTCCTCTCACACTCTTTCATCTAACTACAGTGTTGCAGAGTCACATCATTGCTGATTGAGCCTAATCGTACTCTATACTTTTTTTTTTACTACTACAAATGGTGAACTCAAAAATATCAAATCGTAGATGATTCTACTTCGCAAGTTATTACAGTAAAATGTAATATTAATTAGAACCTAGGCAGAGTCCACTACACAAGCTCAACCATCAAGAATGTATTATATTCCCTGAATATTTTAGAAACATACAGAAGTATCTTATTTTTTTCAAAGGATTTGTGTCTCTTATTTTCTTATATTGTTAAATCTTTATTTATATATTTGCTATATATGCACACTCTTTATTTCTTTAACACAAAACTGATTTTCTCTCTACGTTTCCTTATTATTTAAAACTTTAGGTTTAGCAATAGATTGGATACAGCGTCGTCTCTACTTTACCAATCTTGGTCTAACCTTCCATGGTGTGGATGGCTCGGTGTGTGCATCCCATACTGTCGAAATGGTCGGCTTGGATGGCAGAATGCGAAGGACAATCGTTAGTGACATGGAGAAACCAAGAGGTCTAGATCTCGACCCATACAACGGGTAAGTAATCTTATAATATAAAAGCTTACAAACAGGAAAGAGGTAAAGCAACTGTGTGTGTGTTCATGTCTATATTACTACTACTGCAGCTGATTTCTCAGTAGTAACACGAAAAGCAATTCTTCTAAATATAGGCATCTCTGATTTAAATAAAGCTCATTTTTTTTGTATATTAAAAAAGAAAATACATATTATAATTCATCCATGCCTATATGATCCGGTCATTTCTGATGGGTACTCTGCTAGTGATTTGGCCCTGTCGGCTGGGGTCTAGAATGCGCCATCTGCATCCCCTGCAGAGAGGTAGGACCCCCTCAACCAGAGACCACCTGTTCTTTCACCAAAGTCGCAAGACACTAATTAAAAAAAAATAACCTTTGACCACAGTCTCAAGACACTAGTTAAAAAATTTTTTTTAAAAAACAACATTTCATCAAAAACTCTAGTTAAGGAAAAGTAACCTTTACCAAAGTCGCAGGACTATTTTTTAAAAATTTAAAACTGATTTCGGCATTAAATGACCCATCAAGGCTTGATGTGCCGCTAAACAAATCAATCAATCTGCTAGTATAAAAATAACCAGCTTATTGCCACCATTTTCTTTTCGTTTTGTTTTTACTCAATTATCAAGTTGATTGTTTTTCTTGTCTATAGTTATCTCCCTTACATCAACGGCTGTTTTAGTTCAACCATCAAAGAAAAAAACCACGTCTGTATTAAAAGATGGCGAAGTCTGTAAATTAAAATCAATGTATGTCATTGTATGATTTTTATATTAAGATTTAAGATCATCATTCCTGCCATTATTGTAGACATTATTTAAAAAATATCTTTTTAAGATACAGATTTTTAATAAAAACAAGTTATTCTCACTGTTAGTGTTAGTGAAGACAGTTTTTTTTTTCTTTTTCAATTTATTAAATGAGATTTTGTTTTCTTTTTTCTTTTCGTAAAAAATCTTCTTTGTAAACATTTTAGAACTGCTTTCGTCTGTCTGGTGATAAATATCTTGATCACCATTATTATTTTTTCTGTTCTTCAGGTACCTGTACTTCACTGACTGGGGTAGTGAACCCAAAGTGGTACGCACGCTTCTTGATGGCACAGAAGCTGAAATTCTCAAAGACGAGGGACTGAGTAGCCCCAATGGACTGACGGTGGACAATGGTCAACTTTATTTGACGGATTCTAATTATAACAATAAAACAAGTGGTGCACAAATTCTAGTTTTCAGCACAGCCACAAACGAATGGAAGCAAATAAGCATAGTGGAAAACCTCAAGGTAGGTTCAAGATTAAATCATGAATAGTCTAATCATATTATCTACTTTAATAATAAGCCAAGTGTATGGGTATATTTATTTTTTGTCTGTAACACCCTAAGGGAAATTACTTTTATATTTTATGTAAATGTTACTTCCCTTCAGTGATGGAAATGGGTTCGAGGAACAAGTTATACAGTATTAGTAGACACTGAATATACAAAAAAAAACGGAAATTAAGAAGTAGGTATATGGCGTACCGCTCCTCATTTCCATCCCTTAGAAGACTATTTCATTATTTCATTATTTGCAAGAGAAAGATGATTGTACACAAGAATATTTGAATTCTGTGACAATTTCTCAATTGAAATAGCTTTGTACCTTTTCTTTGTATTCTAAGCATTAATATAATTGCAACTGCAAAATTAATAAAATATTGCTGTCATTTTTTGATGGCAAGCATACTCTACTTTTTAATAATGAACTAACTGGACCCATGGAAATTCCACGGGTGTTGACAACTAAAATTGTTCTGCTTGTTTGTATGTACAGCCGTTACGCTTTCTGATTATTATTTATTCTCATATCTTTCATCCTTCTCCCTTCCCACCTACCATTGCAATGTAATGAACAAGGGTAAAAATTGAAAAGGGTGCTTATGCTTGAATAGGAGCAAAAGGGACTCAACCTTCACCGTAACTGTCTCCCTCCACACCAACCCTTGCAATGTAATGAACAAGAGTAAAAATGGAAGAGGGTGCTTATGCTTGAATGGGAGCAAAATGGACTCAACCATCACTATAACTGTTATTCATTCATTACTCCTCTCTCACAAGTCTGAAGCCTCAAAATGAAATTATAGTAGTAGTAAACTACAGGAATATAGACAGCTAGCAAGAGTTGTCAATAATAATAATAATAACAGATATATTTGTTTGATTTGCATGTTATTATAGTTAATATAGATACATTCTGTAGGTAATAAATTACTTTATCAAAATTATATATACTTTAATTGCAGAAATATTTAATTCATTCAGAAATAGTGTTCAGAAATACTCCAAATACTACATGCTGTTTCTCATTATCATAATTTTTTATAGATAGATTTAGAAAATTCAATATAAATAATCCACCCTAAATCAGTGGTTCTTAACATTTTTCAAGGCTCCTCACACCCCTTAATCTTGAGGCTAAAATATAAAATTTTTAAAAGTCAAAGTAAGCAAAGTTAATATTGAAAAGCATAAATAACAAAATGTTGAAATCTATCAGATGTCAAAATTAAAAGTCTGTATCCCAAGATATTACCAATAAAACCATTAAAAGTCTATCAAGATATTACCATTAAAAGTCTGTATCGAGATATTACCAATAAAACCATTAAAAGTCTGTATCCCAAGATATCCCTAATAGAACAAGAACTTCGATACATCAGCAATAAAGCGAAAACAAGTTTGTGTGCCACCCTCTTCTCACCCCCCAATTGCCTTACATACCACTTGGGGGTGCACCATGCATGCACCCTACATTTAGATCCCCCTGCTCTGAATTATCCTTATTTTTAATTTTAGATATATTTAATTTTTGTCCCTGTGTTTACTTTATATTTGTATTTTGTGTTGTTAAATGGTGAGCATTCAAAGATTCATTTAAAACTTTTAAAATGCATCGAAAGAGTGACTAAACATTCTGAACTCTTAATGTCAAACCACCTGATACTGTTTCTAATTGACAGTGAAACTCTTCTGTGGCGAGACTAAGTTTGTTAAAATCATTAAAAAATATACCCAAAGGGAAGCAAGTTTGATTAGTAGTTATTCCTCTTGATATCAACATTTAAATTTCCTTACATTAAAAATCTCCAGAGCCCAGAACTATTAAGATAATAATTCAATAATTCTTCTCTCACTTTTGCAGATTCCTATGGGCATAGCAATCCATGAAGACATTCTTTATTACACAGATTGGTTTGTTGAAAATGATGGCTCTGGATTCATTTTACTCTACAACTTACAAAAGCCCAAATCAGAGCCTCTGGCAATCCTTGTTGGAGAAAAACCGACAGGTCTTCATTATTCCACAAGAAAATTGGCTTCCACAGGTATGTTGTAATAAATGTTTGTTTTTTTTCTTCTTTTTTTTTGGGGGGGGGGGGGTCTGAAGGCATCTTCCTCACTTTATTAGCGAAACAGAGACAAAATCTGTTTCTATGGAGTAAAAATATAAAATATTGTAAAAATTAGTTGAATTTGCCAACGGCTTGAAAAATGGTTCTCAAACTGAGTGCCACAGCACAATAGTATGCTACAATCAGTGTTGTCAACTCAAAAAATATTTTTGCGCTAGTTTGACTGCCAAAAAGTGCTAAAAAAGCACTATTTTTTAAAATTGCTAAAAACCACCAAAGAGGGGCTAGAAATAGCCAGAAAATAGGAAAAAACGGCCAAAATGTTTTAGGCTAAAACGTGCTAATTTAGTGCTTTTAGCACTGCCAAAACAAGAAACATGCTAAATCTGGCAACACTGGCTACATCTAGTGGTTTTATCACTAGACTTTGTTTGATCTCAATATTTTTAGTGACAGACAAAAAGAAAAAGGGGTGAAGACTATATATATCAGTATGATGATATAAAAGATTTATTCATTGACAACTGAAGCTAACATTATTACAGTACATCAACTTCAAGAGTTGGTGTGCCACATAAATCAAATATATTACTTAGTCTGCCTTCATACAATAAAGTGTGAAAACCACTTGTCTAGAATATCAATTTAGATCAGGCAAAGAATAGAGAAATCTGGTTAACTATTAAAGAGCGGAAGTTGAACAATAGCGGAAGTTGAATCATGAAATATAAATGGAACTCTTCACAGTTGAGGGCTGGTTCTTTATTCCATGTGTGAACTGATTAGCATGGGAGTTGAGTGAAGCCTGTGGATATTAACCGTGAACAAATGGCAAAAGTAAGACTGGTATTGAATATGTACTAAAAGAAATTAATTGCAGAATCTGCAAAGTGGGACGACTTAACCGTCAAATATGCATCGCATCATAAGAACTGATTTGACTGATCACCGCTAAAGAAGCTAACATTTTTTACTTTCGTACTTTCGGCAATGACTGTTTGAGTTTTAGTAAAAAAACGATAATATTATTTTTTTTTTATTAAAGCAAGTCTTGTAAACCATTTTTATTAATTTTTGACTACTATTTATATTCATCCTAACATTGTGATTTTAAAAAAAAAACACAAAAAATTAAGTTGAGGGTAAATAGCAATCAAAAATTAATAAAAATGGTTTACAATACTTGATTTAATAAAAGAAAAACTAAAACAGTCATTGCTGTCCCAACTTAGCACAAAAGTTTTAAAAATGTTAGCTTCTTTAGTGATGATCGGTCAAATCAGTCCTTATGATGGGATGCATTTTTTATGGTTAAGTTTACAGGTTCAGCAATTAAAAGAAAATCTTTTCTGTTGCTTTATATTCCAGCAGTTGATTGCTGACATATTCTTCAGACCGTTAACTTGAAATTCATTTTATTTAACTCTTAAATTTATAAACCGCTTGTAATTGACAGTGGAACTCTTCAATAAATAGCTTGAAAATTGGTAGAACTCTTCTGTGAATTAAATAGAAAAAGATTTAAAAATTCACCAAATGGTCAAAGTGGGATAATTTCAATCAAAAGTTATTTCCTTGAAATTGACATTCTTTTTTCTTTGTATGAATTTAAGAGTTAAAATTCCATGTATTGAGAATAAAAGACAGGCTCCATGTTGTTGAAAATAAAACTCCTTTTCTCCATCTAATAGATGAAGAATCCCTAGCACTATTGATTTTCGAAGCATAATGTAAGCGTGCACACATTTTTAGGGACATCCTGTAGCTTACATTATCATCATTAACCATCCTAGATTTTAGAAGTGCCTAAATAGACTGACTAAATAAAGAACCAACATTATTATACAATATTTATTTCGGACTTGCATTCTTATCTTTATCATCACACTTCAGTTAGTATGCCCTCAGACCTAATAGATAAATGCATTGTCTCATTTCCTGGAAGTTGTGAGTTCAATCCCTGGGGAATGCAGTGAGCAGAGCAGTAATATAAAGAGAAGGGTGACAATTAGGAAAGACATGACCGAAAGCAAAAAAGGATGAGAACGATATATGCCCTTGGACAGGGGTTCCATTCAACATTTGATGAAGCTTATCAGATATGACAAGTACCTACGGAAGGCTCAAAAGGTAAAATGGCCAACACCTGATAATACCATCACTTTCACAAAAGAAAGACTCCAACATTCCACTACCTGATTGTCGTGTTGGATAGCGGGGTGAACATTCTGGACTCCTGGATAGAAAGGAAACTTGAAGACTTGCTTGGAAAAATATCTGGACATATTTTTATTTCATAGTATACACAGCATACACTTCGTTGGCCGGTGGATGAAGAGTGGGAGAGAGATGATGGGTGCCGAGAGACCGTTCCCAACAGGGGAACTTGGTCTTCCCAGCCCTAGGCGGTCTGCCTCCTGGCTACTTGGGTCTCTGAGTTTTCTGTTCGGGTCTGCTTTATAGGTTTCTCGAACGCATATACCTATTTCCTAAGGCGAGCAGGTCACTTACATTTCCACACAGGTGTTTGACCCCGGAATAACAGTTGTGTCCAAGTAGATAAAAGTGTTCCTTATGAATAATTAATTACCTTGTGATGGTAAGTTCAATCATTAAGGTCAGTCTGCTTATTCCATGGTTGAGTGGAAAAGGTGAAAAATCAACAATACAAGGACAAATTAACTAGGCAGAATTAACTTATACTTAGATATCCTCTGGCATGGACAGTGGAATGAGAACAATCTACCCTCATGGATTGAATAAAGGGTTTGGTTTAAAATTGTCAGGAGTGTAAGGTTGGTATAATGACAGATATTAACAGATTAAAAATGCAAACAGAAGACGTACTCACACAGATCCTTTATTCATACATATTTACAATGAGTGCAGTCAATGACATACGTGTGTGTTTCCTCCGATCTCCTAAAACCAACATGGCTGCTCATTCACCAGAACATAAAACAGCACCCCCTTACCGGAAGTTGATAAGCACTCTCCTGCCTAAGGGGAATAACTCAAAATACATACTTAACAAGGAGGTTACAGAATGTGACAGACACCTGACAAAAGCAAGTGGGTACAATGGCCAGAACATTGTGACTATAACAACCAAGATGAGGACACTAGTCTAAATAGATCAATGTATAATTAGGATAATTCTCCAGATCAGAAATTCAGACAGAAATTCCCAACAAGTTACTGAATACAACAGCCGAAATATTGTGACTATAACAACCAAGAATAATTTGACAAAATAGATCAATGTATAATAATAACAATTCCCCATCTCAAAAATTCAGCCTGAAATTCCAAGAATATTACCGAATACTACAGACACCTGGAGAAGGCCGGAGAGTACAATGGCCAAAATGTTGTGATTATAACAACCAGGATAAGGACATTAGTTTGAATAATTCAAAGGATAATAATGATAATTCCCTATCTCAGACACCTGGAGAAGGCTGGAGAGTACAATGGCCGAAATGGTGTGATTATAACAACCAGGATGAGGACATTAGTTCAAATAATTCAAAGTAATAATACCAACAATTTTTCTCAAAGATTTTGACAGAAAGAACCATTACCTTCACTAGATGAGCCTCCGAACTAGCCCCCCCACCTTTTTTTCTTCTGCCCATTTCTTTGTAAAATGCCAAACACCATTTCCTGTTATATCGCCACCCCCAATTTAATCAATACACACTTGATAAGTTCAATACTGCCATGGAATAGTCAACCGCAGGTGCCGCACCCAAAGTAGCGAGGGTGCACCAGGAACGAGCAGCATTTATATTATTTCCTTGCTTCTTGTTTTTCTTATTGTCTTATTCTTAATTATACACCCCATCTGATGCGGAGATACGTTTCTTCGGAGATTCTCTGATCTTTCAATCAAAGCGAATTTTTGTCTGTTTGCTTAGTTGATATTTCCTTCAACTGATCTGTGAGTCGGATTGGCAGAAAGAATTCTGTGGATTTCTTTCTTGTCATTAGTTCTTTATCCTATGACAAAATATAAGCAAGTTTTGCTGCTTCCAAATAAACATCAGGAATAACAAAGGACTTTGTATGTAATCTTGATCCTTTGTTAACATCCTTCTCAGTCTTATATTTCTACAAAGCTTTGACCTTTTTTTGATTCACTTGCCAATATATATATACAGTACCTGTCATACATATTTGAACAGACAACCAT
>VCCN01004446.1:3402896-3414789 GCA_006491835.1 Architeuthis dux | reverse complement strand
CTTGATGCAAGATTTCTCCTGCATCTTCTAGGAGATCTGTAACTGCTCCATTATAATAAGGATTTAAAGAAGATTATTTAAACCTTTATCATGAAATTATAATGATTGATTTGCTTATTTCTAAATAGGAAAATACCTTATTTTACCTCTTATATAATGCATAATGATTTATTTTGTTAAGGGATGACATATTCTTTGGATGTATGAGATGCAAAGATTCGGCACTCTTGCAGTAATAAGACAATGAATAATCAGATTATTCCTATATGATAATGGAAAACAGAACCATTCCACAACTCTCATAAAAAGCCATAATATGAAGATATAGAGTTAAGAGACACTTGGAACGAGGATCATTTATATGGAGCACTTGTCCTGACTTAATACGGCAGGATCATTTATTGCTTGATAATTATACAAAACTGATTCTCTCATCTTATTTATATTTACATTGAAATAGGAAATTCTTAGAGACTTGGGAAAGTAATTGTTTCGGCTGTTCGTATATCGAGAACTAATTAGTGAAGATCATTTTATTATTAGTAGTAATATTATTAGAAACCGTCAATCAAAACTGTCAACATAGGTTTCTTCAGTTTTTAAGTTGGTTTAGCTGGCTGGCTATGTATGTATCATGTGTACAGGCCACACCAATGGAGCTAAAGGGCTGACATTTCTTTTTGAAATTACCCTTTTTTAGACAGAAGTTACATTGCAAATTGAAGCCCCCCCGGCTTCAATTTGCAATGTAAGTTTATACTAAATTGATCCCTTAGTGAGTGAGTCTGGCTGGCTGGCTACATAGTGTCATGCAAACAGGCCGCACCAATGGAGCTAGAAGGCTGAAAGTTTGAACATTTACTCTTTATTATATCTAAAAAAATCCACCACCCACCAGTTATTTTTGGGAGGGGGGGGGGCAATTTATAAAATAAGTTTATGCTAAATTGGTCCCTTAGTTTGTATCTGGCAGTGTTCATGCTTTTTTTGGTTTTGGTAATTCAGACTTTTCGTGACATGATCACTGTCCACCAAAAGGCGAGTAAAGTAACTTATTCATTGATCACCCTTAATACAGCTTGCTGCCAAAAGACATTGGTCACATGGTGGTTTCTATTGAGAGATTTATTTTATTACTTTGGAAAAATACAAAACTAATCTGTACATTAATGTCTTGCATAGTATTTGCTACCATTTTGGACTGTGGTTAGAAGATAATTGTTCAGCGAAATATATTATTATAAAATAATAATAGGGGGATTAGTTTATAATCTAATTGCAAAATAAAAGGCTCACTGTTCAGGGCTGGCGAACCTTGGCAGTCACTTTAGATGCAAAGGTCCTACTCAGTGTTCAGCATTCGAATACAATTTATAGTTTACAGTAATTTTGCTATTAAGTGTTCTTGTTTTGATTAGAAATGTGACTTGAAGATAATTGGGAAATAACCAAGTTTAAATTTTGAGATATAAAATATTGTATAGACTAAAAATGGCCAAAAGAGATATAAAATATTGTATAGACTTACTTGAAGGTGCATGGTATTATGATATACTACCATGAAAAGGTTATTTCGGGGCCAAACACCTGTGCGGAAATGGAAGTGACCCGGTCACTTTAGCATATGCATAGGTGTCCCAAAACAGGATGTGGAAACCGGAAACAACACAAGCGTGGGTGTTTGAATTCTCATAAAGACAGAAAAACTCAGAAACTCAGAGGACTCGAAAGCAGTGACAGCCGCCTAGGGCTGGGAAGGCATAAGACCAAGTTCCCCTGTTGGGAACGGTCTCTCTGCACCCTTATCACTCTCCCACTCTTCATCGACCAGCCGACAAAAATGTATGCTATGAAATGAAAATATGTTCAACAAGTTTTTCGAGTCATCCTTTTTGATTGTCCAAGTTCACAATTTTCCTCCCAAGGATGAAGGCACTATACAACACAAGGGAGGTAGTTATTTCCCTTATAATAACATTCAATTTTTTTAATATGAATTTAAGAGTTAAATTGCTTTTCAGTTACAATGTATCATATACTAACTTTTACTTTCTTTTCAAAAAACTAACACAGGAGAGAACCAACGAGAGCTGCTGTACCTGTCAAATACGATAGACCACATCTTTGGTCTTCAGATCCATGAACATTTGTTGTTCTACAGTCGGTGGTATCTTCCAAGCGTCCATATGGTTGACATGATCACAGGGAAAGATGAGATCTTTATTGACCACTTAACCAGACCTACTGCAATTTTCATACATCATCCTGCAAATTTATCGGGTAAGGCTTTTGCATTGTTTTTTATTAGGTAACCAAAACAGTTTGTGCATTTCTTTACCTCTGCCAAGAAAGTTGGAAGAGGTATACAGTATCGCCCATAAACGACTACACCCCTACCACTATGTTATAGAAATTTAATTGTCTTCTAAACCAAATATAGCAGAATTTTATTATTTCTAGTGGAACATTACACAATCAAAACAGATATTATTGTACCATGATGCATTCGTGCGGTACACCGCCAACATACCGTCGTTGGTTCTTCGGGTCACCGCTGAAAATGGGAATATGGGTCATCTCGAAAAATAATGAGGCAATGCGAAGAATAGGTATTTTTAGCAATTAGATTTATTCACAGTTTTTGGAAACTGCCCGATAAAATGAGAAGAACAAAGTGAACTACTATTTCCTACATTCACCCCTCGCACCCCCCCATCCTCAGTCACCCGTCTTCATCGTACCGTGGTCATCTGCTACTCATCGTCGTAGTAGTAAAAACGCCTGGCCCTAGACATTCCACGTTTTTCCTCTGGCCAGCCAGCGCGGCTACTACCTACTCCCTGATTTCCCACCAAAAATCCAAAGGCTTCCCCTTGCCCCCACTCGACCAATCAACTTCCATCGAATCTACACGTTGTCCCAAGAGCTGCCACCCCGGGTGAACTATATTCGTAGAAGGCGTTTCTAAGTCAAACTTTCTGACACTTGTTCTTTCTATACTAACATGCAACGAATGCTTTATTTCTTACATACCCCCTCCCATTGCTTTGTTACATTATCAGGTATTATTTATGACCAAACTCTACAGCATTGAAACTGTTGCCAAAAATATGAATATGTTGCCATCCAAAGTTGAGTACAAACATTTTGGGAAGCAGAGTTCCAATGCTGGAGAGTTTGGTAATATACCTGATAATATCCGTTTTGATTGTGTAATGTTCCACTAGAAATGATAAAATCCTACTATGTTTGGTTTAGAAGAAAATTAACTTTCTATTAAAAAGAGGTAGTGGTTACTTATTTATGGATGATACTGTATGTATTCACTCATGTCTCTGTCCACACATTATCTCTGAAAGTTCTCAATGAAATTTTGTGGAAGGGTTGGTCATGTACCACGGAAGTATTGATTGAATTATGGGGAGGATCCAGAAATTCTTGATTGAGAGATATTTTTTTTATTTAAAACGAGGTTAAAAAACGCTTAATAGTAAAGAGGTAAAAAGGGATAGATTTGAATATTAAGGGAAGCAACTCAACATTTCTTCATTCAAAGTTTTCTCCCTTGTTTTTAATTTTATATTCATTTAGTTTTTAGTTAGTTTACTAAAAGGACAGTTTTTTGTTCTTAATGATTTTTTCATGACATTTTTTCTTCCTTTTTTTGTTTTTCAGAAAACAGTTTATGCAATACAGAGAAAAATACATGCAGTGGAATATGCGTGCCAGTTCCGCATGACTACCATTGCACGTGTGAACCAGGCTATCAGCTTGAAGATGATGTTTGTGTTGAAAGTAAGTTGAATCAGGCATTGATAGCAGACCCAAAAAAGATTTAGGGAAAAAATATCATCTTTTCTGCATATTCAGATTTATATATATAAGTATTTTGCAGCTCCTGAATGAGTCCAACAAAGCTCAATAACACACACACACACACATACAGTATGTGTGTGTGTGTGTGTGTGTATATATATATATATATATATATCGTGAAACCAACTGTACAGGTTGTAATCAACCAATAAATATTTTTCTACAATATTCGCTTTACTAACATATTGAACCTTTCGGTTGGAAACAGGTCTGTTAAAAAAGTTATGCAGACTTGTGACGCATAATTGTAAATGAGTATATATATATATTAGTTTTAAGGAAAAGGTAAAAAAGGGGGATTGCCAGGCTTGGGTTTAGGTGTATTTATTTTTTGTCATAAAAATAGTAGGTTTGCCTTGATGTATCTATTTTTTGTCATAGGCCGCTCGTTTAGCAGTCGCTCACACCGACACCGGGCAAATATAGGCTCTCACTAATATATATATATATATATACACACACACACACACACAAACATGATAGGGCTGTTTGGTGGCTAAGGTAATTGAGTATTTTCTGTGGTCAGAGATCGAACCCAGGTAAGCACCAGGATTTTGAATGCTGATTTTCAAGGCAGAGAGGCTAATCCTAGGAAAATTAGTGCAACAGTCTTCCTACTTGTTATAGACATAAATAAAGTTTTCTTATATAGATATAGAAATAATATAAATAAACATCTCTTAAAAATAAAAGAGGACAAATTAAGTGTAAATAATCAGACAAGTCAAGTTGGAGGATTCAATTAAATTTAATTTGTTTGCAATAAATAAAAAAATTTAAAAAAGCATATTCATCCTAATCGGTGATATTTGGAAAATTTTCCAAATCCTATCGTTTCAATAAAATTCATCCAGCATTAGATGAACCGTAGCCTATTTTAGGGAAAAATAAAGCAAATCTTAGATCATAAATTGCAATTTAAATCATATATAACAATTAAATTAAAAAGTATCAGCTCTTAATACCTTGTTTCAGGCAGTCAGAATGAAATTACAATTTATTCAGTTGAGCTTACAGTGAGGCATTTAAAGGTAAGAAAAATATAGTCAAATAAAAATACAGAATCATAGAGAGTAGAGACAAAGTTGAGATATATGTCTAGTTTAATACGGTAAGCAAAAAATGTAATGGAAATAATTAATTATACAGTTATAGGATCCCCCCTGTGCCCGAAAGTAGAGCATTCCTATGAAAGCCTTTCGTAAGCTGAAATGGCATAAAGTGAAGAATCATTTACCATTAATTCATAAGGAAAACATTTTGAGCGTTCCCAGACAAAAAATAATCTTGTTTGAAACTTTCAGTGCTTTTTGAATGGGTACATGGGTTTAGGGCAGGTTTGCAGGATGTTTTGAGAGCCTACAAAGAATTTTAAATGTCATATTTCAGGCCTTCCACATCAGCCGCAACAGACAACGAACCTCAACCTTCAACATCAGAACAGACATACATAGGTTATTTTGGGGTCTTGATAATTCTTTTTTCCATATGAATTAGTCGTAATTGCTTCTTTGCCGTACGCCATTTTGGATAGTGGAGGAAACATTTACTAATGTAGGTCTTTCATAAAAGTGGAGTGGCATAAAGCGACCTTTCGAAAAGCGGGGGATACCTGTATTTGCTAGGATATACAGGATTTATAGACTGTGCTGTAGTTTTGTAATAACTGAGCTGTAATTTATCTGATTTTGCCCTAAACTTGTTAAAAATAAGTCCAATTTTTAAGCATCAAAAGTATTGGATATTGTCAGCCTTTGTTAGCCATTGTTGGAAGTTTTTTAACACCACTGCTTGTATATACAATTAGGAATGATTTAATCAATTTTTTTTTTAAGTGTTGCTAAGAGACTCCAGTAAATATGCTCTTGAGCAGGGTTCTTCAAAATACAGGTCCCGACCTATTACTGGGTCGCAAGGTCCTGCTGAAATGGTCACAGATTCACGATAAATAAATGAATGAATAAAGTGAGAAAAGTATTGGTGACAATGAAATAATAAAGATTTTAAATCTAATAATCTTTTTATTACTTTTGTCAATGATTTATTTGTTAAACTTATTAAATCATAACAGCAACAGGTCTGGTTAGTCACTCAGTAGAAACCGTCAAATAAAAAAAAAAGGGAGTGATCAATGAATAAGTTACGACTTTTTTGGGGGCGCTGATTGCTAAAAAAAAATCGTTAACACTACTTGGCACAATCTAAGTGATCAATTTAGCACATGACACGTACATACCTAGCCAACCAGACCAACTTTAAAACTAAAGCAACCTATCTTGGTTTCTAATAGTAACCATAGTATGGTTGAAAAATGACATAAGTTTATTGAGAGAGGGGGGGGGGGGTTATACTTTTTGTGTCATCTTACAAGCCAGAATTCACCAAAATGCATGTGAACATTTTAAGTGTGCATACATACATGTATGTGATAATTATAAGGACATTTATTAGTTGAGAACCTATATTTGCCCAGCACCGGTGTGGGTGACTGCTAAACAAGCGGCCTAAATCGTAAATGTGAATAAAGAAACGTGCACTGTGCAGGGATCGAACCCGAGTCCATCCTGGAAGCAACCTTATATGCAGGTTCTGCTCTACCAACTGGGCTAACGAAGATCTCATGGTAGGCAAGAGTCTTTTAACCCTACACTTTATTGGCTTCTCTACTCTAGTCAGTAGAGCAAAAACCTGCATATACAGTTGCTTCCAGGGTGGACACATGTTCGATCACCCACACAGTTTGTTTCTTTATTCACATTTACGATTTAGGCCGCTTGTTTAGCAGTCACCCACACCGGTGCCAGGCAAATATAGGTTCTCAACTAATAAATGTCACTATAATTATCATATTCTGTTGGAAATAAAATTATCCATCATTTGATTTCATATATGTATGTATCATACTGGTAAGAAAATTAGATATCATATTATGTGTCTGTTCATGCAAGATGAGGGTTCTAGTCGTATGCATTTATACAGGATATATGTCAGTGGGTCGTGAGGTTATTGCATAATACTGAACTGTGTTGTGATCATAAAAGACTGAAGAACCCTGCTCGAGTGAAACAATATTTACTGAAACCAGTCACAAAAGTTGAAGAACTATAAACAGAGATTCGAGTTCCTTTATTGTATTGACTATTGAATTATTCTCTCATAAACAATGTTCCCTCTAATTTTTTGTAGTCCGTGTTCGCAAAAAATCTCATGTTGTGCAAATCTTTCCCTGTAGCAAAAGTATGTGCGCACAGAATGCTTATACCAATGTAAACTTGAAATTGTTTCAAGATAATTTTGGCACAGCCTATCTCTCATAGCTAATAAAACTGTATTGGCATCTTTTAATATTACTATGTGATTAAAGTAATTGCATTCTACATAGTAATGTATTTAGTTAAGATTTTATTCTATAATTTGAAGGTTCTCGGTTGTTTTATCGAACGATGTGTCGCAGACACACAGTCACCCAACAGCAGTTTTGTCATGCGGACGATTGTGAGACAACTTGTATAATGAACATCAGTTTTGCTGACTTGGATTTTCGCCAATTGCCGTCTCGTCAAATACTTTTTTTGTACCATTTAGTGGTTAAAAAGCAGAAAAAAACAATGAAATTTCTAGAAAAATAATTTTATTTTATATCTTAAATAACAACATTGGAAGAAGAGGATGATAAAACACATTATATTATAAAATGAATTTTTGCAAATGATCTTGGCTTTGCTAGAGAGAGAAAAATCCCAAATTTCAGTCAAAAGAAACAAAAAACAAATTTTTATTAATTATTAATTAAAATAAATAAAATAGGCCTCCGTAACAAGCGGAATTTTCAATATATTTTAAGTTTAAATTTTGTTTGCTTTTTAACCTCTAAATGGTATTAAAAAAAAGTATTCGACGAAAAGGCGGTCGGCAAAACTGATGTTCATCAAACAGGGTGTCCCTGAATTGTCCGCATGATGAAACTGCTGTTGACTGACTGTGTGTCAATGACATGTCGTTCGACGAATTGACCAGACATGAATTTGAATACTTTGTTCAGTTGTTCAATGAGTATTTATTTTGATGTGATGAAATGTTAGAATAAATTAATAACTATATTTGAAAAACTGATTAACTAGCTAACAGAAACAGTTAGCTAAGATTATTTTCAGTAAGTATAATTATGATATATTATTATTATACTTATAAGTATAATTAGTTACTATATTATTTTAGGTAAATAACCTTTTGTGCGCACATTAAATTCTTTTGTGATCTGGTTGAAAATGTGTGCAGCTGTGCAGAGGGAACTGTGCTCATAAATATTGAATGAAAAGCCAAAGTATTGCATGTTTGAAAATGATATTTTTCTTTGCTTCCTTTTGACAACATCACAGTGAAATAAAACAGGCTGTACAAATATTTATTTCCTAATATATCATTATTTTTCAGCAAATAATTATTGACAAATAATTATCACAAATTATTATTGAGTTAATATCTAAATCCAGCAGATTAAAAATCTTGAAAACATGATATTTAAAGAGGTGAATACATATTTTGTTTTTGGCCCCAAAATAATTTTAAAAACAAAAATCTTCCCCTCCAGGAATAAAAAATAAAATAAAAATTAGTTTCTTTTAAAGTAATAAATTTCAAAGAAATTATTTAAACTAGATGTTTTGATCTA
Organism: Architeuthis dux; assembly: GCA_006491835.1. Taxonomy (NCBI): domain Eukaryota; kingdom Metazoa; phylum Mollusca; class Cephalopoda; order Oegopsida; family Architeuthidae; genus Architeuthis; species Architeuthis dux. Next base: position 3,406,241 of record VCCN01004446.1, on the reverse strand, counting down.
ATTCTAATATTTATCCTAATAATTCCTTTGTGATTTTTCAATTTTTAATCAATTTTCATAATTCTAACTAAAGTATAACGACATGAATTAACCTATTTTTCTGAAATAGCTCAGTTGTTGGAACATTGGTTTGGAATGATGAGGTCTATGGTACCATATTTAAAGTCAGATACACAGTGGCGTAGCTAGAGATTTGGGGGCTCGGGGGAGGGGGTGCTTGGTTCCTTGAGGGGCCCCCTCCAATATTTAGTAAAATTTTATGAAATGGGGAAATTTGCAATAAATAGACATGCACTATCACTTAATTGGTGAAAAAATAGCCCCAAAGGCTGAATTATTATGTTGCCATCATGTACAAATATATCCAAAGTGATTTTTTGGGGCTAGCATAAAATTTAGCCATGACAGTTTCTTTTGTTTCATCAGATACACTTGGTTGTCCAGAACAGGGTTTGTCCATGACACTGCCTGTTTCTTTAAACTTTCTAACCACCTTTCCCATGGTGGAAAAGCCAATTGGGGTCCTTCTGGTATGAAGTGCATTAAAATCATCTGCTATCTTTTGATATAACCATCCTTCACATCTTTCGACAAACTCATATTTAATCGGTAGGGCAAAAAAAATATAGTTAGTTATAAATAGTGATATTTCCTATGTGTCCAGACTTTAGGGACACCCTGTATAATTCCAGTAGAAATGCAGTATGTGAACTACTATTTCTAAAACTTTTGGGGACCCCTTCCATTCGGGGCTGGCGACATTTTCAAATAGTGATTTCCTCAGCTACGTCTCTGCAGACAGATAATATTTTTCTTAAAAAAAAGTTTGTCTGATTCTGATAAACATCCTTTAGAAGAAAAAGATTGTTATAATTTTAAACATTTTTTTAACTAAAAAGGAAAAAAATGATAAAGATTTGTCTATAGAAACAACATGATAAAAATAGAATAGAAATAGAAACATATTAAAATCTTAAGATAACGTAGCAGAAATCATAGGTACAAGGTAGTCTAATGGTAACAGCGTGGAAAAGAGATCCAGCAAACTGAGTTCAAGTTCTGGCTGACGCTTCATATTTTTACTTCAAACTAATGCTCTTGAGAAAGGCATGAACACACCTCTTGATTGATGCATTCTGTTCCAACTCCAGATGTTTTGACAAAAGGTCACATCATTAGTATATCATAATGGTTGTAGGAGAAGAGTGCTGTCAGATTAGGGAACCTTCCCCACTATCAAAGCCATGTAAACCACTACAACCTATCTGATATTACTTAGAGAGGAAATGGGTGCTGCCAAGTAATTCCACTTGCCATGAAGAATACAGTATGGTATCCTAATGACCTCCTCAATCATGGGACCAACCAACCAAAATCCTCTTTGCCTGTATTATCGGTCTGGCAATTATACTCAGCTAATGAACCCTGTCTGTTACCTTGTAGAGGTGATAGATTTCTTTTTCCCCAGGTGAGATGAGGTTAACCCATTAAATGCGAATGACAGGAATTTCCGTCATTGCAGTTCTCTGGATAACACAATAAAATTTCTGTTTTATTTTGATTGATAGCAACTCACTTCTATCTGTGAGTCAGGGCTTTTATCTTGCAATAGATAACTTGCAATGGATTATCTTGGAATGGACAAGGGCTTTTATCTTGCAATGGATAACTATTACTCTTCACCACAGTTAATGGGTTAAGCAACTTGAGCAGCAGCAGGCAATGAAATGACCTCTAACTTTCAAGTCCAATGTTCTAACCACTGAGATAAATAAATTAGACCAAGAGAAATAGTTTCAAAAAGTTATTTATTTGTATAAAAGTTGAATAATATAAATAAAATGTTTATCTTTGTTTTTAAAAATAAAAACCAGAAAAGCAAAACAAGATAGCTTCAATGTTTCTTTAACAGCCAGTCACTCAGTCAATCAGATTGGCCATCGAGCCTCACTGACATGGTCAGGGCACAATACAACTCGAGCAATATTGTGTCGCCTGTCCTGCTTCATATCAAAAGAAACCTCCAAAGGTTAAGTGACTTGTCTCCACTTCTTTTTTTTTTTAAATAGTGACAAATCCCTGGCAACTAACGGATGATGCACTGTGTCCCGATGGATGTCACACACATGCCTATTGTGCAAGACACATGCCCCTGTTGCACTATGAGTGTGTGTGTTCTGCTGGCTATGAAGGAAATGGCAGGATCTGCAAAGGTTGGTGAGAAGTATCGTCCGAAGACCATGGACAGCATCATGGTTTGGCTTTTGCATGCACGCAGGCGGGGTGGACTAATAAGGCAAACCTTGAGTTGTTTCCCCTGAAGGACCGGATCCTCAGCTCAGAGTTACGGCTAACTTTTCGAGGCACAGACACATATACAAACAAGGCTGGCGCAAGGGTTTCATGCACCCTAGGCGGCACTTAAAAAGTAGCGCAAGCGTTTCATGCACCCAGGGCAAGATTTGAAATCTGTTCCCCCAGGTTGTATTGTAACGACTATTTCTTTTCAGTTTGGAGTGCACCGCTTGGACCCTTGCACCCTAGGCAACTGCCTAGGTTCACCTAATGGATAAGCCGGCCCTGTATACAGAAATACATAAATATTTAATTGCAGATTGGGTATTTGATGTAAGAAGTAGAGGCTTGCTCCCCCGAGTATTAGAATCTCTCCAGATCCTGTGATGTGATATCTAATGTGTTACATTGATATTTTAATGCAAGAATTAAGAAAGAAATGCATTTGACACCTCAATGGGAAAGCTAATATCAGGAAATGCCCATACCTTCTCTTTAAGTGCAAGCAGGAGGTGCTGTCAGTGGGTTGGATCTCTGGGGTCAAAATGAATCAATTCATAATCCACCCAAATACACTCGGCAAAATTAAAACAAAATTTTGTTCCCGGGTGTAAGATTGTATTTGGGTAGGAACTCAAGCCACCCCTGATGAGTTATTTCCTCATCTACCTTTTCCCTGCTGGGGCTTCCCATATCATAAGCCTCGGCTTGTGATATATGAAATAGACTAAAAGGCGACAAGCACCCAGAGTGGCATGACTCACTCCACCATTCTCGCTTATGGCACCTGGTCTACCCAAGTGGTCACCAATCTAAGTACTGACCAGGCTCAGCATTGCTTAACTTAAATACCAGAACCTATATATCCAACATGATTTGGCCACAAGCTCATCTCTAGATATGGCAGTATGAAAGTTGGACCATCAAACTTGCAAGATTTTACTAAAGCATTTGAGCAGGATTTTGTGCTTTGCACCCACAATTAATTTGAAGGTGCATTCTTTGATTTTACATGACATAAGCGATAGATAGATATATATCTATCTATCT
>VCCN01004446.1:3376357-3402698 GCA_006491835.1 Architeuthis dux | reverse complement strand
CTACCATCTGACCTTCGTTGGCTCAGTCAGTAGAGCAGTACCATATATATATTTTAGCTCTTCCAGAAGCCACTCATTGGATTGAGCTTGTAGACATCTTGACCTTGATCAAGTCTTTTGTATCCTCTCAGTTACATTTGCAGTCATGTAAAATCCGACATACTCAAGGTTTATAAACATGTACTAAACTTCTACACCAACTAACAATGAATTTCAACTAACAAGACTCACCAACATTTACAACACAATTGATTTTTTTTCTAATTCAGTAACATTAAGATAGTAACAGTGGGTGGCCCAAGAATAATTAAAAATAATAATTGAAATTGTTAATGAAGAGATTTAAAATCAAGTAACCTTTGCTTTAATTATAAAGAGTTTAATTATTTAATTAAAATGTGGTATGAATAACCAACAAAAAACAGTGTCTACTGTACACTATAAATTACACATTGCATATTTTATCAAATGCAAAATCATAATACAATTTATATGTAAAAATGTAAAATATAAAGCGACATATATATTTGGGTATTTGGGAAGTAATTACGTATTTTCGTATTCGGAAAGTAATTACGTATTTTCAAAAAGGAGATAAAAACAAATGCCAGTGAAGTTTAATTAAATTCTATTTATCAATAATGTAATCACCATCATTATCAATGACAGCAGCCTAACGGGAAGGCACATTTTCAATTCCTCATCGAAAAAATTCTGGGTTTTTTTCTGAAAAAAGTATGAGAGACCTTTTTGGGGAATTCATACAATAAGCAATGGTGAATATGTTGCTCTTTAAAGTCTCTATCCTCTTTGGAGTTAAACTTTACTATACACTAAAAACGACTCCCTGCCGGATAGAAGGGATGATGAACTAAATACAGACGTCGTTTTGTACCATTTAAACCTCCTGGTTTTGCCTTGGTTGGTTTGCTTATAATTTATAGCACTAAAATACTTAATTAATTACCGAACATGAAAATATGTAATTACTTTCGGAATACCCTAATATCTATATGTATTGCTAATCAAAAGGTGTTGAGTTACAAGAGTTTTTGGTGGTGGGAAGCATAAATATGCACAAAAAACCTGCAATTACTTTTTGAAAATTTGTTGGCTAAAAATACATACAGTATCGCCCATAAATAAGTACACCCCAACCACTATGTTATAGAAAGTTAATTTTCTTCTAAACAAAGCATAGCAGGACTTTATTATTTCTAGTGGAAAATTACACAATCAAAAAGGATATTATCAGGTATTATTTATGACCAAACTCTACAGCATTGAGATTCTGTTGACAAAAATATGAATATGTTGCCGTTCAAAGATGAGTACACCACTACGAAAAAAATATTTTTGACAACAGAGTTTCAATGCTGGAGAGTTTGGTCATAAATAATACCTGATGATATCTGTTTTGATTGTGTCCACAAGAAATAATAAAATCCTGCTATGTTTGGTTTAGAAGACAATTAACTTTCTATTAAAAAGTGGTAGGGACGATACTATACATGCATAGAAAAAAAAGCAAACACATATATATGTGTATGTACATATAAACATATGTATACATATGTTTGTATATTTTATGCATTATGGCTAACAGATTTTCTAAACTTATATTAGTGTGGCTATGATATATATAGCATTATATATAACGCACCCATGAAAGTTTGAATTGAAAATGTGGGGTGTATTATCAGTTTAAAATCATTTTTAGTTATTTTAAAATTACAATGTTTATTGGGTCATTATCTAAAGTTATTTGTAGTGTCAGATCTATAATAACCTAAGTTAATACATATATTTACGTTCAAATATTTATAGAATACAGTGGGCGCAAAAAAAGTATCCAATCATTTCAAAATGTTCATTTAACATCCTTATACAGTTTCAAAATTGATAGATTTCAGACCAAAGATTAAATACAAAACTCGAAAAAGAACAAAAGTATTGAAACACGATTGAACATTGAAAAGTTATATACAAAAATCAGAAATCTTTGGTCCAAATTCTGTCAATTTTGGGAGGTGTATCTGGATGTTAAAATGAACTTTTTTAAATGTTCCAGATACTTTTTGCACTGATTGTATTCATAATCATTGCAAGAATAAACACTCAACTATAAATGCTAAAACATTTCACCTGATTATTTTAAAGCAGACATTTAAAAAATAAAAATAATCAACAAACAAGTCTGCTAATCTGGAACACATAATTGCAAAATACACCTTTGCGTGTCTATCAGCATGTTCTCCCGCGACTGAACTTTCCATCACTTTTTATGATTTACTTATCAAGATATTGACAATTTCTGGAAATAACATTACAAACCTTCCTTTACTAACATTGCATGTCGGTTTCTGTTTTTTCAATATACAGATAAATAACATTTGCACTTTTACTTATATTTACAGCTGTTAATTATTATTCTTAACCTATATACTAATCAAGTACTAACAGATCTTTTATTCACAGCTGATGCATGTACACATAAAACACTTGTATTTGTGCACATGGATAAATAAAAGTTGCACCTTTATTTATGTATATATATAAAAAAAAGAATGTTTTTAAATCTAAATAATTGTAATATATAAGGTTGTCTCAGAAGTAACTCACAATTTGTCCCAAAATTAATGCTGGTTTTAAGGGAAGCAACTTGATCAATTATCAAGAGTATTCAATTTTACTGGTAATTTTAGGCATACTCGCGTGCTGAGTTGCTTCCCTTAGATAGAATTGACGTTAATTTTGGGACAAATCAGCCTTTACTCATGGGACACCATATATATAATCTACATAGTTATCAATTACTAATCTTTCTTCACAGTACACTCATCTATACACACATTTTCATGTTTGTGAGTATATATATATATATATATACACACACACACAAATGCAATCATATATATATATATGTGTGTGGTGGTAGTAATTTGACAATGTGGAAAGTGAAAGATTAAGAAGAAGGTGTGTTACATCTCAAAGATTTTTATTATCATAAAGATAAGGCCTGATGCATTTCACTGAGTTTCAGTCAGTGTCTTCAGAAGCTCTTCCGCAATGCAGAAAACTGTAGCATGTGCAGTTTGTCACATGTTGGGACACTATATTAAACTGGAAAAACAGAAAACCAGTGTTGTTCATAAGGAGAAAGGGAGGAGTATCAGTGAGCCTGGATGTGGGTCAGAGGGGGTCAGCTTGAGGTATTTCTGTACACAGTTGGGGGTAGGAAGGGAGCGACATATGGTCTTTTTGGTTTTTAAGTGGGTATGTCTGTTATATGTATGATTAGTTTGTTTATGTGTGTTTATGCGTGTTTTCTTCTTTTTTTGTGTGTGTGTGTGTGTGTGTGTGTGTGTAACAACCCCTCCACCTGAGACTGGTGTTTACGTAATACCATGTAATGATTGCAATAAGTTTACATTGGTGAGACATCGAGACCCCTCAAAAAACAAAAGAAGGTATATGAACACCGGAGAGCCCTAAAACTTGATGACTGTCAGAACACCTTAGTTGTACATAGAAATACATACAACCTACTTCATCAAAAGCATACCCAACTCCACAACACATAAATACATCGAGGCTGCTCTTATATCTGAATGCAAATCAATATCCCAAAGACATGGACATTTCTAATTAGCTACAACCCTAAAGGCACTAATCTTGAAACAAAACCACATTAAAATAATAACACACAATGACCCTTTAAGAAGAAAACACAAATAAACAAACATACTAACACACAACACACACACACAAAAGAAAGAATAAAACATACATACACAAACATAATAATCACACACACAAACATACACACCCAAAACCAAAACAAAACAAATCCCATTCATATATCTTCTCCATTTGAGGCATACCCACTTAAGAACCGACATACAAAAAAGATATGTCGCTCTCTTTCTACCCCCAACTGTGTACAGAGATACCTCAAGCTGATCTCCACTGACCCACATCCAGGCTCACTGATACTTCTCCCTTTCTCCTTACAAACAATACTGGCTTTCTGTTTTTCCAGTTTAGTATATTGTCCCATCAGTTTTCTGCATTGCAAAAGAGCTTTTGAAGACGCAGACTGAAACTCATCAAGCCTTATTTCAATGATAATAAAAGATTTGTGATGTAACACACCTTCTCAATCTTTCACTTCCACATTGTCAAATTACTACTACCATTCTGTCAGATTACCCTACATCCACACAACAAACATATATAAATTTGTATATATGTATAAACATACTAATCATTTCATCTACCAATGAAAAGCGTAGAGAATAAAAAAACATGAATTTTACAATGTCTTCATCTTCAGTATTTTTTATAAAAAACTGTGCTCCTGTCAAAATATCCAACAATCTAGATGACACTCCATGATTCAGATGTAGATAGTGTGTTGTATTATTCACTTTTCCTCCCTTTTTCCTTAGCCTTGCAAGCATACATAGCGTTAAAAACAAAAGAACATTTTGACTCTTTATATCAACAGATGTTCCGTTTGATTTTTTCCACAGACAAGATTTTCGGATGGGAAGGATGTGTAAATATTTTCCTTTGTTTAAACCTCCATCCTCACCACAGCTGTCATAGCTACCCTCACCACCATCAAACTCATCATCCATACCACTGTTGTTATAACCATCAAACTCTTCATCCATACCTTGTTGTCAGAACCACCCTCAAACTCATCATCTATACCATTACTGTTATCATACCACTAAATTGGTCTGTGTTTTAATTCTTATCTAACAGGGTTAACAGGTTTATTACTTTTGCCTACAGGACAGCACTGCACAAGATGAGATTCACGTCAGACTTAGTATTTACTTATGCTCTACTTCACCTCAAACAATACTTTCACCCCTGTAAAAAAATATTTTCCATGGTCTGCGCAGGGTCAAAACACCTGTGGGAAACTCAAGTTCGACCATAGTTTTGTTATTGAACTTTTGTTTTTATCTGAAAATTTCAAAACTCGTGCACAGCATTACTGCATGAAAATAAATTAATCCAGGCTTTTTACAAATAAAAATAAGGTTTCAGATTATACCTGAGATTACATTGTTCATAAAAAAAACTCATCATCAGCCTTTTAAAGTCTGTTGTGGAACATAGACCTTCCAAGATCCACCAGTTCTCTTTCTCCTGAACATCATGCCATTACCTTCTGAATTTGTCTAAATAATCCCATATTTTTTACCTCAATTTCATGTATGATTTTGGGAGATCCATGTTGTAAGTCTTGATGACCAGCGGTTCTCTGGCATTTTTGCAACATTGCCATTTGAGCTTTCAAATGGTTTTTATATCTTTGGCCCCCATTTGATTTCTAATATAATTTGCTGTCTTGTGATCTCACCATGTGATGTTGAGGATGATCTTTTTCCTGTGTGCGTTGCAGGTTTCTTAGTTTGAGAGCCAATCCAAAGTTCCAGGTGTCAGCTCTGTAGGTGACACATTGGTTGTAGACCCCTCTTTTTAAAATCACTGGGATCTTGTTCTTGAACCTTGAGCTTTCTACTGTTAAATTTATACTTTTACTTATAATGCTTTATGAATTTCAGATATCAGTCCTGTGTTTTATACACCAAACATTTATCAGATTTCAACATTCTTTATTTTCAAATGGATGATCAGGCTTATAGACAACTTAATAGACAAATCTAGCAACGATACACATATACAGGAGGCCCTGATTTTACACCAGGGATGCATTCCTAGAGGAAACGGTGTATACGAAATTGGCACAAAATCAATCCACTAGTTATCTCAACACATTGGCACTTAGTGCAACTCTTTTAGCCTTAGCTTTGCGCTGATTGGTTGAAATTGCACCAGTAGTTACACCAGCAGTGAAAATATGAACTACAGCCATGTTCAGAAAGATTTTAAATTTCATGAAGAAAAAATTGAGACAAATTTCAAACTGGCATAAAATCGGGGCAGCCTGTATAAAGTTGCAACATCAGCATTTAATATATATTTATACCAGAACAGAATTAGTGTCACACCTTACTGATAAATATATCTATACCTATGAAGATGAATAAATGCTGATAACATGTTCACACATCACTCAACGCCTTTGTTAAAACACCTGTATGCACAAACTTATGTAGAGATAAAAGATAGCAGGTAAAAATATGTATAAACATGACCATGCATAAACACAGTTCTACAGCGAAATATGGATATATTGTTTTACTACACCTGATAAGACAAACCTATCTATTTATTTGAGAGTAAACTGTTACATAAATATATAATATTTTACACATTTATAGGTGTATGAATACATTATACATCAACACATATAGTATCATTTATATTATCACTCAAAGTATGCATATATATATATGCAATCAAATGATGGATAATTTTTATATCCGACAGAATACAATAATTATAATAAAATTTATTAGTTGAGAGCCTATATTCAATCACTGCACAGAGTTCATTTCTTTATTCACATTTACGATTTAGGCTCCTCGTTTAGCAGTCGCTCACACCGGCGCCGGGCAAATATAGGCTCTCAACTAATAAATGTCATTATAATATATATAGTTAAATACAATGGACAAGGAAAACCTTTTCTTCTTTTTGGTTAATTTTTCTTGTTTACGCACAAGAGAACGTTTGTTCGGATGCAATGTATATAAATATTGTCTGAATGATATATATCGAATCGAGCACTTTCGACTGTGAATCATAAAAACTTTATTGTTTCTACGGTTTAAATAGTGTCAAAATTAATGCCATTGATTAGTTGGCGTGCAAAGCGAGTGATGGGCAAATGCAATATTTGTTAGCAGATGGTTTCAGATGTTTAGTTGTTAAAGCGCTCAATCCAATATATCGTTCGGACAATATTCATACACATTGCATCCAAACATATGTTCTCATGCGTAAACAAGAAAAATTAACCAAAAAGATGAAAAGGTTTTCCTTGTCCATCGTATTTAATCAAACATACATTAATGAAGGATTACTGCCCAAATACACATACACATATATATATACTAGCTAAATGTGAAGCTCAAGCTGAAAAGTAGCTGTAAATGGCCTAGAATTGTTGGAAATGGAGCACCACTGGATTACGCACAAAAAAACATTTTCCATGTCAGAGATGAAATGGCTTTCCAATACGTTTATAGCAGACCAGCTGAATTCTTCAAGATAGTGTATTTTAGTGGTACCTTAATTCAATACCACTGGCTACAATGCCCAGTTTGGGAAGAGAAGATGGACATGCATGCACACAAACTTTTTCAGATATATATTAGATATTCACCCAGATTTCTTCTTGCATTCTTTAAGTTAGCACATTTTAAGAGTACATTAATTCAATATAACTGGCTACAATGCGCAGTTTGGGAAGAGAAAACGGACGTACCCACAAACATTCTCAAATAGATATTAGATATAGTAAGCATGTCGATTACACCCATATTTATCAACAGGAGAAACAAGTGATAATCCAAAGGGTTAGATAAGCAACATACACAATAAAGGAAAATAGACAGATTCATACCTGAACTAAACATCTCTTGTCTTTTTTAGGAGCATTTTTATTTCTTAGAATAACTACCATTAGATTACACTTTTTGAAAGAACAATATAACCAACAGATTTTCACACTCAAAACAAGACTATTTCCGGTACTATCTTTCTAATTTTCTTTTTTTGTTCTTACTGACCTCAGTAAATACCTCCTTTTGTCTCTATTTCTAGTGTGCCCAAAGGATACTTATAAGCCAGAACATGGAAATGGGACATGCGTTCCTTGCCCAGAGGGTTCAGGAACTCAGAATGCCCTGGCAGCCAAAGGATGTGTCTGCAAAAGTCTGACAGCAGAAATGATTGATGGAGTATGTAAAGGTATGAAATGACAACCCTCACTACCAATGCTTCTCGGCATCACTTTTTAAAAAATTTCTGTTTGAGAGTTTGTTTTTTGTTTTTTTTTTTTACTTATATTAGAAACTATCAATATAGGTTTCTTCAGTTTTTAAGGTTGTCTGGCTGGTTATGTATCATGTGTACAGGTAGCACCAATGGTGCTAGAGGGCTGACAATTTAAACATTTACACCGTATTATGTCTAGAAAAAACATGTTTTTGTTTCTTTAAATTCCTCTCCTAAATAGGATTTTAGTAGGGGGTTCAATTTGCAATGTAAGTTCATGCTAAATTGGTCCCTTAGTTTGTTTCTGCTTGTTTTTTAAAAATTCTTTTTAGTGATCACTGCCCAACAAAAGGGAAGAATAGTAACTTATTCATTGATCACCCCTTTTTCCAAATCTTTAATTGATCACCCTCAACATGGCATGCTGCCAAAAGACGTTGTGCACATGACAGTTTCTATTGAGTGACTAACCAGACCTGTTAGTTTTGTCATTTACTTACAAATGATTTACATTGAACTGGTGTACTTGTATATGCATTATAATAACGTCTGCGTGTTTTTGTTCCTTGTTTTCACAGAGACTATAACAACCACAGAACCCACCACAACAACAACAACCACAGAATCCTCAACTACAACAACAACTGCAACAACAACCACAATAAAATCCACAGCGGCAGAACGAATTGTTTCTACAAGAAACCAGAAAGCAAACATAGGTAAGTAATGACTTACCTTTTCTGGGCCGGATTATACTATAAGGCTGAGTAGGAGATCAGGGGGGAGTGTAATGGAAATGCTGTGCCTTTCACCAGCAAAAGAATTCAGCTCCAGTGAGCCAGTGAAATTGGCCAAATCAGGTATTCAGGTTAAGTCGACCTATTTAGCATAGGCAGAAGGAACTGCCATAAATGCTGGTCATTCTGGCTCACTGGCACTTGGCTCCTGAGGTGTGTGTATACCCGAAGGCAGGGCCGGATTATACTATACGGTTGAGTAGGAGATCAGGGGGGAGTGTAATGGAAATTCTGTGCCACCCGCCAGCAAAAGAATTCAGCTCCAGTGAGCCAGTGAAAGTGGCCAATCAGCTACTCAGGTTGAATCGGTCTGTTTAGCATAGACAGAAGGAACTGCCAGGTGTGTGCATACCTGAAGGTTGATCAATGATGGTGAGAAGCAAAGAAGAAACTACCAGAGAGAGGAAGTAACAGACAGGATTAAGAGTGAACAGACGAAGTGTGTGAAGGTGGATTGTAGAAAAACAACGGAACAGTAAATAGCAGGATAGACTGACTCACTAGCCTTGGTTGTCAACCTGTCTAGAAGAACTTTGCTTCCAAACCAGGAATGGGCCCCTAACGTAGACTAGTTCCACCTTCCAATATGTCAGGTCTAGGATTACTCCTGTCGCATGTTACTTGGAGAGGAGATGGGCACCACCAAGTAACTCCCATTGTCCTGAAAAATGCCATAAAGAGGAAGTAATCAGCATGGTAGCCCGATGATCTACTAGGTCATGGGTTGAACTGAAACTAGAAGTGGATACAGGTTGAGTACTTCCAAAATCCGAAACTTTTAAAAAACCAACATGATGTCACAAGTTGAAAATTCCACTGAAGTATGATTTACAGACAAGAAACGAGGCCGATTTCCAAGGCATTTAACTCATTCTGATTACAGTAAAAGCCCACTCTATTCTGTCAACCATTGTGGCATGCCAGTGATAAGATATTCCATTAAGATATATCTGGTAATGGGAGAGATCCCAGGAAAAGTGGCTTCATGCCTTTACCAAGAGTATTAGTGCAAAATGAACATAAGCAACCTTGGCTGAGATTCGAACTTAGTTTGCCGATTCTGTTTTCCATGCTGATACCCATTACGCTACCTCACACCTGCATAAAACAAATAGATAATAATAAATACAGCCTGCCCCCGTTTTACTCCAGTTTGATTTATGCCGATTAATAATAACGTCACCTTGAAATTTGCTCATATATTGTTGTTAACAACAAACAACAAGAAGGAGTTCAATCGTCCAAAAAACTCTTTGAATTGTAAAAACTTATATTAACATGCTTATATTAGGCTGTCCGGAAAGTAATTAGGTATTTTCACATTCGGAAAAAACCCAAATGCCAGTGAAATTTAATTAAATACTGTTTATCAATAATGTAATCACCATCATTATCAATGACAGCAGCCCAACAAGAAAGCAAATTTCCAATTCCTCGTTTTTTCCTGAAAAAAGTTTGAGAGACCTTTTCCAACTTTTTCTTTGTTTCTGAATGTTCTGCCACTTATGAAATGCTCTAGTGATTGAAACAAAAGATATGTTGGTGTAGGACTTGAAAGATATACAGGTTGGTGTAAGATAGGTGTGATGTGAGTTTGGGGGAGAGAATAAGTAAGAATTACTATAATCAAAAGTAGCCATGATAATAATTGTATAGTAGTAACTAGTTGTATTAAATGCTAGTAGTTCCCATGTGGAAAGGAAGGAGGAAGAAATGCTGAAACCCTTTTATTCCACATGTGGATGTCACGTGATATGAAAGAAGGTCTCCAATTGGCTGGAAAAGTTGTGACATCATGGATATCATTTAAAGAAGACACAATCACCATTACTACTATTTCAAATGACCCGCCTAAAATCTATTGGTTTTAGCACCATTTTGAATTATTTAAACACGTGGTGGACACAATAATGAAAAGTCCAGTCAAATAATGAAGACAGATGCAGATATGCAAATAAACATGACATTTAATAAACAGTGCATTAACAGTACATCTGGCCACCTAGCAAGAAGAGATGACAATAGATGGGGGGAAAAGAATAACCGATTGGTGTCCATGGGACAGTAAACAAAGTAGGAAAGATTTGGCAGAGGCTAGCACAAGATAGGTTGTCATAGAAGGAGATGGGAAAGGCCTTTGTCCAGCAGTGGACTTATAACAGCTGATGATGATATATAATGAACATTGAAAGGGAAACATGTAAAAACATTTAAAAAACGATCGTACAAATCAAAAGAGAGTTGACTAAAAGTAAAGATACTGGAAGTCAGCCATGTAAAATGTAACGGGAGTTTAATATTAGATGTAACTTAAAAGTTGACTTTACTTTGGTCATTCTATCATTTTTATGAACTGAAAGTGTTTTGTCTTGATACAGAGTCGGTTATAGTTGAACCAAAATATATGGCTACAAAGACAAGAAATCAGTATAGGCAAATGACAGAAAGTGTTATGCTAGGTTATGGTATTGAAGAGAAATGTGGTGGTCTGAAAAGACCTGAGCCTTTTAGCGTTGGGGCAAGAAAGTCACAAAGAAGAAGGAAAGAAAGGTTACTGGTCAAAGAAGGAATCAGGGCTTCATTCTAGATAAAATCTAGGGAATGGGCTTCCTAGATAAAATCAAAAAAGATGTGGCAGGATCTAGTGCTGCAGGGCTTCTTATAGAGAGCTGCTAACGGAACTGACATCATGAGAAAAGGGGAACTATACTTATTTTCATATTTCTATCTATTCAGGCAGTTTTCAGCATGGTGATTAAACTAGCCTAGTATTCAATTCCTTATTTACGTATAAATTACTATCAAATAGGAAAGTTGCTGTTACATTGGCATCGGTTTCTCATTTACTGATAACCACTGTCTTTTTCATTTCTTCGCCAAATAGATAATTACTTTCTGCAACAGGAAAATCCGTAATTACTTTCCGAACACCCTAATATAATGGATTTATTTTGCACCAATTTCATTTACACCACTTCCTCTAAGAGTGCTTCCCCAGCATAAAAACAAGGCAGCCTCTACACCAGACAAAAATTTAATTTGTATCTTCCTTTTTTTGTTTCTGTAGGTCTTCCTTATTTTACGGATTGTCCTGAAGGTACAACGAAAAGGCTGAGTCTACCCCCTCAAGCTAATGCAGTGCACCTCCCCATTACCTGGACAGCCATCGATCACTTGGGCAATAGAATCCTGTTAGAATCTAATGTCCCGTTTAACAAAGATGGACTCACTTTCAACTGGACCGACCAGTCGGCCACACAGAAGGTGATTTTCACGGCTATCGATCGCTGGAACCAGGAGATCGCCTGCAAGTTTAATGTCATTGTTGAAGGTAAGAAACATTGTATGTATTGTAACATTCTTGTTGTGTTTAGTGCCTCTGTTCCATTTGTTAGTCTTTCTGTTCTAGCTGTGTGAGATTAGAATGCGTTTGATTTGTAACCATGTTTAAGAAAAGAAGATGGAACAAGAAAACACATGTGACAGGGCTGTTCGCCTGTTAAGAACTGAGCCTTCCCCATTCCCACTTCCTGTCCGCATTTTCTGGGACCGGGAACGGAATGGGGGCTGCTGGGAGCTTGCGTCGCATGTTTATTGATTTAACATACATATATATAAACATTACATGTATGTATGTATCACTGTTCTTAGATTAAACACTCATTGAGAGTGCCACGGGCAATTGTTAGTAAGACCCACTTCCGGCTTGCCAGGCCTGTCAAAGCTTCATTATGCTTACAGCACCTGGTATTCCCCAAAGGTCACCCATCTAGGTACTGACCAGGCTCAACGTTGCTTAACTTCAGTGATCTTATGAGAACCGGTGTATCCAACGTAATTTTGGCCGTAACCCCTTAGCCTCGGGGAGAGATTCCTCAATCCTATTCCTTGTGCTGAGTGCTTAGCAGAGCGGCATTGAGTACCATTTTAAAAGTTTTTGGTATGACTCAGCAGTGGATTGAACCATGACCTACCGAACTGGAGGTGAGAACTCCACCACTAGGCCACAGTGATTGGTGGTAAGAAACATTGCTTTGATTAATTTCCCTTATGATTTTAAGTGTAATAGAAATTTTGTACGCCATTGTTAGGTAATTTTCTTCCATGGAAAAGGATATTTTCATCCAATCTAAAATACCTTGTGATTTTATAATAGACGGGTCTTTGCAGCTATAGCATTGCTAATTCTATTCACATAATGATGACAACACAAAGAGAAGACGTTGTTAGTTTCATTTTATTTGCTTCCCTTTCTATGCCTCAAAGGACGGCCCTTTCTTGATGACAGTATTTCATAGAGAGTTGGTGATTCTGGAGACAAGTTGTATAAACCAATCAAGAGAAACAAGAATAATGAACAGCATAGAAGAAAGAAAGAATACAGCATTCTTTCTCATTGGTGTATCTCTTCAAGAAGAAGATTTATTTTGCTCTATTCATCTTTGACCAGTCTTTTCTTCATCTCATTGCTACTCTACATCTCAACTTTCTAGGTTGAATACTCTCCAACCATTAAAGTAGATAAAGTTACCTCTGGTTCTAACAGCACTATTTAATGACACACGCATTCTAACGGCACTATTTCTATGTTTTCATACTTGCAAGACTATTGTCGGAGATTAGTTTGCAGCAACGGCAAATAAAGATTTCAGTGCATTATTTAAAAAAACCTTTTGGTTCATTCATTTTATTTGCAGACCTGTAATCCATATAGACTGTGAACATGTAATAAAAAGTCATTTTTGTTTCTCATTATTAATGCACTTCGCCTAAAATACAACCATTGTAACAGCACTCTAAGTGGTCACAGAAAAACAGTAGCGCAGTGGAAGAGTGCTGGGCCCATAACCCATAGGTCTGTAGATCGGAACTACGCTCTGCTACCAGTGATAATCCTTTTGTTGCCTTCAGGATTTTCTCACTGATAAAACATGTCTTTCCTCTTATTCCTTGGCTTATATAGCTCCAATATGGCGCCCTTCACCAAGGGGGATAATTCCTTATGTCAACACCATCTACCTTGAAGCCTTCAAGGGCATTCACTCTAAACAGCCAATTATCAAGATAGATTTTACAAGCTTCATAAGCATTATTGTTGTTAAAAAATGTTGTCTTTTTGTTCATTTGCAGATAAAGAGGCCCCACAGTTCACATACTGCCCTCATAATATAGTCATCAAGACAGACCAGTACACAGAACGGGTACTCTGGCCACAGCCTATCGCAGAGGACAATACAGAAATACGAGAGGTGATCTCGTCTCATAAAGTTGGAACAGATTTTGCTGCAGGAACAACCATGGTGAATTATACGGCATTTGACAAAGCTGGGAACAATGCCACCTGCAATTTTACAGTGACAATTATTCAGGGTAAGTGACTTCGAAGAGAGGAACGGCATGTCTTTGTTTCATGGTCGATCAAGTTCATAGGAAAAGAATAAAACTTCAACATTATGAAAGACAAAAACCCAGTTTTTCTTACTTTAATAGTCAGACAGTCTTTGTCTTAGAAATTTGCTTTTTAGAATTCAAATTTTGATTCAAGACTCTTTGATGCATTGTACAGGCCTCCCCCATTATAACGCTGTTCGTGTTATAACAGGGGTGAATAGTAGATCCCCACCCAAATATTAATCAAAGCTCTAAAATAGCTAGTTCTGGCTACAAAAAAAGCTAAATTGATCGCGGCTTGGGTTATAATGTGGTTGGCTTTCTTGGAACCCAACACCCGCGTTACAATGGGGGACGCCTGTATTATTAACCTTCTTAACATACAGTAATACCTTGGTTAGTGCTCTAGATTCGTTCCTAAAAAAATGCAGCACTAAACGAAATAGCACTGAACGGGGTCATTATAACATAACATGAATAAAGATTGTACCAGCAATCATTTTTAAATATATGATGTTGTTGAGCCTCAACAAGATGGAATGGGTTAGTGCTGTCTATCTCATCTGGTAGCTACTTTCAGGAGCTGATGTAATATCCCTAGGTATCGATATATATCGCCACGTGATAAATCATTGTGTATGTGTATATTCTCATACACAGAGCACATTAACAAAAGTGTACAGTTATTTCGGAGACTGTCCATGATGCTGCCTTTTATCATTATTTATTTTGGAAATTTAACATTATTAAATTTATTATGAAAGATATTTGAAAAAGAGCGCTATAGCAATTCAGCGCTAAATGGGACAGCACTAAGCAGGGTATTAGTATACTACTACTAAATAATAACAATAATAAGTAACAATAAACTGAAAATGAAAAATTCTAAAATTCACATTTTTTTTTTAAAAACCTTAAAATCTTTAAATTCACAACATTTTTATGAACGTAGTTCCGACTTGTGCATTGGATTGATGTATGCCTTCTGATGTACATGTTACGACTGTTTAGGCCATTTTCAACATCCTGATTGTCCTATAATAATAACAATACCATAATAAGTAATAATGTATTGGTGCAGCATGACAGGAGGAAAATGTGGATGAAAGAATTTTGTTCCTACAAAGTTTGATTCTTGTACGAATCCTTTCCCTCTCACCTCTCCCTCTCTATATATCTCCTCCCTTTATTTCATCCTCTTCCAATCTCTGGTACATTTCCTCAATCCTCCCCTCTCTATCCTTTTCTTCTGTTACTTTTACCTTCATTTTATCCTGCTCCTCTGTCTATCTTCTGTACATTTCCATCATCTTCCCATGACAGCTGAACAACAATAATTTAAGGGTTCAACTGGTTTCACCCTTATATTCCCTAACACAGCTACATGGGATTTTATACAGTTTTGGGTCATATTTTCCACCTGTAATTTTAACATAGAAAACTACTATTTGTTTTATTGTGATGAACAGATTTTGAATTTAGTGCTGCACAGATGTTTTTTTTTTCTTTATTTAAGAACAAGAGAGGTTTCTGTAGATCTGTATCCAGAACAGATATGAAAGAAATATTGTCATTTGTTAAAGTTACAAGAATAGAAGACATTTACTTTATGTAACTTATATTTGCTTCTGGCTTACAGAACACCAAGTAAACAACATTCACTTCTCTATTTTGTTACCTACAATATAGAGACATGTCTTTTCTAAGACTTCTGTATGTGTCTTAAAATCTAATTTCTGTAACGTATGTCTTCAAAAATACTTTCCATATATGGGTACACTTAAATAAATTATGTTCCTTTATTTAATTGGTTCATACCACAAGCTGCCTACAGTACTTAATGTTCCTAAGTGGTCACACATCAAAGTACTGATCAGATTCTATACTGTTTGTCTTTATTTACTAAGCTTTTTCTCTTGGTATGGCACACGACCACAATCTGTTTACTGTACCTGGTGTTCCTAAGTGGTCACCCATCTAAGTACTAATCAGATTATATGCTGCTTGACTTCATAAAATATAAAATGACCTGAGCATTGCAATTAAAATAAGATGAAAGAATATTTATTAAGAATTAATAGTCAAGGGTTATTTCTTTTTCAAACAGTTCCTCATATAATTGATAATGAGGTTATTAATTTTTGCTGAAGGCTTTGTGATGATTTGTTAATATTCATAAGTGCTTTATGCTTTGATTTCCCAAATGAGGCATGGAGCCACATAGGTGTCATCAGTGAAGATTATATGATTGGGTTATAAAAAGTAAGTTGTGGAGCCACACATAGGATGAGATAGAAAACCCAAACTGTCACCTCTGTGTTAAGGACAGCTTTTGATTTGGGCCCACATAAATATTTGTGATTGCAATAATAATGGAAAGGAGAAGATGCAAAACTGACAGCTAAGTTGAGATAATATAATGAGAGTTTCATATTTTATTTTACCATTTTTCTTTCTTGCAGAGACAAAATGTGATTTACCACGCATTGAAAATGGAGCATTTGTTTGTGGGACTGATGCCCCCAAACTTCAAATGTGCTACATTGCATGTGAAAATAATTATGGAGTGAACCCTCTGGGAATTTTTGGACAACAATTCAATTGTAATTTGAAGGACAGCATCCAGAAGTTAGTGGACACCATGAAAACCCAAGAAGCTTGTCAACGTAAGTCAATAATTTGCAGATTTTAACCCTACCTTCAGACAAATTACCATCTTGTTGCTAGATTTGACTACAGATGTTTAACTATATATATATATCATTTTCTTTTTGAGATCCACTAGGAGCTTTCAGTGATTACTATATTCAGTTGCAAATATTTTGATGATCTGTATGTAGTATAATGACGATCTGCGTTTCTTCACGCTGATAAAAGAGGGATGATGAGAAAGAAGATGACGACGACATCTACTTCTGGGTCTGTTGACGGGAGCTGAACTTTCTGTGGAGGGAAATTCATTTCAGAGAAAAGGCTCTCCCACGTGGGTGGAGAGAAAAGACGACAAAATTCAGGTTCTTCAATTGGAAATCTGTTGTTTTATTTCTGTCGATATAGATTCTTTTCTGTTTCATATAGTTTTCTAAATGAGTTGGTCACTTTTATGAGTTACTACTAAGAAAATCAAGGGTTGTTCCCCATTCTTCCACCCACCATGAAAGAGTGTCCTACTTTGTCTCTGACCTGTCGCCCCGGATTCAAAATCTAAAACTGCTCTATTGCCTCTAACACCCCTGACGGGGCGGGGGCCTCTTTGTGCAACCTGTTGCTAACCGTTTCAAATCTGGGCCCCTTTTAATGGCTACCAGTAATACAATCTGTCCAGTTTGTCACATATGCAGTTTAACACAGCTCCCTCCTATTTTCAAATCTGGGCCCCTTTTAACAGCTACCGGTAATACGATCTGGTTGCATTTCGTTACATGTACATCAGCCCTGTTTTCCTGTTCAGAACTAGTAGCAACGAAATATTGACATATTTCAAAAATATTTTGCTGGTTTGTAACAAGAAAAGGAAAAAAAGTACAAAGTTTTAAGGAAAGAAAAAGTTTCAGATAAAATTATTAACTTATTCTGATTTGGAGCTTAGAGAAATTGAGTTAGATAACAATATACAAAATAGTGGTATTCATGCTTGAGGCAGTCCGTTGATATCAATGATGATATCCACTATTTCTCTTCTTGATATCAATTTTTAATCACTGCTACCCAAAACACTGGTTTATGGCAGGGTTTAGGTTATTCATATGTTCTCACATTTATATGTATCTATCTATATATCCAGACTTCGCCCTAACATTCATAGTAGAAAGTTGAAATTTTACACACACACTTCCCTCAATGAGTAGGGTAAATAGGTTTTTTGAAAATTCCATCCCCTAAATAGGTTTTTAGAGGCGGGTTCAATATGCAATGTAAGTTTAGGCTAAATTGGTCACTAGTTTGTGCCCGCTTGTTTTTTTGAAAATTCAAACCTTTTTTTTAGTGATCACTGCCTCCGCCCCCAAACGGTTTCTATTAAGTGACTAAACAGATCTGTTTTGTCTTTGTGATTTTCCAGGGAATCATCATCCTTTCAAAGTTCAACAAGAATTTGAGATCCAGTTCCAGGGTCCATGTGAGCAAAATAACCCCCTCCTCTACACAAAACTTTCTGCTGCTGTCACCCAGTATCTAGATGCTCGGAATCACTGTTGGGATGTAAAGTGCGAATTCAGCAACCTGACAATTTTGTGCGGGCCGACTACTGAAAATCGTAGATACCGACGCTCAGATTACTTCACTGTCTTGTGGAATGTGACCATCAGTAATGAGTAAGTATGAAGATTTTGTAATTAGCAATTCACTTTTATTCTAATATATAATGGAGCTAATGTAAGTATATGTAATCAAAACTATACAGATTTTGTAATTAACAATTCACATTTATTCTAATATATAATGGAGCTAATGTAAGTATATGTAACCAAAACTATATAGATTTTGTAATTAGCAATTCACTTTTATTCTAATATATAATGGAGCTAATATAAGTATATGTAACCAAAACGATGGGCAGATATGTCTTTTTATTTTTGTCCTTTGCAATTCACATTTGTTTACCTCTGCCTACAAAGTTAGAAGAGGTATATGTATTCACTCATGTGTTCGTTTGTCTGTCCGTTGGTTTGTCTGTCTGTTTCTCCACACAATATCTCCAAAAGTTCTCAATGAATTTCAATGACATTTTATGGAAAGCTGGACCATTGGTTAAGGAAGAATTGATTGAAAGAATTTTCTTTTTAATTAAGAGATATCTTTCATATATTAATATAATAGTCCAAAATATCGAAAATCAAACACAGTTTATCCCCCCCCCCTTCATCATAGCTATATATGAACTGATTTTCATTGTTTTTAGTTAGAGTACATACCTCTGCTAACACCATACACTATGAGTGCTTTGTAGTCCTAATATATATTCAAAGATGATAATAAGTATATAGGAATAGTGTGTTCTTTATTCATTTGCATTCTTTGCCCTATACATCAAATCATCTTATCTATTCCTCTGCAATATCTTCCTGTGTAATTTTCCTCTGAATCTTTCAAGGTCTTCTGGAGATAGACAACCCATGATAGTCTCAGATTTCCATGCATATCCTTTCCCTTGCTTTTTCTTATTACTCTCTCTCTCTCTCTGATATAATCTTATTCAACTTAAACCCTCATCATCCTTTTAGTACCAAATCTATTCACTGCTTTAGCAATTTCTGAAACTTTAAAACCATTTACTTCTTATCTGTACTTTCTTTGATCTTTCCCAAGGAAGATAACTCCCCACTTCCATCTCCAACCAGTCATAATCATTCTTTATTTATTTAGCTGTTTTTTAAGCGGATAATGCCTGGTGAACATCCAAATACCAATGGCTTCTGCTTGAGGCTAATTAAAATTTTCCAGACATTTAAGCTCAGTGATATTTGGAGTGAAAAAATTGGTAGTACAAAATTAGAAAAGCAACTTTAGTTCCACAATTTGGAGCAAAGGCATAACTAGACATGGGCACAGGGTGGGGGGCAGTAGAAATGAAATGCAGTAGGTAAACTACTATTTATAAAGCTTTTGGATGTCCCCTACCATTGAGGGCTAGGAGGGAGGGTTTTTTTAAATAGCCCCTCATCAGTTACACATCTGATTTGGGAGGCTGTATAAAACAAAAATATTGAAAGAAAAAGATACTAAAACAGGAAAAAAGTTTTTAACATTTGCTAATAATCATTTAGTGGCACCTCACCGTGGAGTAATGGTTAGCAAGCTAGGCAGAGTTTAGCACAATCTAGGTCGTCATGGAAGGTGATGGGAAAGGCCTTTGTCCAGCATTGGACTTATAATGGCTGATGATGATGAAATATAGTCCTATACTGTCAGTAACCCTAACCCTTGCTTTACTTCCTGACCACTGATGATCCCTTTCTTCCTGATTTTCATTAATCATTGCTCCATGGTAAGGTGCTTTTATTATTGACATTTTATTAACCTAGCTCAGCACAGCACTAGGAGACAAGTGTATGGTACCCATTGAGAATTAAACTCACTACAGTAGTATTGGCCCAATGAGGCTAGAAAAAGATCAACATGGACCAGAGAAAGGACTAGAGTGAAGGATATTATTCAACTAATTAAGCAGCAAAAATGGAGATGGGCTGGCCACCTAGGTAGAGGAGATGACAATAGATTATCTTGCAATGAATAACTATTACTCTTCATCATCTGCACAGTTAATGATATATTAGAAACTGTCAACATAGGTTTCTTCAGTTTTCAAGAGAGTCTGGCTGGCTATGTATGTATATATGTATGTGTCACGCGTACAATACGCCCCAGTGGAGATAGAGTGCTGAAAATTTAAACATCTACTCCTCATTATGTCTAGTGAAAATGCTTTGCTTTTTGAAAATCCTCCTCCAAAATATTTTTTTTTTTTTTTTTTTTTTTTAAAATGGGGGTTCAATTCATAATGTAAGTTCATGCTAAATTGTTCCCTTTTTTGTGTCTGGCAGTATTCACACTTTTTTTTTTTTTTTAAATTCAGATTTTTTTAGTGATCCCCAATCAACAAAAGATGAGAGAAGTAATTTATTCATTGATCACCCCCATTTCCAATTTTTTTTTAATTGATCAACCCCAACACGGAATGCTGTCAAAAGACATTGGTTACGTGATGGTTTCTATTGAGTGACTAACCAGACCTGTTTTATCTTTTCTTCCTCATTGCAGTGATCGTTTGGCAAAATCCTTCATCAATGACATTCTGACAGCCATTGAACAGGACCTCTCCAAAGTGGCAGAGCTCCTTTCCATCGATGTGGAGAAGCATCAATACAATTCGGTCCCTGGAAGCGTTAAAGCCAGTCAGCCAAATTGGATGTGCAAGACAGGGGAGATGATTCAAAAGGATTATTGCAGTAAGTAAACAGAAGTCTATTCTAGATAATTATAAACTATAACCGTACCAGAGGTGCATGTTTGGAATGGGACGCACTTTATGGTGTGTGGAGCAGCCTGCAATAATTGTCATGGAAAATAATTTACAAAGCTAAGACTTCAGAGTATTTCGGTTACTTCTCTTCAGTGTTGCCAATATAGATATTTTATATTTTAGATAATTCTAACGAGCGGAAGTCAAGGGAGATAATAGTTCATAGTAACTATGAAGAAAGATCTGTAATTTTTTAGAAATGGTCAATTAAAACTATTACTATACGTTTCTTCAGTTTTCAAGTGAATCTTTTTCCTGCCTAAAATAGGTTTTTAGTGTGTGTGTGTGGGGGGGGGAATTCAATTTACATTGTAACTTTATGCTAAATTAGTTCATTAGTTTGTGTCCAGAAGCATTCACACTTGTTTATTTTTAAATTCAGACTTTGTTTTAGTGATCACCACCCGACAAAAGGCGAGAGAAGTAATTTATTCACTGATCACTCCCACTTTACAATTTTATTTAATTGATCACCCTCAACACAGCATACTGCCAAAAGACATTGGTCATGCAACAGTTTCTACGTAGTGACTAATCAGACCTGTTATTTATTTTTATTAGATTTCTCGAGAACCGCTGATACAAAAAACTTCAAACTCGACACTCCACAGCCTTGTGTGCTGACTAATATATCTGGTAAATGTCAACTATGTACAATGGGCAGTTGAGTAATCACGGTACATACACACACTCAGATACACACAAACAGAGATTTCTTCAATTGTAGTTTGACATATCTACTATGATAATATGCCATGTATATTTGTATATTTATTTTTGTTTGTAACACTCCAAAAGAAAGGGAAAATAGATGATGAGTATATATATCAGTTGTCAATATGTTAATATATCATATACAAAGAAAGATAATTGTTAGCTTTCTTTGTTAATGATCAGTAGTGGAACTCTACCATTTCGGGAGTTCTCTTTTTGATATTTTACTGTGTTCAAACAGTTTAGCGGTTGGTGTCCTCGCTTGAGATTGAGTGTAATAAAAGTGAGTTTGGAGATCCCGAAGTGTATGCGTTATATTGTGTTATTCCAAGTTGATGGCAAGCAAGTGGATCTACAAAGTTCAACATCAGTATGCTAATATAAAAGATTCATTCATTGACTACTGAAATGTTTTTGTCTAATTCATTTCATTTTTACAGTTGGTATAGTTTTGCTTTCAAAATGGCTTGTTATCTATTAATTAGGAACCACTTCAGTCAGGTTAAAACATTTGACATCAGAAGACTTACAAAACATGTTGACAGATCTAAATAGAGAAAGTAAAAAGGTAGGCTTAAAGATGAACAAAACAAAGACAAAATTAATGTTCAACGATCATAAAAGAAAACATCATAGAGATAGAGGGAGAGGCTCTAGAAGAGTTTAATGAATACATCTACCTAGGACAGGTAATAAAGCTAGAGAAAGACCATGACTGTGAAATAAAACGATGCATAATGATAGGTTGGAAAGCATTCAGTATGAACAGAGACATTTTGAAGAGTACCTTGCCAATGTGCTTAAAGCGTAAAGTATGCAATGGTTGCATGATACCAGCCATGACTTATGGATGCGAAACATGGAAATTAACCAAACGAGCTGAAAACCAAATCAGAATAGTGCAGAGAGCCATGGAAAGAGCAATGCTAATGATAACTCTAAGAGATAGAAAAAGATCAACATGGATCAGAGGGAGGACTAGAGTGAAGGATATTATACAACTAATTAAGCAGCAAAAATGGAGATGGGCTGGTTACCTAGCAAAAAGAGATGACAATAGATGGGGGAAAAGACTGACTGGTACCCATGGGACAGTACATGCAGGAAAAGACCAGACACAAGATGGAGGGATGAGATAGAAAGCTTTGCTGGTAAGAGGTGGCAGAGGTTAGCACAAGCTAGGTCATCATGGAAGGAGATGGGAAAGACCATTGTCCAGCAATGGACTCATGAGTGATGATGATGTTTAATAACAAATTGTATTTAATTATTCGAGTCTGCAGTCATCCATAAATTTCAGATCTGCAACTCAAAGCAATCGATCAATAAAATAATTAAATTTAATGTTTATTGTCTATAACTTTGAGAAGAATCATTAACATTCAAACATTTCTTTTTCGGACAATCCAATTTCTCCTGTCTTTGATGTTAACTAGTGATGTACCGGAATATCAATCCAGTTGTATATCGGGTGCCGGATTCACAAGTAATTATCACTGTCACCATGTAATTCTGGCCAGATTGATATTCCGTTACATCACTAATGTTAACAATGTTTCGGTCGAATCACTCTACGGCCTTCTTTAGGTGTACTATCCGAAAGGAAAGAGTCTTTTTTAGTGGTCACTTTCTCCATTGGTGCAAAGCAAAAATTGGGATATTACGGACCTTATACCTGAAGAAGGCATGTTAACATCAAAGATGGGAAGAAAAAAAAAGATGGGGAAAAAAAAAAGTTTGAATGTTAAATGTTTTTTTCATATAGTTCTACAGATGATTGAACTCCTTTTTGTTTGTGTTGTTAATACAACATTTCAGCCAATCAATTCTTCGGCCATCTTCAAGTGTAATATCCTAATGTGATGGGGTAAACAGAAGTTTTTAATTTCAAAGGAGGTAACCCTTAAAATGTAGAATTTGGGTGTTTCTTTAGAAACTTCTGTTTACCCCATCACATTCAGATATTATACCTGAGGAAGGCCAAAGAATGGATTGGCCGAAACGTTGTGTTAACAACACAAACAAGAAGGTGTTCAATTGTCCGAAGAACAATTTGAATGTTAATGAACCTTGACCTCAAAACTATAGAAAAAATGCTTTTATCTCATAAAAATCACTATACAGATTTATCTATTAAAACATAAAATGGCTTTTTAGATTCTGTTTGATTTTAACCCTGTGAATCTTGTTTATCCCATTAACTGCAAATGACAGGAATTTCCGTCAGTTCTATTTCTGTCATTGCAGTTCTTTTGCTAAGTCCATAAAATTTCCATTTTATTGTGATTGAAACTCAGTTCTATCTGTGAGTCAGGGCTTTTATCTTGCAATGGATAACATTTACTCTTTGCCAACTGTCATGGAGTTAATCTCTTGTTTTTTACATCATTAAAACCCATTAATATAAATTTATAATTTCGTGCAGATAGATATTTCTCAAAACTAAAGAAAATATCTTTAATGTTTTTCATTAGTTGGTTCCTTTAAAAAGGTCTTTTCTTCCATATATCCAATGGTTTGCATTTCTTTGTTTTTTTCAGTTCCGTGCCCTGCTGGTTCAATGCTGAATGTCACATCCCAGAAATGTTCTTTCTGCAGGGTGGGTTTCTACCAAGAAGAAGCTGGTCAAACCAACTGCAAAATGTGCCCTGATGGTGTCAGCGCTGAAGAGGGAGCAATTGGACTTTCTTACTGTGAGTGCAAACTTTCCAGTTTTTTTTTTTAAACAAGTTCCTTGGCTTCTTAGTTTTTGCATGATGGAGCTTTCAGGAACATAACACAAAGGAAAAGAAATAAACACTTATCTTTTCTTTGTTGGAAGAGCTATATGTCTTCCCTTGTGTGTCTGTTTGTCCACACAATATCTCCAAAAGTTCAATGAATTTCAATGGAAAGGTGGGCAATTATTTTTCGATATTTATCGAGAAATATATATAAATTATACACACTAGCATAAAACCCATCAAAAATGACGGATAACATTTTGGCTGTATTATGGTAACAAACCAACAAATATACAGAATTTGGATCTTTGGATAAATTCAAACCAGGAACCATGTCAGTTTTAGTGTTTGTGTTTTAGTTTTGGTGTTTTTAAATTTTCAGCCATAAAAGGATGAAATGTATTACTGATTTTCAGCTACAAAAAGTGGGGCTTGCATTATATTTGAGGTAGCAATGTACTCGAGTAAATATGGTAATAAATATTAAATAAAAGGACATTAAATACTAAATTAATGAATATTTTATAATTGTAACCCATTGTATGCTTTTTGAATCAATCTATAATTTGCTTGTCAAAGTGATCTATGATGGGCTGCAATTACAAAACATTAATTTAATATTTAATGACATTAAATTAATGAATATGGCAAAGTAGGACGACTTAACTGTCAAAAATGGATTGCATCATAAGGACTGATTTGACTGATCACCACTAAAGAAACTAACATTTCTTTTTACTTTCATACTAAGCTGGCATGGCAATAACTGAGTTTTAGTAAAAAACAATTTTATTTTATTTTTGTATTAAATCAAGTATTGTAAACCATTTTTATTAATTTTTGACCGCTATTTACATTCATCGTAATTTTTAGTTTGTTTAATCATAATTTCAGTAAGGCCAGCACGGCAGTGTCATTGTTTTGGTTTTAGTAAAAAAAAAAATTTTTTTTAAAAAGTGATTATTTTATTATTTAATTTTTATTACAAAGTATTGTAAACCATTTTTATTAAATTTTAAATACTATTTAACTTCATCTTAACTTTTAGTTGTGTTTTTTAATTACAATCAACTTGGTTTTAGTAAAAAAAAAGCTATTATTCGTTTATTGTAAACCATTTTATATGTGATCTATGATTTCTGGTGACAGTTTCGTTTTGATTTTTTTAAAAATATGGCCGTACTCTAAACCCTTTTCTCGTTACAGGTATCTCAATACCAGCAATCGATGAAATGAGCAAGTTCCTCATCATTACGACCTGTACCTTTGGCTTTGTGTTTCTGTGTTTGGTAATCTTCATGTACCTGCAGTACCAACGACAGCAGCGCAAAGCCAGCAATGTGAAGACTGCTCCAAATCCAAGAATTACCACCACTAGTGTCTATGTGGCGCCACCTCCATTCCCTAGGGTGAAGCCTGTAAACGATGGCTTCGGAACTCGCGACTACATGTATGTTCACGAATATGAAGACATTGAGAATGCGTCTCAGGTTTCAAAAATGCCCAACCCAAACATGGATGCTCTGTATCGAATCCCCCCCCACATGCAGCGAAGACTTGCTTCCACAGAGAATATCTATGATGATTAAAAAGATGGTCAGGACAACAAAGAGGAGACAAAGAAAGAAATATTAATATTGAATCGGGAAAGCCGTTCAAAAGCAACAAATAAAAAATAATGAAAATGCAAACAAATGATTTAATTAAAAAATATAAAAACTAAACAATTTTTTTTATTTAAAAAGAGAAAAACCAAAAAAAAAAAAAAA